>OY968834.1:607500-1059630 GCA_963695495.1 Hololepta plana | reverse complement strand
TAAACGGATTATGTAGATCCGCAAAAGAAGCGACACAAAGAGAGGGAAGCTTCTTTTATTCCCTCTTCTCTCTCGTGGGATGTACGTTCTTTTTAAACGCACGATAAAAACTTTCTCTTCCCTTTTTTCTTCCCATTCTTCTCGCTGGAGAAGAATCGTAACGCTTTTATGTTGTTCACGCATTGTTCCCAGCGACGGGCTTTAAGGTAAACGTATTACGCAAAACTTCGAGCCGAACGAAATAAAAGAACTTTCACTTTAGGACCCTTAATAATAAAAGTCGCATGACAAGCCTACAGCACAAAACAATTCAAATTGCATAACGTCTTTCATTTCTAATGCCTTAAGCCATTTTAAAGCAAAATAAACGGTTTAACGAATCTTACATAAACGCTGAGTTATTACATTTTTGTTTCATATTATTTCTACGCTATTTGGATCATTTAGCCATCGAAATCGTCTAAAGTCCGCACCTCCACACATCCCATTATTAAACCGAATCGGCAAAATATCTCCCTCGAGGATAACGGGGCGTTGTTCCGTTACGGAGACCGAAAAAGAAAAAGCAGTTTCCGATCGAGACGATTAAAAGAATTGCTTTCCATTCAACGAAAGTTTCACGAAGAAAAAGATGGGGGAGAACAGTGAAGATTGGATAGATCCATCTTGTCTCTAATAGTTTTCTTTTTCTCTTGTTTGCTAACAAACATCCTCACACACTTTTCATCCGGTCGCCCGGACGGATTTTAATTACTACCACGAAATTGAGCGATCAATTTTGAAAATATTTTCGAGTGGAGTGGATGGGTTTCGTCGGAGAAAACTCGTTGTTAAATCCTGAAATGTTGGTACAATGAAAAGGCGGAACTCGTTGGAAAGATTACAACAAGTGCGGTTCCTCTTATGTTCGTATACTAGGAGACGCTGCTGGCGGGGTTGTCCAAAATGCGAATGGCAAATTGTAAAAGATCAAAAGATTAGACTGCATTATTATTAATGTTTTATTAAAGGGATATCCTTAATTAAAACGTATTAAATTATGCGTCCTCGCATTTACCGGATCCACGAATTCAAACCCATGTTTGCAAACGATTTCGCAAAATGCGGAATTTCAGCAAATATTTTCTTGACGGTAGAAAACCTTTCGAAATGGCCCTAATGAAAATATCGTGTTCTTCCTGGCATTATTTCCATTATTATTTCAGTTTGTTGTTGTTTTGATGCTGGTTAATAACATCTTCTAATGCTTTTGGAAATGGCAATAACAACAACAACAACAAACGACACGTATGCGTACGTTAAAGTAGCATTATTTTCGTGGCAATTCGCACCGTTGGACCGTATCCTAATGTTTCCATCATCAAAACTACGGAACCGAAACGTCTAATTGCCAAAAGCTTTCCCGTTTTCAGCACCCTTCCATTGGGGCCCGTTAATTACAACAAACAACGACTCTCTTAGCTTCTACGCCCGCGTATGTGAGCTCCTTTTACACGTACGTTCGCAGGAAAAAGCTCATTTGCGCGCATCACACATGGCCATTTGTTGTCGACAAAGAGAATTGAAAAAAAAAAAGAGAGCGAAGGAAAGAGAACGATGATAATAATAAGGGTTGATTTGTGTCCATATAAGCGAACATGGTTTATAAATTATACGCTAATAACGTACGCACCCATCCCACCGTAATATTATTATCATCATTACTTCTTCCATTATTAATTTAATAATTTATAACTAATCAATTACCTGATATTTATTTGGTTTATTGCATTGCTCGCTAATCCGTTAATATTATTGTAAATGGATGGATTACCTGCAACAAAAGCGAATAATTAAAGAAACGAAAACAATAAGTCGATGTGAGAGCTTTAATTTCAAATCGTGAGCTTTCAGACAACGCGAGCGCCTCGCGCGGTCAACTTCATCCAAACAATTTTTCAACAACCCCTACAATCGTATCGCCACCTATTGCGTAACACACGAACATTGAGTTTCAGCGTTAAAGCGCAAGAGGCGTTCCGGTCGCTGAAAAGCACGTTTCCGGTTAACACCACGTGCTCGCCGAGCTTTAAACAAAGGCTTCCCTCAAAACGAATCCTTAGGCTCCTGCGTTCGTCGATGTTGTTTATTTATTCAAAGGGTGACTTTTCGCGCACATTCGCGTCTATTTTAGTTGCACCCTCAATAATGATGTGGGCAATAATAAGGGAGGAAGAAAGAATTGGGTCCTCCGACGACCGTTTCTTTCTTCTCTTGAATTATTACGGTAATAATTCATACGATTGCCGTCGGAAATACATTCATTCTCTAAGGATTTTTTTCCTTCTTTTTTTGGATGCCATTGTTCTTATTATTTTTTTGCCTGACGAAGAAGCGTTGGCGTAATTTCTTTCGACGACAACAACTTTTGGCGACAAGTTGACCGAAAACGAGATTTATTTCAAAGAAGGCATTTAATTTCTTTTTGTTCCATTATTGCTACGGCCAATTTTGCCTTTCCAAACGGACAATGTGGAAATAGAGAAATGGTTAATTATAGGGAACCAAGAAAAAAAAGGCGGCATGAAAATGAAAGTAAATCCGCGCCAATTAAAAGTGATATGTCACAGAATACGGCAACAAAGTAAAAATGGAATGGAAACGAGAGAAGGCAATTTGCCCTAATCACATTAGATTTCATAAATATGTTGTGGTCTAGTGTTGAGGCGAATAATTGCGAGCCATAAATAATTCCTACCATATCATTATATGTTCTATAGATATATTTATTTGGTCGAGGGTGGAGTCAAAGTTTTCGAGGGTCCTTTTTCTTCCGCCATAAAAATAACTACGTAACACGAAATTATCATAGTTTTCCATTCGAAAATCCCAAATAGACCGTACAAAAAAGAAAGAGAATGGAAGGAATGTTTTAACAACTGGTTCGCAATCTATTGTGAATAACTGGAATGGCGTCGTCGTTTCATTTCTCTCAATTTCTCCAATTTTTATAATTAGACAGCTGACCGCTTTCGCTTCTAAACAATAATAATAATAATAACTACCAATAACTCGCGTAGAAAAAGCAGAAAGAAAGATAAAAGGGGGCAAAAATAATAGCCAGGTGATGTGGACTGGTAGGGAAGGTGTATTTATACAACAGTATCAAATTAAAGTAATTTCATTTGTTCGATATGTCGTTTAGATATGATCGGTTGTTGTTATTCTTATTATTATTGCTAAATTATCCCCTGAAACCTTTTCTTCCATTCCGATTTTTGTTTCTTTTCCTTTCATTTCTTCAATAACCGGCCAGAACATTACGGATAATTGCTGCTATTAAGTAACGTGATACTGACAATAAGATTGTCCTCGATTCCAAGATCGATGGTCGATTAAAAGAAACATCGCGAATTGAATTATGACCTAATTAAACAATTAATTAGAAAAGCATTTTTCTGCAACAGAAATCGGAATCTTTAAATAAAAAGCGGTCTAAAAGTCTTTCAATCTTCTCGCCATCTTTCAAAGTCATAAATCGTGACTAATTCCGTCGATCCTATAGGCTTTTGCCTGGAAAGTGGTAATAATACCCGGTTCACGACCGCCCTCCTCTTCTTCTATTTCCTTCAATATCTCCTCCACATGCAAACGATCAAATTCAATTGAACCGAATAAATTAACTTTTTCGTTAAATTGTTGTTCCTCCATTATCTAATTCTATTTTTAGCCTGATACGGGATCTATGAGTTAATTATAAAGTTAATTTATCGAAAACTCGAGATTGTTATTAATTTCAAGTTGATAGTAACAGTAAAATCGAGCATATCTATCCGTGCCAATAAAGAAATCGAAAAACGACCAGATTATCTGCAGAGATAACTGTATGCATCTACATCTATATAAATGGCCTCCTAGCTAACCTCTTCGCACATTCGATTCGAGTCCGTAGCATCAGGGAATCGGATGAAGATGAAGAGTTTCATCGTACTTTGTTGCCTTTTAGTTGCGGCCTACGGTGAGTTTTCTTATTATTACGATAAACTCGCGACCACTATTTTTAGATTAATGAGTTCTTAAGCTAATTAGTTGTTGAACAAATATATATTTAAATGAGCCCAAATGGTAGGGAATTGGAGAAAGACAGAGAGGCTTAATAACAAATTAAAATTTTAAATTAATACATGTGTTCCTTCGCGTTTTCCATCTTTATCTAACGTATTGTTCTCAGCATAACCTCTTCCTTTTTTTTTGTATTTTTCTCCATTCAACTCGGCGGTGCTATTCTCATTTACTAACGTTTGGTCAATAAATAACGACTTATAAAAAATCCGCTCTCTTTCATCTCTTTCTTCTCCTCCAACGTTTTCTTTTAATTACTTTATTCCCACGCAAGCTTTTTTCTTTATGATAGATACCGCAGTTTCGTAACGATTATTAGAGAGACTCCGTCACGAAATATCATAGTGTGTGTCTATTTTGTTGCTTGAATAATAATGCTCGAGGAAATGATTCAAGAAAACCAACAACAACAAAAAGTTTAATAAATTAATCCGCGATCCGATTTAATTAATTTTGTTTCGATTTGATTAATTTCAAGTGTAGGCATTACCGATTACAACATTTCAAAGACAAATTTTTATAAGCCAGCTTTATTTATGATATCCGTAAAATCCAATCTCAAGGATCCCATTCATCTGCACACCGATCCACGTATAGTAGAGGCAACCGTTTCAGAGCAGAAAATGTTTGGTGCTCCGAATGTTCGCTAGGGTCCAATTAAAGCTATTAACTTTCTTTGGTTCAATTCAATTTCCTTCCGCCTTTTCTGTACTACAAAATGTTATTCCCAATTTGCTAATAGAAGAAAAGAAGCAAAAATGCATTTGGACTTCGTGGAAATGAAAAGTTGGCGTAAAAGTTTTTCGAAACCTTAAAAACTGGAAACGTTGATTTTCGTGCACCTAATTGTTGGCTTCTACTATATGAATCTAATCTTATCAAATAGTCTTGTGCTTGCTACGTTTCGAATCTTATCGCGAACCGGTTTATCGTGATGCTCGATCGTCGACCTATAAATAATTCGTTTTTAAACTTCCACGGATAATGACACTTTCGTTTTCTTTCTAGGCCGCGTTGGCTTCGGTCCGGGCGACCAAGACTGGGGTTACGTGACGGTCAGAGAGGGCGCACACATGTTCTGGTGGTTGTACTACACGACGGCGAACGTGAATCATTTCAGTCAGCGGCCGCTGATTATCTGGTTGCAGGGCGGCCCCGGCGGCTCGTCGACCGGTTTCGGCAACTTCATCGAACTGGGTCCGTTGGACGTGGACTTGAAGTATCGCAATCACACGTGGGTCAAAGACGCGAACGTGCTGTTCGTCGACAATCCGGTCGGCACCGGTTTCTCGTACGTCGATTCGCCGTCGAAACTGACGACGGACAATCGACAGATCGCGGACGATCTGTTGGCGTTGTTGAGGAATGTCTACGCGAGGATACCGGAATTCGAGAGGGCGCCGCTGTACGTGTTCGCCGAGTCGTACGGCGGCAAGATGACCGTCGATTTTGCGTTGACGCTGGATAAGGCGATCAAGAACGGCGAGATCAACGCGCGGTTGGAGGGCGTATGTCTGATCGATTCGTGGATTTCGGGCATCGATTCCGTTATGACCTGGGCGCCGTATTTGTATCATTTTGTAAGCGATTTACGACAACGACTCCGACGATTTTTTTTAATCGTTTTCTTTTCCGTGCGTTTTAGGGCGTCGTTAGTAGGGAAGGGATGGAATACATCGAAGAAGCTGCGAATTTGACGCGCAAACTTCTGGCGGAAGGCCGCTACGTCGAGGCGACCGCGCAATGGGGAAACACCGAAGTGAGAATCATGGAAGTGAGCGATTTCGCCGACTTCTACAACGTCATCAAGAAGATTCCGGCCCGCGACAGGGGCAAGTGCACCGAAAGCGAAGTTTGCTCAAGTCTAATCGAATCGAATTACAGTTTTCAAGTTGATTAAGCCCGAAGGTAAAGCTCAACGCGCTGACGCGAACTACGTTATGAACGTGTTGGTGAAGAAGGCGCTGAATCTCGACCATGGATGGGACGAACAAAGTACGGGCGTCTTCGATACGTTGGCCGGCGATTTTATGAAGCCCGTCACCGATTCTGGTTTGCCAACAATTTAAACTAAACTCAACACCAGCTAAAATACTTTTTCTTCGATAGTTGAACTGCTGTTGAACACGACCGACGTGAGAGTGACCGTAGTCAACGGCCAATTGGACTTGATCGTCGATACTCCTGGTATTATTTCCGTTTTTTTTTTAGTATAACATCCAATTAAACTGAGTTTTTTTTTGCAATTTAGGTACGGTCGAATGGGTGGATCGCTTGAAATGGTCGAACTCGTTGGGTTGGAAGGCCGTAGAAAGGAAATCGTTGGTCGTCGACGGCATCATCGAAGGTTACGTGAAGCAGTCCGGCAATTTCGCCATGTACTGGGTCGATAGGGCCGGTCATATGGTAATTTTTCGTTAATAGTCAACGTGAGAAAGAATTTAACGAATTGATCTTCTAGGTGCCAGCTGACAATCCCGCCGCGATGGGCAAAATCTTAAGAGATCTCACTAATAACTATTCGGCCTAAGTTTATGCTAATAACGTTTATTGTTTATAATAAACAGTTTTATTAGTGGCTATTGAAAGTAATTTATTATAAAATCAAAAACCGACAATAAACGTAGTTGATTCATCTGCAGCAGCAGCATCTGCTTATTGAGTTGAAAATAATCAAATAGTTAAAACAAACCGGTTCCATCTATGTGTAGTTTAAAAATAAACTGCAGCATTTTGTGTCACAATCCGATTATATCTAACGAAAGGAAATAAAACTTGGTCAAAGAACGTCGTTGAACAGGTGTTACAATTGTCATACGCGAGTATAATTTAAAGGAATACCTACGTTCAGAATTCGATATTAATTTCAAATTAAATGCTATTGGATACGATCGATTTGTTTCTTAACAATCTTAACGCTCGAGGAACGTAAAGAAGTAGAAAATAAAACTCGATTAATAAGATTAATAATAATAAATTAATTTATTCGTTAATTAATCTTATCCACTAAATGGGCCAAAAGGTAAAGCGATTATAATTAGTCGTTAGTTATTCTCTCTCATATTTATATATTATATATACGGGTTTAGAATAATAAAACCTTTGTGCGCAATTTATTACGAGACCTAGAGAGATGGAGAATTATTACTTTACATTCCTACAATAGAATGTGCACTTTTTGCTTCTTTGGGTTGGTACCGTTAGGTTGCATTTTAATCGCCAAATTGGAAAATCCAACGAAACTTGTAACACTTTTGTGGGGTATTTGTTTAAAACTAAAGAAATTCCAGCAACAAGTTCAAGTGGACTTGAGCAATCTAGGACGATTTCTATCCTTGCAGATTGTTCGACGTTCTAAAATGAGTCATCTTCATATCTTCAAGCAGATCGATGCAAAGTGGGGAAAGATTTATTATGGCGAATCGAACAATTAATATAACGTGCTATTTGGTCTTTTGTTTTATTTAGCTTTTGTTGGTTATTATAAATCGATAAATTCGCGTACGATTAATAAGCAATTATTCAAAACATCTCGGCTTACACGTTTGCGAAACGCGTGCACTTTCCTCAAGCGAATATAATAAGACCTGCACACGATTTTGTAGGCGTGCAAATGTAATAACAGTAATCATCGTTTTTTAAAACCGGTGTACTTTTCGCATTATTATAACTTGCACATATTGTTTTGCAATTATCGCAAATGCTAGGCAATTTTCTTTTGAATATTGCAATTAGTTAATAATAACTATTAGTTCATATGCCAAACATTAGCATTTTTGGATGAATCTTTGTTTTTACAATTATATGCGATTTTTTTGTGAATTTTGAACTAAAAACTATTTATTTATTCAAGCCATTGCTCCGTAATTAATTAATTATGCAAGCAAACACTAAAGTTCGATTAGTAAGAGTTTAAATGTGGATTTTATATTGGGATTTATTTTTTCAGAATTTGTTTTTCTTCAATTTTTGCATTGCTATAAAAGGGGAGACCCTTCTCTACTTTTGCATTTTGCACAAATTGAAATAAACTCATTTTGGAGCTCTTAAAGTGATTAACTATGCAAATAAACATTAATGATCGATTAATAAATGGCTAAACGTGCGTTTTATGAGACTTGAGGAGATGAAAAATTTTAGAAAATAGAAAGAGACACCGGAAAAGATCTTGTGTACCAAGCACGACGCGCCAAGTGCCTTTTATTAGTATTAACAATAACAATATGCAATTATTAATAACACTTGCAAATTTTTTTCTGAGCGCTTTAAGGTACAAGCGAATATTGTTAATTATGATAATAACTATTCTATTAAAAATAGATTTAATTAATTCATTGATTTTTTATCATTCAAGCTTATGTTTAATTCATAGGTTCATTATTTAATTCTTTATCCTTAAACAATTTACAAATAGCTTAAGAATAAGAAACACAATAAGAATCGAGTATGGTGAGAGGTGTGTTTGGGTTTTTCCCGATGAATGAATACGTTTTTTTATTATTCTTCATTCTTTCGGTTTAAGTTAATCACGTACCTTTACACGCATACAGATGTCAATCAAATTGTAACGTTTACTTATTTCCGAAAGGCCGAACACAATGATGATGGTATATGGAGGTATACGCTGCTGAATATTAAGAAGTAGTTAAAACGTTATTCGATTTCGAATTCTAATTGATGATGTTGCAGAAGGAAAACGTCGAATTGAAAATTAAACAGGAACTGCACTAGCAAAAAGGAGAAAACAGGAAACTTATATGAAGAGATGAAGTTAGCGGCAGATAATTGTGATTGGGTGTATGATAAGAAAGGAGGAAAATTTGTTTTGCTTAAGCAATTAGTTAGCAATTGCGAAAATGGTTAATTGAACAAGAGACGTATTAAAGAGATATGATTAATTCTCTTCTTATACCATTCACCTTGCTAATTGAAATTCAAAGTTGAAAGAATACGAAGTGATCGGCGATTCTTTTATTTATTTCATGCTTTCATCGTAGATGCAATATTTTTGTTGCCTCTGTCACAGTTGCAATTATAATTTCGTAATAATAATAATGCCTTATTAATGGTGCAATTATTTTAATGACTCTTACATACACACGCGTATATACAATTTATTAATTAAAATCGTTTCAATTTCAATTAGAAATGGAAAAAATGAAAGGTTTTGTTTTCAATCATTCTAACATAAATGTGAAAGAAAAACAAGTTTCCACTTGGGAAAGAAAATTGTTATAAAAAGTTAAATAAGGATACACTTTTAATAATAGTAATAATTAATAATATTACATACATACGTTCACAATAAAATTACGATTTGCACTTTAGGGTCAAGGTAAACGGCGAATAATACAGTTAGTTCTATAAATTAATAATGTGGATGGTTTTATTCATAATGCAAAAGCAAATATTACAGCAACGTTTCTTAATTGCGAAAAATGGGATTCGTCATATACAGGATGAATCATCTACTAGAAGAACGCAAAAACTTTCGATTGAAACATCCATAGATTCTAAGAAAATTATAGGGCAACTCCGCGAGGAACGAGACTTAAAAGGCTGAAACTGGTATTTTAGAGTTTCTCAACAAAGTTCGATGGATTTTTTTATCAATCGTACACTGTAATGATCGTCTCTGTATAGAGAAACGCAATCCAGGAAGTGTATAAACGTTCGTACGTCTGTTATCTGGTAAAGTGGTTACTTTTAATTGGTACGATGGGCATTTTTCTTCCTCCGCGTAGTTATTATTAATTATAATAACGCATGTTCCGAAAGAATTGTTGTTTCTTCGTAAATTGCGATCCGTGCAAACGTGAAGAATTTTAATTGTTAACAATCGCCGATATCGAATTAAATTTGCATGTAAATTTCGTTTTGATCGCATTTAAATTGAATTTCTAGATTTTTGTGCGAAAACGGGATTATAATGAATTGAACTTGATTAAAATTCGAAATAATAAAAGAGATGAAAAAGAAATCAAACTGGAATTATCGCTTAATAAACAAACTGCTATATTAAAAATTTCCACTCTGTTTCCTGCCTATACACCTGAATAATAACCATTCGTTCTTTATTCGCCGTACGTTATTTTCATTTTTTTTCAATAGAGAATTCTTTGCAAAGCGTACCAACATCAGCGAACGAATAATAACGAGACACACGTAGGCAGTTGTATTTCAATTAGTTTACCTTGAAACATAATAAATTAAGATTAATTAGCTCAACGATCGACATGTTCAGATTTTGCACAAAGCTTAAAATATGCGAATCATAAAATAAAGATAAATAGAGTTGATTCCTTCCTCTAGAATCTTAGCGAATGCGATTATTTTTGCGGTCGCAGTGTGCAACTATTAATAGACCGTTAAAAAATCATCGTTTTCATCTCGCCGTGGGTGTGTTTTCGAATCTCCTGTCCGTCGTTGAAAACTAAACAGAAAGAAGATGAAGTGGATATGAATATGTAAAGAAGAAGATGTGTGGAAGAATGAAAGAAGGAAAAAAGAAAACAATTTCACAATATCCACTTGCAGTTGGTATATATAATATGAAGAAAGAAAGGTAGATAAGAAATTTACTTTCGACCTGGGTGGTTTGAAATCTGGTTTAAAGAAGGACGGATGCGCGAAAGGGAACCGAAAATAAATGAAAACGAAGAGGATTTAAGAGTCGGAAAAAAATAACAAAATTATACACATATAGAAAAACAAATAATAAGAAAAGGAAGAAGAAGATGACAGCGATGGTAACATGAAAAAAAAAAGACGGAGAAGAGCCATGCATGTACGGTGTTTTAACCCTGTTGCGCTTTGAAACGTTCCCACATATCCGTTTTCTTGCAGCAATCAGCACGTTTTTATTTTCTTAGCATGTATGTGAGGCCGTTAAGAGTAATGGCCGCTCACAGCCTGCAACGGACGTTGATAAATTATCAGCGGAGCTCGAAAAATAGTCGGACTTCATTTGAACCCGCGAGCACTTTACAATTTTTCTCTTTGCCTCCGCCTTTTTATTTTCGGTTCTTTCTTCTTAATAACTCCGGATCTCTATTAGTGGCAAACAGCAATCGTTCTTCACCGTCATTACTAACCAATTTACTAAAAAGCCCACCTATTCGTCCATCTAATTCGTTCGTCCGCACAAACCACAACTGGAAAGATTCATTTCACTCCGCATCACAATCCTTTACGAAGAAGTGGTAAATTGCCATTAAAACCAAACAAAAACGCAAAATGAGTCATTAATTTTGTTTGCTCCAAACAAACGGCGTTTTTTGCTAAATTTTACGCAATCACTGCCAACGTGAGCAGTAAAATAATTTACACGTGCGTCAAATAATTTTTTATAAACAAACTTCGCCTCCCTTCCTCTCTGCACCGTGTTAATAATCACCATAAAAAAAAAACTGGTAACAACAATCGTCGAAAGAATCAGGAGAGATGATGACGTTGAGTGAGCAAGAAAGAGATTAAAGTGCGTGATTTACAACGAGAATTATAGAACAATAAAACGTGCCCTTGATCTTAACGCGTGAAAGAAAAGCGAGCGAGAGCGAAGACGATGATGAGCAACAGAAGAAGATGGAACGCGAGAGAAAGAAAATCCGCCAGAGAGGCAAAAGATTCGCGATACATTCGATCTTGATAGTAATAACGTTCGTGCGGTGTCGGCGGGGACACTCTTGTACCTATTGTGCTGTCTTCTTGCCCGTATCGAGGAATTTGTAGATGATATGGGACCCGGTGATGTAAAAAGTAAAGGAAAAGTACTTTCATGCAAGAAAAAAAAATCGAAGAAGAAAGGTAAGACACCATAACAACAACGGTAACAACATCGGACAAGAGGCAACAAGAAGAACAAACCAAACTTTGGTGCGATTTGCATCATTCTAGTTTGCGTATATTCCTGCAAATCCTGAAGATTATGCAGAACATCTTCAAAGAAAGGATGGTTTCGATGATCAAAATAACAGGAATGATTTTGCTGCTAATTTCTCCAAACTCGACTTCTTAGAAAGCGATTCACTTCGCTAAGCTTTTTGAGCTTTTAAATTAAACTCTTCGCAAGTTCGCCCTTGGAGAACGGATAATCTTGATTCAATTTCGTTCCTCTTCCACTCGTCCTCTTTTCTCTATTTTTAATTTCCGCTTCGTCCTCATCATCATCGTTGCAGTTCTTCATCATTATTACAACGATTTTTAATTTCGAACGCGGTTTCGAATTGGACGCGAACGCAAAGGGGAGAAAAAGGGAGAGGAAAAGGCCGACAGGATAGATCGATAAATCAGTCAAATGAGAGTGACCGGCGAGCAGGCGGATCGCCGGTTAAGATTTATTGCCGGAGCCCGCCACTCGCGCATGTGATTATTATTATAATAATAACAACAACAACGAGGATTTCGTTTTGGTGCTCTTCGGCTCTTATTATATTTTGATACCTGCCCTCCGGCGCACGTAATCTATTTCTTCGATAATGCGAGAGAGGATGATGATATTTAAAAGTGTACGAGCGATGATGATGATGATAACGAAGTAGAGGAGCTAAATTAACGTTAAATGTTTAAACGTAAAGCGAAATCTATTTGATGCGCGCCAATGTTAATTAATTGAATTAACATTCGACGGTCTCGCGTGTTATCAATTTTTTTCGGGTTGGTTAATTTGAAAATGTTCGACTTACAAGCTACGATCCGATCGACGACCACCATAACATAAGCGTAATCGTACCTGCAACCAAAAACGGATTTTAATAAAGCAATTTTATCACTTAATTATAGTATTAATAAAAAAAAGTACAGGCAAGTGCACGTGAAGAAGTAGGCATTTAAATGCCCATCATACCGTGCACAAAGTCACGTGTAACGTGCGGTAACGTGCAGAAATTACCCGTGCGCTATCTTTTTTTTTTCGTGTTGCATGATTAATAGCGTTCATCAATACGGTTACACGACATTAAATTCGTATAAATTCACAAGAGCGAAGAGGAAGATTATAATCAATTTGCGAGAGAAAACATCGCTTATTCCATCCTCGTATTTTACTTTTATTTTTTAATAATTCATATTATTATTAAGTATGTGAATATATTAAGAGCGAAAAGAGTTGATTTAAATCATAAATGCATGAAGATAAAAGATTAAAGGAGCGTAACAAGCAGAAGTACATGGTAATATTATAACGCCGGCTAAATAATAATAATAAAATAATCGCGATCATTTATTATTATAAAGTATCTCACAATTTAACGTTTAATGAAACGAAATTTGCATTTATTCCATCTCTCTCTCTCTCTCCCTGCGCATCTTCCTTAAAGACGGGACGGATGGCAGAAGGCACGAAGAAAATCTCATAAAATATATGATGATGACACACGATTTGCACACTAGAGAGTACGAAGGAAGTAATAAAATGAGGTGCGTAAAAAAATGCTTAATTAGTAGACGCGAGGAACGAGAATGAAGAAAAGAAAAGAAAAAGGGCGAAGATTAATAACGAATTTTATTTCGCGATCAATTAAAACGTCATTAACATACTTAATTACGTTTTAATTAATTTTTAAATCGTAATTAGTTAATTTACTAGGAGTCGGTTGTCGCTTTTGATTATCTCAAGACGTTATTCTCGCGTAATCAGCGATCAGCTGATGGCGATAGATACGAGTTCAGATTGTATTGTAATTTTTCCTATTTGCAACGAACAAAATCCGAGCATCAGTGGCTGTAATAAAGTAATCCACGCTAATGTTTATTGTTATTATGATGGTATTTAATTACTAAATGAACTCGATATGAAAGGGGGCAGTTTTTGTGGTAAACTCTCGTTAGAGGTGAGAAGGGCATAAAAATCGAATAAAAATGGTTCCAATTAATAATCATAAAAAATCTTTATAAACGGGCAAGACATTTAAATAAACGTCTCGTAAATAATAATTAACGGAAGATGTGTTGATGATAATTGAATTAATAGCAAACAAGTGGTCGTTAAACGGTCGTAAAAGTGAACGTAAAACTGTCATGAAATGTAGTGGATGAAAAATAAACACACACACACACACACACGTTTATTTATTATTATTTTTACAGTTTGCATCTCTCTTCCACTCTAACCGACCAAAAAAAAAATCATAAAATCAACACACAAACGCTTATGCACGTAATAAAAGTCTTTTGCTCCCTCTTGCAAAGCCTCATTTCGTGTGCGCCTTCGGTGGCAGCTATTTTATACGCGACACTTAATAATCCATTTAACGATAAAAACCATAAAACAAAATCGTCAATAATGTTTAAGAAGTGATATCGTAAAATGTTTAACAAGTTGTTTAAACCAATAACAATAAAATACGCGGGGGTAGAGTGCGAAGGCGAAAGGAGCGACTCCTTTTGCGTAACATTATCCTTCCTCCTCTTCTACCGGAGCCCATTTTTCCTTTTCCTTCTCCCCTCGCATAATAAATGCAATAATAATATTTAAGCTCACACGGAAATCGAACGTGTATAGTAGCGGCAGCAATATTATTGTTGCGGCACATGCGCCAGTTAACACACAGAAAACTGTATGGGGACTTGTTTACGATGCCATAAAACCAATTTAGTGACTGTTATGTGCATTAAACACATCGTAAAACTCGTAAAAGTCAACGGTAATATCATAATCATTCAACATATGACGGCCATCAAAACGAATGATTGATGATTTTGTGTTTATTCTTTGCTTTTTGCTCGCCCATCAAAACGCACATGCACTTAATTATTGCCGTCTTCTCGTACGTTTGAAGCCAGCGGCGTTGTTTATCAATCGATTTCTTTTCTCTCTCTCTCTTCGCTCTTCATTGACGAACGTTTCAATTAAAACCACTTTAATAGCGAATAATTCATTGCTCGATTTATCATAATAAAGCTAATGCGGTTCATCGATGATTAATGCTAACGAGAGATAATGTTGCGATTTTATCAATGGTCTACCTGATTAATCATCTCTCTCCAGCAACGGCCCGTGAAGAAGTTGCGAAAATTCCGTTTGCTAATGAAACACGCACGATTATTATTCGCGAAGACGACCACATCAAGAACAAACGACGCGAACGCGCACGAATTCCGTTGTTTTACAACAAACTACTACAACTACTATAAAGTAATAATAATATAAAATAGGAAAGGCTAAAACTTAATAAAAGGAAAAAAGTATGAAAATAGAGGAAGAAACGCACGCAGGAAGGCCGTCGTCTTGTAAACGTCGAAAGATCCCATTGGTTCAACGTGTATACGCGCACCGCGTTTTTACAATTTGCTTATAACGTTCTCTCTCACCTGATCATAATTAATAACAACAGTAACGAGTTCTCCTTCTCTTTTCGTTAATTTGCTTGTCGAATCGTATAATTTAAAGAACCCGAAACACAAAGTAAAAAAACACGGTTGCGTGTGCGTGTATTTAATTGGGAACGCAGCGAGAAAGAAGCGAAGAACGCGAGGGACGGAAAGAAGTTAAAGGCGGAAGAACAAAGTACAACGCACAATATAATGTTGGATGGATGTGACCTAAATAAACGAATACAAATCGACTAACAGCAGAACTTGTACCTTCCATAAGTACGAGATATAATAATAATATTGGCCTAAAGTCATTATTGCCTTCATCCTTTTGTTGTCCGTCGTTCTGTTCCTTTTTCTTTCGTAATAAGGCACCGAGCGCTGCCACGAAAGCCCTCATACTCGACCCGTTTCTTTTTATCAGATCGATGTAACGTTAATAAATCATATTGGCTTCTTTGCCTTTTCTTTTCTTCGTACATTAAATACGTTTTCTTCCCATTCTCTCGCTCATTATCATACTTATCGTTAAATTGATATCATGTTTTCGCTTTTATTGTTGCTATTTCTGTTGTTGTTGGTTCTTATTGTTGTTGTCGATGCGTCTGCCTCGTATCCAAAGATGATTTTCATCTAATTATATTATAATGACATTTAAATTAATGAGCGAACAATGATTTATTGCACCTTGAATTATATGCGTTCGTTTCTTATTTTCCTCTCTGCCTTTCATTAACGTTTCTTTTTGCACGTTTAAATAAAGAATAAATGGAATATGTGTCAAGAGTATCTGGCAATTAAATGCGTAAGGCCGTACGGGAGACTTGCCATGATCAAGATATTCGAAGAAGTTTCTCTCAGAGCCAATATCCAGCAACTTTTTCAGAACGAAAACTGACTATTAATTAGAATGAAAATTTATTAAAATATTTAAAAATATGTGCAATATATAGTTAGCAATTCATTGCAAGAATTAGCTGAAATTATTTCTCGTCTAGATTGGAAATTATACGGTTTGTTCTTGAACGTAAGTATTATCCTGAAAAAGGACGAGGCGCCTGAAACTTTTGAAAAGCTGTAACCGTGTTAGTTCGCGTTACGTTTCATCGAGGGCGACACGTCTTGGATGGAACTCTAGCGGCGAATAGTCAAACTCGGCGGGTTCCCGTCGATTGTACGTGGAAATCTGTAAAGTTTTCCAGGAAAATCGTTCCCGTTTCTGCTGAGCGATTGCTGCGCTTCACCTCTCGCTTATTTACAATTGCGATTTCACAGAAACCACTGAAAATCGGCAATTTTATTTCTAAATGTTATTGCAGGAATTAGAGAAACCTAGAATTTTGTTTGGTACGTCTTCGGATCGACGATGAAATGGGAAAAAGTTTAACTGAAAGTTCAATGACTTTAAAATTAGAGATAAACAAGTTCAGATTGTCCGCATCCACGCGAAGAAAAAAGTTCATGAGTTAAAAGCGCTGCCTTCCATTTTCTTGAGAGATAAATTTGTTGGTCGAAAATTAATCGCGTCATAAATTCACTAATTAATTAAATATTTAAATTAATTAACGTTAAATTAATTATACGCTTTTAATTTAATACGCTCGTCATTATTCTAATGTGCGACGTTTCATTTGAATATTCTCGAAATTCCCATTCAACGACGTACGATAATTTGCATTAACAAAAATCGCATTAGATTGTGGCGAAATCGCGAGCATTGCGTCGGATTTATCCTTGCATTTCTTTCGCCGTTGCTTTATTACGACTCAATTATCTGCTCAAATTGTTAAATATTAATTCCACTTTCCACATAGAACAAAGAAAACAAATAATACCACCGAAGACTATGCGAAATAATTGACAATATTCCTGCGTATATCTTAACCTACCGCATGCAACGTACGCAATTAGAATAAATAATTTGCAATGCTTAGCGCGAATTTTATTCGCCTAATTACGATATCTCTATGCAGCGTGCATTTCCATAAATCATAAAAAGGCTTTACGATCGCTTTTGATGGCCTATTGTTGTTTCTCCATTCTAATAATAAACATTTCGAATATGCAGCGTCGTCATCGTGCAGGAAGAGTTTAATGCGTTTTTAGCGAATGGCGGTCCGAATTGTTACGTTTAAATAAGGTGAAACGTCGCAACGAAACACTCTATGCATCTAGCTCTAAAGAAAACGCGTATATCGATAGAAATCAACGTATTGTGAGTTGAATTGAAATTTCGCAAGGGAACGTAACCGTTTAAGAAATTCATTTTTTTATTATTTTGGTTTGCATAACACAACGTAACGCGAATTTCCGGTGTATGCGTCCTAAATTCGCAAATTGATTTCTAACGAAGACGCGTTCGTTATTAAAAAAAAAAGAGAATTAAAATTAGAGAAACTAGATTTCCATGTGCAGGTTTTTGTCACTCGAGGAAAAACAACAATTAACAACAACAATATATAGAGAGGAAGACGCAGCGACAAGGAGAAACGAGAAATGTTAACGGATTGAAGGAGAAGAAAGAAAAAAACAAATGGTACGAAGAACCTGTCATAAAGGAGTAGTTTGCTCGGGTGTCTACTATAAGAGACAGTAAAAAGATAACGAGCGAACGGTTTTACGGCTCATAAAACACGACAGTAAATAAAGAGCAGACACTTAAAACATCGACTGGCTACCACTTTTGACAGGAACTCATCTCTCCTACGGATCGAATAATGCACGGCCTTTTACCCGTTAAAATAAAAGGTACAATTTTAACATTTTCCTAGCCACAGATCTATCTCGAGCGACTCGCGATGACCGCCGGCCCTTTTGTCACGCTTTGCTTCCTGCCCAAATCGAACTCTACTCCCTACGTCCATTGAACAGTGAACAGCGTTGGTAATAATAAAGTCATAATTCACGATGAAATATCTCAATAATAACTGATAACGACGAGAACGTGCTTCACACTTTGAAATCGTTTCGGTAATTTATTGCGGCCATAATTAAAGATTTACAATAAAAGCAGCAGCAACAACAACAACATGATCAAACACAATGAGGTCTGAACGAAAGAGTTATGGCTTCCTCCGCATATCAAAGAGCGAATTTCAGGTAGGAATGCAAAGTTAGAACGGCAATGGCAGTGGATTCGTATTAGATGATGAGCACCACCGCAGCCACCGAAATCGTGTACGTGTGCTTGTGTGAAATATCGTCCGGTATATGCAGAACGTCAGATAATCATCTACTTTATGACTGGATAAACGTTTAGCCAAATTAAATGGCAATTTATAATCGGGTCCTGTGTTTGCGCTTCTTTTTTTTGCTGTCTCCCGAAACGAGGAACCCCCTGCGAGCTTTCGCACAAAATTTAGCGTGGGGGGTCTTTATATACACAGAATAAAAATAATAATAATAAATTTAACGTTGTGTGCAATAATAAAACAAACTATCTTATCGTCGTTGCGCACATTTCCCGTACAAGCAGAGGGAACGTGGAGGAAGGGAAGGCAAATGGAAGGACGAGGGTACGCCGGAACGATAATTAATTGTTAATAATATTTCGATTACGATATCTGCGAAAAACTTTTCGCAAACTTCCATTATGCAAAATAATTTCACTTTTTATCTGCACCTTTCGTTTCGTTCGCCCCTTGCAAATCAAATCAAACTTTAGCGAGATAACGTCCGATTGTTAATGGCATCGATAATAACGCCGCGATCATCCGAACGGACATTAATAATCTATTTCAAAACGATCCGGTTCCGGTACGCGACGTATCAAGATAGCGACGGTAACAATCGCACCATCGCTGAAGACTGATTAATTAATTTCGGCTAATAACGCGGCCGATTGCAAGGAAAATTGCAGTAAAAATAACGACCGATAACCGTAACAATGCGAAGATGCTTAATGTTTGTTTGTCGCCCGCTAATGGAGAGATGCCAACAGTGGGATAGAATAGTAAAGTCGTTTTAAATGAAGACAAGTTCAACGGTTAATCAGACAATCTCAATTAATTTCGTGTTTTGTTAATTAACTCATACAAACCACGATCAACAACAACCGGCTGACTTCTTGAGTTTAAGATCGCGAGGAATCATAAGCTGAATGAAAAATCCCTGAAATGCACTCGTCTGGAGATTGTTAACTACAAACAACAACAACATTAAAGTTGCTTCCTCCAGCATTTATTTGAACGGCAAGAAGAATCGGTGGCCTCGCGTCGCTCGAGAATAAACTGCCGTTCTTAAATAGTACAGACGAAACTAAATAGATTATCCGCTCTCGAATTAGACGAAGAATAAGAAGGAAATTATTTTCAATTCGATCAAATAAAAGAACAACATTAAAGGACTGTCGCGTGGAAATAAAACGTTATAAATCACTTAACGCTTTACTCTTTCTCCCGAAAGTCTCTTCCTTTTTCCGTTAGCGTTATCCAATCTTTTAAAGTGTGAGCATAACTCGACGTTGAAAATAAGACGGGGAAAATAATGAGTAATTTAATGGAATCGAACCTAAAGGTGAAATTAACTGCCCAACGTGAACGTTTTTGGGCTTTTAACAAGAACACAAAAAAAAACGGAATCTAATCCTTTATCGGGAAGGATTAGTTGCGTGCTTCTTTAGGCTTTTTCTTGTAGGGCGTCCTATTGATGATTATTATGATCGGTGTGCGTGCGTTAGGTTAATGAGAAACGCGTCCCCATTAAAATTCAAAACGCAATCTTTGCCCCGAGGAAGAAGAGGAACGAAAAAAAGTCCGGCCTAAAAGCGCAAATGGCCTCCTCCATCGTTACAATATACCTAACAGCAACTTATATATATATATATATCGTCTGCCATAATGGATTTGGGGTTGAGCCATTCACCGTTTAGGTTTAATAAGTGCGAGACGAATCCACGAGACGTACACAAATGAAGAAGATTATTTTACTAGGACGCATAACGTCCTCCTCCCCGTTTTGACCTACCGAAAAAAGCGAGAGAGACCGAATATGGCTCAGTTAAAACGTATTTTGTAGATACGTGAAACGCACATGTATTATGAGATGGAAGGAATAACTGTGTATAAATTCTACGTGTGTGTGTGTGTGTGTGTGTGCCTGACCCTAATCTGGAGAGAGCTGACAGCTTGCCAGCTGCTTACAACTGGATGGCTACAAAATGCAAAAGAGAGAGAGAGAGAGAGAGAGAAAGGCAGAGAGATGAATGTAACAACAACAACAACAACCAGCCAGCCATTGCCTGCTTGCCTGCCATCCTGTATTAGACGTATATACGCAGAGAGTTTTCACATCCGCCTTATTTATTGCCTTCTTTAATCCGTTTTAAATTACCGATTATTGATTAATCGCAGTGCAACTCACGAAATTACCGGCGACGGGATTATTTTGACTCGCGCGAATAATTTATATGTTCGCTGGCGCTGCTGCTGCCGATGCCGATGGCTGCTGGAAGAGAGAGAAATATTTTCGGGTCGGACGGGTGGAGGGCCCCCTCCCCGTTTTCACCGGCAACTAAATCAATACGATGACGGCCCCATTGCGAACGGTTTACTGAAAGCGTTACCGTTCGTTATTCGGGAAATTTGTGAAAAAAACAATCGCGGCGACGACAATTCCAAACGAATAAAAGTTCTTCGGGCATGTCGTGCAATTAAAGGCGCTCACTTGTTGAAATGCAAACGTCCATCCACCCACTCGAGTTACGTGGGGTGGGACTTTTTCGTGGTCAGCGATTAATACGAATGCCATTAATTACATGGTAATTAAGCGTGGGGTTGTTCTTCGTTGGTCTTTTCGCAGTTTTCGCTTATCCCTCACTCGTCCCGTTTTGCTACCGCTGCTGGGGCATTATACGCGCCCGCAATTAATCATAAGTTTAATTTTATCTGCGACGAACAAGCGTAGGAAATTGCAGAGAGAGAGAGAGAAAGAGCCTCATATATAAAAGGGCCGAGATGCGGACTCCCAATATTAGCCATCATCAATTCTTATTTTGTGCAGTTTACGTTATTACCGATTGACTTTGAAGGTTTGTTTCTTCGGTTTCAGCACACCAAACGCAAGAAGCGATTGGAAAAAGTTTCGTATTTGCGATATTATGCGGTAAAACAAAAACAATATCGTCGCACAAATTTATTGTTGTTATTTTCCTGCGGCTTATTTGCATTTTCCCTCGACGACTACTTTACGTCGTTTTATTCGCAATTTTATTGCAATTTTCACTTTAAACATAACGATATTACCCGCAATATTTTTTCTTTGTTCCTACGCACTTTGTTCTTTTTTGCAACACACTCATCTATATTATATTTACTTAAGTCCGTCACGCACAAAAAGGCTTGTTGGCGAAGAAAAGCACTTTGCGTTGTTGTGGAAAATGGAAAAAAAATTGCGACGATTTATATGCAAGTTGATATGGAATGTCCCCTTCATATATATTTTTTCCTTTCCGCTGCTCGTATTCGATGAGGGATAAATGGAGAAAAGAAAAAAAGAATAGGCAAAGGAGGAATCTAATCCTCGATTCCAAATGGCCGACATTCCGGTATAAATTAATACGCACGACTATGAGGCAATTTCCTTTTTTTTCTCTCTCTTTCCTTTATTATGTTTTATTTTGTAAATTCTGTAACGTCAAATTTTCCGCTTTTTTTATTATCGTTTCCTTTTTAATTATATTTATTTTCATATAAATAATATTATTATTTAATTCCAACATTCTCTCTCTCTCTCTCACTCGCTGCTTCGTTATCCATTCATTTATTCCATATTTACATAATAATGTCGTGTAGAGATGTCATTCGGAATCGACAAAGATATTTCTTTTCCCGAAATCCTTCGCTTAATGTCGAATTTTTTCCTTTCGTTGATACAAAATGTATTAAAAAAATTTATTTCTTTTCTATGCAGATACCGAATTTAAAATTATTCCGTTGATTTCTGTTTGGAGATAAATCAAACGCATTTTTTCTCGTCGATTCCGTTTTGTATCTCGGTGTGTGTGTGTGTGATGGGAAGAAAGATATCCCGATGAATAGCAGCAGGAAATAAGGAGTAAAACCAATAACAATACCATAAAAAAAAGAAATGAGCAAGAACATTTGGAAATATCCGCTGCAAGCTGAAAGAGCAAAATGCCGAGCGAACGGAGTGGAGAGAATTGAAGAACGAAAATGAGTTAATTATTCCGAATTGTTGCAGATAATTGAAACATTAAATGAATTTTTATTATTATAAGTACATAAATCTAAAAGTAGCAAGATCGATACGTTCAATCTCTTTCTCTTTTCTTCGTCGGTTCGCGGAGAATATTCATGTTAAAAACCAGTTTAAGCAATTACAATCTGACTTTTAATTAATCCCTAACCGTTTTCTTATACGTACTCCTTTTTCGCTTTAAACGGAGATTGAAAACTTCATTAACTAATGATTAAGATAAATGCGGTTTTCTTTATTTTTCCTTTTTCTTTTTACGGAATTTTAGATTAAAATTAAACCGCATCCACTGGGGATTTAGTTTTAAAGCGGTTTTCGAGTATTCCATTTAATCGAACGATTGCTGTCCCAATTATTTCGAATTTAATTCATTAAAACGTCATTTAAATTACGTCTCATTCTGCTCGCTTTTAAAAAGCGTGTGGCAACAATTTAAAGAACTGAGATCATTATAATCACACAACCCCTTGTTTTCGAACGGTTTTTCTGCTTGCAGGAAGAGGAAATTAACTTTGGTGCTTTTCCATTAAAGAAGAGGCAAAAGTGTTATTATAGGTTTGTGCCGAAGAAGACCCTCTTCTATGTGTGTATGCGTGCCGCCACACACTCCGCCCATCTAATTTCATTTCGCCCTCATTTTAAGAAACTTCCACCGGCAATAAATATCACTTAAAAGTCGTCGTTGTCCTCGTGGTAGAGTCTTCGTCGACGACGGCCAAGAACAAACGATGCCTCTTTGGTCTGCATGCGTTGTTGCATGTTAAATGTAATTGTCCGTACTATATATAGGTTTACAATTAACTCCTAATTAATATTTAATACTACAGACGTTGTCTCCGGAGGGCCATACGTAAAAGTTTGGTCACACCATTAAGAATTATTACTGCACGAAGTTTTACATTCGCAAACGAATTCTAATAAGC
This sequence comes from Hololepta plana, assembly GCA_963695495.1. Taxonomy (NCBI): domain Eukaryota; kingdom Metazoa; phylum Arthropoda; class Insecta; order Coleoptera; family Histeridae; genus Hololepta; species Hololepta plana. The sequence goes on along the minus strand of OY968834.1, from coordinate 1,036,078 downwards.
GACGAAGAGGACTTGAATAGAGCAGAAAAAAAGATGGAATGCGAGATCGAGGTCAAGAAGAAGGAGAAAAGGCGCCGACCTTCGATATTATTGTTTGATATTTCCTCTTCAAAAAGCAAAAAAAGGACAAACCAGCAGAAGAAAAAAAAAACATAACCGAATCCATAGATGAAATTCGTGCTGCTGCAACAACAAAAAAATATGAAAAGAGAGACGCAGGAAAAAAGAGAAACTCCATTGTTTGGTGCACAGAAAGGACCGTTTCTTTGTCGTCCGGTCCTTCGGGGACCTTTTACTAGATTTCGTTTTAGACACATCGCGAATGTACAAGACGACACGCCAAACGCAAAAAAAGGATCGATTTGACAACGAGAAAAAATCCATCTAAAGTGGAAGAAGAAAAACGGACATTCCACTTTTTCGCTTCGGTCTCGATGTGTTTCTTATTCTGTTCTTGATCTAGAAAAAACGAACGGGACGAGATTCCAAACGTGGTCTCTTCGCTATATGGAGCCAAAGAGATCGAGTAGAAGAAACGCTTTGAGGTGTTTTATGTTCCGCGGTGCAATGTACTTTAAATTACCCCTTAAGAAAAGACGAAGAAGAACAAGAAAAAATAATTGACGGAGAGTGGAACGGAGAGACGCTTTCAAAATGCTCCTCGAAATAAACCGTTTGCTAACCTATTTGGATAAATAGATTCTGATTTATGTTACTGTTAAGTGTTTAATTTATGCACCCGAACTCGCTACTCTTAACAACGCTACCACTATGTTGTTGCTGTCGTTGTTGTTGTTGTTGTTATGCCCGCTACTATTCATCAAAGCAAGTAAATTTAGCGATTTTCTTTGCGAAACGCGAATAAATCTAAAAATAAGGAGTTGTTTGCACAAAGTATGCGACTGCGAGAAAATTCACTGCCGTTTTAAAATGTTCTTCGAAGATTCCAAACAACCGTATTAGATTTGATTAAACTTTCTTGTTTGGTACTCGTTTAATTAATTCGATACAAGTTTTGGGTCAAACGAATTTCCAATCGAAGACGATAACTTTCCATTTCTACTACTTGCCTACGGACGTTTTGTCCATTCGACCAGTTTGATGTTGAGAAATTATTTGGATGGCTTCTCTGAAAAAGGAAGTCGACAAATAAAAAAGATCTTGTTGGGCAATAAAAGCGTTAAGGTTAACTAAATAGTAAAGAATACTTGAATGAGAATAACTTATGATGAAATAAGCAAAAGTTTTGGATGGGTCTAATGAAAATTTGGAATGTTTGACTTTAATAAATCATCTATTTACTTTCGAGGGAAGAATACCATTTTTCTTATTACGATCGTAATGGGGAAAAGAAAACGATAATTTATTACGATTACCAACTTTCCTATTTCATTTTAATATCGAACGGAGGGCGATGGAAGACGGGGAAGGACGGACCGCAGAAAACGGTGAAAACCAATAATTCATAAGGCACAATGAAAATAGGAAAAGTATTACGAAATAGAAGGCGATATATTCGGCAAGAGGGCCAAAAATCTAGAAGAAACTTTTCAACTTGAAGATCAAATAAAGTTGATGCGATAAACATAATTCGTTTCTGCTGGTTGAGCAATAAATATTACGAATAAATATCACAAAGTCTTGAGGCAAAAAAGAAAGAGTTTCCTTATTGCGTCACTTTTTTTCCTACGTAAATTGCTTATAAGAGCATTAAGGCCATTTTCCCGTCGGCGATCAAAATAAAATGCAGAGACTAAAAGAATGGTAAAGAGCGAAAGACAGTTAAATTAAATTCTTATCAAACGAACACACACCTGCCCCCAGCATAATCGTATCGAATTGTAATAGCAGTAGACGACACCCTGCAGGCTACTTCTTCGGCTTCATCAGGAGTGCGTGCGTGTTACACAACCCAACAATTGCCGTTTAAAAATTCCCTATTGTACTTTTTTTTGTGAAAATGATAAGGGCTATAAGACTTATAAGAAAAATTAAATTAATTCCAGCTGGTTTTATGCTATTTCGTTTCGCCAATTTCCAACGCCGCAACATTGACGAAAGAACTGTAAATTTTTCGAGCCAAATGAACGAAAACCGACAACATTCTTTTTTTGTGCGAGAACGTAAATTAGAAAATCCCAAAGAAAATTAAAGAACCTAACACTTTACGTCTCTCCGTTGCAGAATGAATTATATAAAACGCGAATTTGCAATTTAAAATTTGTGTTAATTTATTTAAATCAAGCTTATTTGTTGGGTTCGTGAATTTTTTGCAATAATTTAAATGAAAAGGATATAAAAGAAAAACAACAATGCCAGATGTTATTCTTGTTATACTTGTTATTTTACTTGGTAATAATTATATTATTTACAAAAACCGTGTTCGTTCGTTTTAAAATAATTTCCTTTTCATAAAAATTATTTCGTTCCCCTGTTTTTATGACTCCTGTCACCTTCATTTTATTTCATTTTTTACGTTTAAACTAATAAAATTAGAAATTTAGCACAAACTTCCTTCATAATAAAACGTTAATTAACTGAAGTCGTGGATCGTTATTAGCAAACGAAAAAGATTAATTTTATTCATTTTATCGATATCAAATGTGAATCAATTTAATTAATAAACTTCTCACGATGCTCGAATTGAAATTAAAACGTTTCGCCCTATCGACATAATAACCACATCCTGGAACAATAATTTGTGGAAAAGAGTCATAAACACAATGTAGTATATTTTTTGTCTCTCTAAACTTTCTACAATGATTTTTTTTTAAAATGTAGAGTAATTAAAAAAAGGACGGAAGTCAGAAAAAGAAATGTGAATTTGAAGAATCCACAAAAAAAAATCTGGTCATTTGGTAACAAAAAATATCCTGAATAGATTTATGGTTACTTACATTGCATTGTTGGTGTCCGTTCGCCTTCTTTTCACGACTTTATGAGCCAAAAAAATAACAAATAACAATAACGAAAAAAAAGAAAGAAAGAAAGGATCATAAACTTTCACAAAATCACAAAAACAGAAAACTTGCAATAAAGGAAATCATTTCCTTAACAACAACGTAAATTTTTTTTATCACACTGAAAGAAAAACGCTTTTTCTTTAACGGCCACGAAGTATTGTTGCTGATGGTACTAGAATCGTTGAAATCTCCAGTTATTTCCCGGTTGTTGTACTCTTTTTTAAGAAAAAAACTTCCTTCAAAAATTCCTCGATCGTTATTGTTTTCGAGACAAATGCCCGACTAACGACTAAATAAATACCGTAGGCCCATTGAACCGATAGAGCTTCTCTTCATCCATGTGCATAATATTTTTTTATTTCCCATTCCTTCCCATTCTTTCCGCTCTTCTTCTTCTTCACCATTCGAAAGCCATTCCTTTCATGCCGGAGTGGGGATACTCTCCTTCTCTTTCTAACCTCTACTATTTCTATATCGGTGTATGTGTAAGTTATGGGGATGATACAGATTTTTAGGCTCCACTTTGAAGGCCCATTAAGGGTAAAAGAGATAGAGGGATCGAATAGTTTTGAGTCACTACATTCGTGAATAGGGTGGGGACCGCGCCAATCATCCACGACGGGGATCTCTTTCACGAAAAGAGATTATCTCTACTCTCTTTAATCCTAACTCTCTCTCGCTCTCCTTTATTCTTTGGTTAACCATTACGATTTTTTTTGTTTATGGTAAGAAGTGAAGAGATGCCGAGTAAAAAGTATGTTCGTTGGTGAGCTGTTACAACTATCATCAGCAACGTGAGCTTTTCTGTTGAGCTTCTAATTGTCCTCGGGCCACGTTATAATAAAATGATCCGTGAAAAACACGAAAATTACAAGCGTTTCGTACACTTTGGTCGCCCCATCCCGAAGCACGTTCTGGTGTATTAATGATGATAATACCGAATTCCTTTTACATTATTACCTGTTTTTTTTTCGTATTCTAAGTAAGTTTTTTCCGCAAGTTTATTACGCCTCTTTCCATTATGCCCATAACAAACTTTCTTTCTCTTACTCGCGCTTATAATTTATTAATAATTTTTCTATAATAATCTCCATAATAAATTACGTGACTTTAAAGTTAGTTTAAAAACACACACACAAAACCTCGTAAGTTATGCAAAATTTAATTATGATTAAGTCATTAATTATTATTACTTTGAAAATGCGCCACACGAAAAAAAAAATGATTTAATTTCATACTTTATGCACTTTTAATCAATCGATCAACGCACAGGAATGCGATGAGAAATAATCAATTCTTTCATTAACAGCCTTTTTTGCGGCCTCATGCAACAACGTCTCGTTGTACGATTTATGAACTTATTAATTAATTTATTGCATAATTAAAAGAGGGAAGTCTTTGTTTCGTAGTAATTTATCGAGGTTCCTTGCCATCTTGAGGAAAAAATTTGCTTCGAGCCATTGGACATGCTTGAAAGCAAGAATAACGAAAAGTTACAAGGAATTAAGTCGTTATCGCGTTTAAACTTAACACGCTCCCATTTAAATTATTGTAATCCGTCCAATGTGGTGCAAGAAGTGTTTTGTTGCTCTTGCTTCAAGAATACGGTAATAACATTACCTTAACAGCGATTGGCGAATAGATAGCGATGGTTATGATGGTGATGATGATGAATTATAATAATAACACTTTGTTCCGCTCGAACGAATCATCCAACTGTCTTGCCGTTCGCGAATTTCCTTTACTTACTTCATTATTGCACTGAAATAGGCTATTTCGCTTTTTTTACATAAACGACACGTTCATTATTATCATTATCATTGTTGTGAGTTTGGAAAAAATGCATAATAAAATAACGCCTACATTCCGTACTGCGACTTTTTTGCTCGGTTTATCGTCCGTTTCGCGAACCTCCTCATTTTCTTTATCTGTATATTTATGCGAGAGAAGAGCTGATTTACAATTGGCGTCGATACACCTGTAATAATAACGTACCGGCGTCCGTAATGTCTTCATCGACAATCTGCAAAGCAACTGGATGGGCGAAGAGAAAGAGTAAAAGTTGAAGGAATAAAGAGAGAGATGAACGGCTAAATTAGTAATGACTTATTATTATTTTCCCCTTAAGCACCATAAAACAATTCCCGTTTAATGTGTAGTAAAGCGAGATTCTTTTCTAGGTTGTTTTTTATTGATTATATCTCCATCCCGCGTCGAAGTTCGCACAGAAACAATGGATTGAATATCCGAGAATATCTAAGAAGGATTATAAAAGGTACGAGAAGAATTAGTGGTGACTTTAATGCAAAAGAGTTTTTCCAATCGTCGAAACTCGGTGAGACAGTAAAGAAAATGAACGAGGACGATTGTAAATCTAATTTGACACTACATTGTGTACAAATGTGCCAAGAAAAAATTTCAATATTACTTTATATACGAAATAAACTTGAATTATTTTATGATTATGTCAAGAGAAGAAATAAATTATTATTGTTATTGTTGCTGTTTGTTGGTTGAATCGCAAATTATATTTATTTTTGCTGCCTCTCGTTCTTGTTTTAAAAGTTGTCGTGCTGGACGCATAGAATGAAAGAAGACTTTATTGTTATGTTATGAATTATTCAATATTTCTGTGTCGTTAAATATATGTAGATGTAAAACTAAGGAAAGCAAGAAAAAATAAAAGTATAAATAATATAAAGGGCATTACTACGTTTATTATTATCATTGCTAAACTCGATTTGCAATAAATAACGGGAAAAAATTGCGTTCACCATCAACGCAATGCGACTTCAATTTAGATTGCGAATGTGTAAGAATTTTATTGGAGACGTTTGGATTCGATTTATATGGAGGAGAAGAGGAACGCAAATAAAAATTAAATAAACTGGACAAGAAACCGGCGAACACGGTTTGTTAGGTTTCTAATTCTAAGAAACGTTGTGCGAATCTCTTTTGCCGCACAACATTGTTAATTCGCATTGTTAAAAACGTATCGATGGCGAAGAGAGGAAAGTGACGTAACTTGTCACTCGGTTAATGTAAATCGTACGAAATTCTTGCAGACCTTGACCAGAAACTTATGCACATCCTCATCGCATCTCGTACCACGGTTACCAACATCATCATACCTTCCTACCGATGGAGCTTGAGGTATTTTATTGAAGGTCACGTGACAAAGAATCTACTTGGTATTACTAGTCAACAATGATCGTTTTGCTTCGCAAAAAAATTAAGTGATTGCGTTGCGAGTTCTTTTAAAATTAAATAACGACAGTTATTGGCATCTCTTTATCTGAATCATTAATGAGTAATTCTCTTGCTTAACCTTTCTTCCTCCTCAACATTTTCTACTGTCCGTTTCATCGTCAAACACGTTGCAATTTCATTCAATTCACTGGCAGAGATTTTTGCTTAATAACAATAATTATCATTTCTTAAATTAATTAAAGCCATTCTTCCAGTTATCACACTTAACTGGTTTCGCTTTGTAATTCTCTTCATCATCGTCTACTTCTTCTTGTTGTGTGTTGTTGTTCTTCTTCATTCTTCGTATCTTTTTCGGTTTCTTTTTCGATTCTTTCGAATACACACCCAGACACACATAGAGAGAGAGAGTTTTAAGTTGGTTCTTTAAAGAGTATTTTGTTCTTATTGGATTTCATCTGCATGATAAAGCGGTTATTAAACTTTTCCGATGTAAAACCGAATGGAAACACCATAAATAAATCTCGCGGTCCGACGTGTGACGTAAACCCCGAAAAAAACCCTTATCAAATAACCAGACAACTTGAAAACCGAAAAAAGAACGCTCCTCTTCTGCTTCGTGTATTATAGGTCCTTTGTAGAAGATGAAGAAGAAGAACAAAAAGAAGGAGCGTCTTTTTTTTTGTTGAAACCACTATTTAACATTTTACATTCTATACCTACATTCAGTCTTGTTTAATTTAAAAATATATTCATAACAGATACAAAAAGGAGAATGAGAAAAGTTGAATTCCTCTTGTTTAAAAATGGGAGGATTAAAGGAAGAGAAAAAGAAACGATTTAAGCGGACTTAAAATTGCAAAATGAAGCTTTTTAGAATCACGTCCTCTACTAATTTTTCTCTCTCTCTCTCTCTCTCTGAGCCGAAATAAATAGCAGCGAACATAATTCCGACGTGGATGCGTAACATAACCTTTTTAACCGCAACTTATTACTGTTGGAACACAAAATTTCAAAATTCTCTCTCGCCGACTTAATTATTGTTGTCGTAAAGTTGGCGAAAAGCAAGTGGAGCAAGTTTTATAGAGAAAACGGCAACAACAACGGCTACATCCTACATCAAGCAGCAAAGCAGCCGCAGGCCAAAACTATTCGCGTAAGTCACCGGAGAGTGTTCCAAAACTTTCTCTCTCGCCGTATTCCGCATTTACTTACCATAGAGTTTTCCATCTTGGGGATACCAAAAAGGGTTCGGACTGCAAAAAAAACGGTAGCCGCACACACATATATAACTTAATAAAATTTTGCCACTTCATAGAAGAAGAGAGTGCAAGAGGGAACGAGGTCGAGGAATTATTCTAATTTGTTTTAATGAATCCCAGCGCAAACTTCGTACTTCCCGGCATCCGACTGCTATCCCGGCATGATTATTGTGATGGATTGCGCCGAGTAACGATGAATGCCTTATTCCAACGCGGAATAAAGATATTTACGATCGCGAAGGAAAAAAAAAACGGCAACTTCTTGCTTCATCTTTAATTTCGCCTATCTACATTAACAGCCACGAGGGATGGCGCAAAAATTGCGTTTATGATTTATACTTGACTGGCAAAAAAATCGTAGGTACACAACGCGATAAACGCAAGAAGCAGAAAAAGTGGCGAGAAAAAAAAACTACGTCCGCATTGTGAACAGATAGGATCAAACGGTTAAGGATGACGAAAATGTGCCAGGACGAAGATACGGACTAAGAATCGTTTTTTTTTCCTGCGGGCGCTTCCTCTTTCTCGCTACCAACAAATCATATTGTGTGAGGGGATAGCGAACGATAAGGGAAGAAAGAGATCGAAAGGCGAGTGGTAATGACACGATGAAGAAGCCCGAATACAATGGACGGATCGAAGATGACGGAGGGTGCGTTCTTCTTCCCTACACCGTAACATGTATATGGGAGACATCGGGGAATATTTAATTTGCGATAATAAAAATGCTGGTGCGGCACGTACGTACGTACGCGAATGAAGAAGTGAAAATGGAGAGGTGTCGGCACCTCGCACTTATTATTATCGTTATTATGCACACAACAATCGGAGAGAATATTAAAATTGTCTGACGCCTAACGTAATGAAGTATCCCATGGAATAATAAGGGAATAATATTGCGGAGGGTCCTCTCAAGATTTATTGCTCGCTCTCTTCTCTCGCGTTCTTACACTCTTATTATTATAATGTGGGGATCGGGAATTCATCACGGATGACGAGACCAGGAACTGACTCACGTATGAAATATACGAGCGACGATTTGCAATAATAATAATATCCAACTTCGGACGTTACGTATTCCGTGTGGCCTTTTTGCATTACAATGGAAATTTGCACGGTACGTACCGTATTATTATTGTTCGTTCGTTTGTTATTGCGCTTAGTTCTATATCAGAAAGTGCGGACGCGATCGGAATAATTAAGAGCGCCAGTTCTTCGTTTGCTGCGACGTCGTCTCGATTTGCTTCTTGTTCTCGGTACCGTTGGGAATAATAATAAACAAGGCACCGCGGGGACGTACTCATTTTCTTCTTCGTCCTCGCCTCTCAAATTCGTCGCCGAAGACGCAACAATCAATCAACCTATTTTTAAAGCGCTCGCTACGCAAATAGGTGTCGAAGGAATCCGTGCGATGCGAGCGAGCGAACATCGAACGGTTTGATTAATATCGAACCGGCGATAGACGATACAAGCGCATTATTTTCGGCGCGAAGAGACGAAATTCCTCTCGCATCGAAATTAATTTCGTTTTCGGAGGGATCTAAAATTATCGCAGCCGGTGGAAGATAAGTGATTAATCCGACAAAATGGTCGATGTAACGTATATAATCGGTGCGTAAGGAAAACCGCACACGCACGGAGAACGAGAGACGCATCGCCCTAGCGAGCCCATACATTACGGGCGCAGAAGGACGGAAAATTTAATATCGCCAGCTTGTTCACAATTCCCAACTTCTCCACGTTTATTTCTCCTCCATCGTACATTTTTTCTTTCCTTTTCTGGGCATTTTTCCATTACGTCGCCGTTCAACAACGTGGAGTGTTTCCATCCACTTGCGAGCGTATGTTGTGACTGCTTCCGTATAATAATAAATTTCGCTTGCTTACACACTTTTCCCTTTTTGCTTCTATCTTTCGTGCCCAGAAATTTGGTCCCCCCCATTTCCACACTCGTTTTCGTTTTTCGTCGTTGTTGTTGGCCCTTTCATCTGGCACCATTGTGCGTAAATTTATCGATTTGACAACTATTCCCGATGAAATACAAGAGAAATTGTAATAAATAACGAGGGAAAATATATATATATAAAAAAAAACGTATTAGGATTGGAAAATGTATTTGTATTTAACGTGATAAACAAACGATATATTTAATAAATTGGTTCGTATAGATTTTTCCCTTTCATCCGCCGGGCCCTCCCGCTTCTTTTTCCTTCGTTTCGATTATTAGTTTCCTTTCATCTCCGTCCGTGAAGTGTTATGTTCGCCCCATGTAACCGACGCTTTCCTTTTTGTAACATATATTTTACTTTTTCCTATCCGCGTCTTCCTCTACTTCTATTTTCTTGTTTATAATGTTAAACTCTTTTCTTCTTCCCTCCTGATATATATCCCTTGTTCACTCTCTCGTTTATGTTTTTTATATATATTTTTTTGTTTCTTTTCTGGTGATCTACGGTTATGTTCGGCCCGGAACATAATAATTCTTACATATAATATTTTATTCTTTCATTTCTGTAGCTTCCTCCTATAAGTAATATCGCGTCGGACAGTAGAATACCGAATGGCCGGGCGAAAAACGTTGCCATCCTTCTGCGGACTATAATGCTATATACCATTTTACCAAAGAAAGAGAGGAGAAAGAGCGTGCGACGGAGAACGAGCAGAGTCCCTATTCCGATCCCTATCCTATTGCTAACGTTCCGCGAGCTTACCATTTGCGCTACGGCGAAGTACGAAAAGAACCCACCCCAAGTCGCCCGACCGGGCGATATATCACCCGCAATTTACGAGCTCAGATACGACAGGGAAATTGCAAGAATGGCGGAGTAATCTATCTTTGTTGGGCGAGAGAGAAGAGGAGAAAAAAGGCAGAAGCCGGAGAAGAAGAAGACGACGAAGGGACGCGGGGTGGCAGAGAAAAATAAGATAAAACCCCTAGAATTTGTCTCAGAAGTGAGCGGAATAGCCCCATTGTTCACTTTCAGGTTCTTTATTGGATTCGATCTTGGTATTACGCATGCCATAAATAATAAGTTCCTTTTATGCCGCCGTGCAATTCGGCTCGAGAATGAGGAAAATAAGAAACCGAAAGCAAAAACGTCGATCTATCGAATATATTTAGATTAGTATTTTCGGTTACGATTTTATTTACAATTGAAATCTCTTGCGTCGCCATCGACGTAGATTGAATTTCGTCCATAATAACTCCTTCACGTGCATTATTGCCGCCGATTCCAACGTTAAATCTATTTTAAATCCCGTTTAAATTACGGCCTTAGTAAACGGATAAACTTATCCGTTAATATTTATTTAAACGACAAGGCACGAATGGTTTTATCTGTTCCTCTTCTTCTATTTTTTTGTTGTTGTATAAATATGATACGCCCTTTGAATTACCCACCCTAAAAAAATGTTACTATTCCGAAGCTGTGGCAATATTAATTGCGATCCAAATTGACAACAGACGTTTTAATTTAAGAATAAAGACCCCAGTCGGCCGAAGTGAATGAAGAATTTATTGTACTCTCTAGCATAATATCCAATCAAAATCGAACGATACACTGGGGTAAACGCGGAGGGAAAAAGTGCCATTGTTAACACATTAAACAATGGTTACGAAATTACTAATTTATATCTTTTTATTTGGCGCGGATCGGTTTTTATCGCAAGCTTGATGCCCATATTGCCATTGCTAACGATTACGGCGCAACAGCAGGAAGAGGAGGCAAGAAGAAGAAGATGAAGAACAACAGCCAACAGTAACAAACAACGTTGCTGCTGTTCTGATTTTAATTTGAATAGATAGTGCAGTAAATTTTCGGTCTCTACATGAATATAATGCAGTGGTGCATCGTCGTCGACTACCACTTTTAAAACGGGTAAATTTACATTGTTATTGCTTTGCGCAAAATTTATTATGCAGTCTTTTGTTAGACGAATCCTCCACTCTTATTTCCCTACGTCTTCGTTTGCTTCCAAATATTTAAGAAGTCGCAACTAGTTTATTAACTCGAAATAAAACAAGTTTGAATTTTGATTATTTTCGTTTAACGTTTAGCTTTTTTTACGAAGCGATTATCTCCACTTTTAAAAGTACTAAATTCTTAAGACGTTCACCAATTTTGGAGAAAGGCAAACCAAACTAAAGTTATTACCAGAAAAAAGGTAACGCTAATAGTAAAGATACCGTTATCTTGTTTACCTGTTGACGTAATAAATTATTACCGAAAAATGTGTAAACTTTCAATTGGTAACACTAATAATAAGACTATTGCTAGAAGAAAAAAAAAGGAAAAAACTGATGATGAAGGTTATATTGTTGAATGGTTGTTATTTAAGTAACGTTAGGTGCGTTAGATTCAAGGATACTCTGCTTGTGTAAAATGTTTTCAAATTTTACCTTGTCCAAGACAACGAGAAAAAATCCCCAACAGGAGTCATTGTAATGATAAAAAAAAAACCGAGAGAGAACCGTTAGAAAATGACCTTAGGATTTGTATATTCGATTAGGCCAGCGATTGTTGATTTAGGTTTTTAATTAAGGGAAATTTAATTAATTTAATTCATTACATTCCGCAGGGGCCTGTTTAATTTAAAAAATGGGCTAACATACAAGTATATGTTGAGAAAGAAAAATGCTCCTTTTTATTATTGTTAATATTTTGCATTTTTTGAAAAAATACCTATTATAGATACACACATATCTATAAATGTATAATAATTAACGTCAATAAAGCACTAATTATATACATGAATAATAAATGAACATTCTGTAATTACAATTAAACGTATTATCGGGCAAAAATGAAATATTAGTTCATTAATTGCGAATACTAGAGCAAATTTATTTATTATAATAAATAAATATTATTATGCATTTTTTTTAAATATGCTTGTAAAAAGTTTTATACTGTATACGATGAATTTCAATCCAAAAGTACAATTTATAACGATTAATTATAATTTAAATTGATTAGCAATTAATTGCTGCCGTTTTCATAAATACTGAGGGAAAAACGCATCTCTATAAACAATCCTTATTGATACAAGAATGGCAACGTATTTGCAATAATTTCCTTTAATCCTCACTTAACGATATTTAAAGGAAGGATATCAGAATCTAGAAAAAAGGCATTAAACTGCATTTGTTATGTAACATAACGCCTATTCGAAATGAATAGAATCGTTAATGTAGCGGAACTACTTAACTGTTACACACAATAATTGCGAATAAATTTCACGTTGACAAATTGGCAACGCGCGCGTAAAAAGCTTCCGAGTTTAATAAATTAAAAATAAAAATGAATAAATAACTGAAATTATTCAATCAATAATAATGAAATTGATCGACGACTACCACTTTCAATTTTCGAAAACTTAATCAAGTGTGAAGGAACGCTTTTATAACCGTATAAACAGTGTAATCGATAAATTTACGACGTCGAAAAAGGAACGGTAACTTTTTTTATATCGACATATTGCAAATGACTTTTTCCCCACATTGCCAATAACATAATTTTGCGTTAACGTAAACTTCATAGTCGACGTGTATGCGTTTAATTTTAGCAAAGTTGCACTATGGAACGGAGATTGCAAGATGATGAAATTGGCAAACTCCTTTAAAGTGGTGCCGATGTAAATCGTTTGATGTTTTGAATAATTAGTTTATGATATATTGTTTATCATAGGTGTTCGGACACGTAGTGCACGCCTCCGATGAATACATTATCTACCGCTGACTTCCTTCATTATAAAAGCGATTATTATTATTATTATTAAACGATAATAATCGCTTAATTCCTTCGCAATTCATAAATAACATTTTACGGCCAAGATTCGCAGAGTGGCCGAGCAATTTTCCCCGTTCTCCTTGCGCACGTACTTCGCCTACCGCATTTATTTCTCCGCACGGAAAGAATGCGATTATAATATTGGAACGAAACCGAAAGCTCGAGGAAATTAATTAACGCTCGCTCGCACGACGATTCCCTGCTCATTAAACGAAGTGTTTGCGGTCATCTCGCACGCACACGTTATTATTACTATCACCATTATCCTTTACCGTAAAAAATTCAGTTAGTAATTTAAATGCAACCATCGGTAAGTCACCCCTTTGGGTACACGGACGCACTACAAGGGAAAATAAAGGTGCGCGACAGATAGAGAGGGAGAGAGAGAGAGAGAAAGTGAGTGAGTAGACGCAGCTGTTTCCGTTTGGGTTACATTTCGTAGGGACCAACCCTTATGGCGAAACCAACCCTATGCGGCAGTTCGTCCTGATTGCTTACACATTATGCATGTCGCGTATATATACATTGTTTGTTGTTTGTTCCTCGTTACGAATAATTGTAAACGAATCATCTCGCTCGCTCACGCTCACTTTGCGACGGCTCCCGTTTCCCTCTAAACGTCCACCATGTTTTCGATGCTGGGTAGCATTATTAAAATTATTAATAAGCGAAATCTAGCCATTGAACCGCGTCGAATCGCAATTTAGGGCCGAAAGGATTGCGAAAGAAACGAAATGGATCGCAACGTTGTTGCCATCCGAAATAAGAATGGCGTGCGTTTGATTTATGACGATTTCACCCGTTGCCAACCTTTCGGATTGGTTTGCGACGTTCGCGTGGAAGATCAAGCGTTAAAGTTTTCGAAAACATTAATTCGTACCGCTTGAAAATATTTGAAAGAAAATGCGAGGAACTTTATTTGCGGTTAAAGTTGTGAACGCAGAAATTGACGCTTCGGGGATGAAGAATGTAAAAAAAAACGCGTTAAACCCAGCGAAGGCAAAACGATGATGCAACGAGAGAATTTGTTAAGCAAGTGCGATAATAATTGGCAATAAATTCGGCGGCGATCGAGTTACCGGAATTGCCCGGAACCAAACAATTTCTCTTCGCACTATAACTGCAGTTTGTTTAAACGAGGGAAAAAATCGGACGGCTTCAAGAACGGGAGATTAATACTCAATTAACTCGACCTTAAACGTAGTTGCATCAACTTACAGAGGCGAAATAAGCGAAAAAAATGAGCGAGGGGGTGAACAGGAGTGAAGAAGCAAAAAAAAAGACGCGCTCCGTATCGCGTTAATGAAAATGCCATTTCTCGCCATTACTTCCGGATCGAAGTGAGAGAACGAAATACGTTGTATACAACGGGGCGAAACCGTCCGTCGAGCGAGTTTCCATTCGCTCACATCCACGGAAGCTTCGGGAGCTAATTATAATGCGAAAAATATTGCTTTAGGCGAACGGCGGCGCGAATTTATTTTCCATTATCTATTTCCACCGCTCTCTCCATCTCCGCGCAAAGTTCCCGTTTTTCTTGCGACTTACTTCTTCGTCTCCCCGTTTCTTCTTTTTTTCCTCCTCTTCTTCTCCCGTTCGTTCCTTGCCCGCCTCCTTTTTTCCTTCCTCTTTCTTTTCTAAAGACATAACTCTCAGACCGGGTGCATATCCAACTTTAGATTGTATAAAGTATAATGTACAAAGAAACCCCTAATGTAAAATCGATGGAACACCATTACTACTACTACTTCTACATAGCCGGCGCCCCCGCTCGACTTCTAACTCGCGTAAATCATTGTAGCTTGTGCGTTTCTCTTAATGTATTACCTAAAGAGAAGTTTAACTGTTGCTAAGTTTTATGCGATTCATTTATCAGATATACCAGTTGATATGCCAAAAATTCGCATTTTTTGATGAATCTTCGTCTTGTCTTCCACTTCTTTTTACAATTATATGCATTTTTTGCTGAATTTCGACAAATAATGCCAAAATAAACAAATAGTACCAATATTCACTAAAAAAATTTATTTGTTGAAGCCATTGCTGCGTAATTTATTAATTATGGAAATAATCATTAAAGATATGCATACCCCCTTCACTACTTTTGCATTCTTGCACTAATTGCAATAAACTTATTTTGAAACTAAGTCGCATCTTGGGCTGGATCTTTTTCATGAACCTTCTTCATGAACGCGTGACAGAGACGAAAAAAAAAAAAAAGAAACAGACATGGGAAAAATCTTGTGTTTTATCAGTACGAATTTTTATTTTGGCCGCTTATCGGAAAATTTGTACGGAAAAGTTTCCGGATGAAATGGATAACGTTTGGACATCGATATCGATATAACGCGGAGACCTAAGTGGTTTAAGGACATTGGCCGTTCGTTGCTTGTAATTAATTAAAAGACCTCTCCGGCCCCGTACATCACCGGCGAGTAATGGATGTTGTACAGCTGCTGCTGTTACCGTATTAATCGCACGTTTTTGGACTGTACCGGAGAAGGGTGCGCACACGGAAAAAAAGAGGAAAAAACGGCCCCACTTGTTCTGCCTCCATTCTTTCATTTCGCCCATCCAGCGTTCCACACTCTTCGGTAGGTACCCACGGCAAAGTTGTGTGGAAGAACAAAAAAAATAATTAAGGGATAATTTGTTACGTTTTCGTCGCTATAAATTCTTTGCGGATGTCCTACCACGTTATTAGCAATAAGGCCCCTCTTTTTGTACATATCTTTTATTGCCACCAATTAAATAGGAACAAAAAAAATTTGTTTCTTTCACCAAATATTTTCTACGGCGGATTGCAGGTGAAAGTATCTAGTGGGTATTACGTGAAGACGTAGAACGTGAATTAAAGCACGAGAAAGAGAACGAACTCACAAGCGGAGCGAGTTAATTAAATATGCGTTATTTTCACGGTTGAATCTAGTCAATTAAGTGAAATTTATTTGTTAATCAATTAAACGGCACTTCCACTTTGGAAATAACAAGATGCCGCGGATTCCATTAGCCAGAAGGGAAAAGAAAGGAAGGACTCTAATCTAGTCGCGATACGTAGCAAGGGAGACGGAGCGAAATAGAGGATGGTTAAGGTCCCTTTATAAATATTCCCATTCCGAACTACATTAATGACCTCCCCATATTTCTCTTCAAAGGCCGTTTTTCATTAGTTTATCTCCTCCTCCTCTTCTTCTCCGTTCGCTCCGCGTTTTTTATTTCTTATTTCTCGGCTCTTATCTGCGTTGCTGCTAGGAGAAAAATGGGAGTAAAATGAACGAACGCTCGTCGTACCCTTCTTAAGAAGTCATCAACGTCTGGTTAGAAGATTCTAACCATTTACCGTTCTGTTATTTCTTTTTTAACTTCTTTCGTCTACTTGGGGATTATGTAAGTACCGTTTCGACACTTGTAATATGTATATCAGCTTTTTTTTTTAATTAAAGAGGTTATTATTGATGACGATTAACAGGCCATTGAATTCGAGCTGATACAGATTTCATTTAGTTCGCTTTTTTCGAACGTAAATCGAGAGGAAATTGTTGTTAATGTTCAGTCGCACGTAAAAATTGATTAAAAGGTTCGTTGTTACAGCAAAAAAAAAACTATGAGCGATTGAATTAAATAAAATATTAATAAACAATTTCATTTATTGTTAATAAAAATAAATCTTTCTGTGTAAAAAAAGAGATCTACGTGTAAGCGAATAAATAAATTAAATTAACGCTAAATTTAATTTTTTACGATTGCAAACGCAACGAAAAATGATTAAAAAAACTTTTATTTTTGATTTAAATATTCAGTTAACGTGGATTTGATTTTATTTAAAAATAATACGGTTTCGAATACCTGAACATGTAAACGAAAATGTCGGGAACAGAGAGGGAATTTGGTTCTTTTTTATTATACATATACGTGTATGTGGAAGAGCAAAATGAAACAGTGGTACGAGAATTATATAATTTATGTGTTTGCATTATAAACGTACGCGGACAGAATTAATTGATTTATGACATTGCATGGAATGCACCGTTTTTCCAACAATATGCGTGTACATATTATTATTTCAATAATAATACCGTATAATGCGAAAAATATTATTATTTTTTTGATTGTTACCGTATTAAAAACACCTTGTCTCGCTTTTTTTGCAATCGCTCATCCGTCAACGATTAAATTAATCCAAAATTAAATTCTTATTTAAAAAATAAATTGATTTATTGGCCACCATCGTTCGTTATGATTCCGCTCAATTTAATGCACTACTATTTGAAAATGTTTGCTGAAAAAATTGTGTAATCCCGCTTAAGCGGTCCTTTAGCGCGTGTACAACATTTGATCGCTCGGTATATTGTAATCAACTTTTGATGAACTAATTTAAATATAAATTGATGCGGCCGAGCAATAAATACAAACCGATTTTTCTTTTTAATGCAACGTATCGATTGCAGCGATCTAATTAACTTTTGCAAGATTTTTACCAATTAAATGGGTTAAACATTTCGGTGCGAGCAATTTTTTCTTCTTAAATTGAGTACGTTAATCAATCCTTCCTTGCCTTTGTAGTTGCTGCTTAGTAAATTTTGAAGCAAATAAATTGTCTGTACTTTGCGAGCGCTTTGATTGCTTAATTATCTTTGTATTTCACGCCGAAGCCAATTAAACGGGAGCCTCAATGTTATTAAAATTAATGCGTACATTTACGCGTGTGTATACTCGATGTGTGCATGAATTTAAGTTTCGCATACACACAGATATACGAATGAAGTTAATATATGCCTTTTAGCATTTGTCCTATGTGTGTGTGTGTGTGTAACCGTATGCTTTTGGCCGTAATTCGCTCTGGGTCTCTCCGACAGCAAACTAACATCGGAATAATATAACCTGCCCAACGTTTTAGCGTTCGTGTTACTGTTAAATATTATCCTGCTCGGATAATTTTATTATAAAACTTAATAATTATTCATTATTTATTATAATATTATAATTATTTTAATTTAATACGTCGTTAGACAAAATGGAATAATCTGATACGTTGTTTTAAATTAATTAATATTTCATTATGAAATACGGCCACTACGACTGCTTCAATTACCACTTGCCATTTTTATAATGCCCCCGCATTTTCTATTCAATTTTCTCTCTTCATTAAGAAAATTCCGCGACGTGCATTTTCCTTCGCGATTTCCGTCTCGTCTCATTTGCATACGCATGTAAAACACACTGTTTTATGCGTGTCTCAAGTTAATAAACACCGGAGAATCCGGTTAACGATGAAAGAAAATTTGTCGATACAATTTTTCAAGTTGACGTTTTTTCTTTTAAATCGAGAAAAATCAATTATGTTGCGAATAATTATACAACAGGTGCAACGAGTAGTTGACGGACGAGGAATTTTAAATTTCTCATCACGTTCGTATTTGAAAAAGAAATCGAGAATTTGCTATCGAGAACTGTCTCATCCAGAAAAGCCATTTGGCTAAACAGATATTGAAGTCTTGTTAACTTAATGCCCCGCGCTATAGACGATTACCTCATCCAATCTGTTATTATCCATTTACTTCGAGTATTACAATTTGCAAAGTTGTCCTCGTTTTGAGAAAAATTCGCCGATTTTATTACGTCGTGCAAATTTGTAATGCAATAACAATTTTTACATCATCCGCTTATAAATTTTATTGCAAACAGTGCAATTTCCATAACGAGTCTTACATAAAATTCTACCGCCGTTTTATTAAAGTGATTACTACCCGATATTAAGCTATTATTTATTAAGAATTATGCGTGCGAATAATTAATTATGCTGGATTGAGAAAATAGAAAACTTTGGGAACAGCTTGTTGGCCGTTTTCCATACGAAAAAATAGGAAAAGAAAATTCGCTGGATGGCAACATCTTAAACATGCGTCTCCTTAAATTTATGGTTGTCCTACCATTTACTATTATTAAATTATGATCCTATTTATACCCAATTTAATACAAACGCGAACTCTCATTTAAACTGCAATAGTTTAGAAAACCGCACTTAAGTGGCTCCTCTAATACAATTTTCTTTCTTCGTTTAACATTAACTCTGGATAATTTAATGAACTTATTATCTCAGCAAAAAAAAGTTGATGGAATTAGATTAGAACTGAAACCTTCTTTTCCTTTTCATAATTTATGCATTTAATTAACGAAAAAGTTCTCTTTTCCTTTTTAATTTCGTGTGTGTTTATAGAGCATTAATTACGGTTAGAACGCATATTTCATAGAATATTATTAGGTGATGCATTTTCTTTTAAAGCCATCCTCTCTGCTGCCGTTTGTTTATTTACTTGTTCCTCCTATTATTATTGTAATCTTTTCGTTTACTTTAAACTTAAATTTATATTATTATTATAAGCGAGAAGCGACAGACCGAGACTAAATTTTAAGATGCATTCATATGCAAATATGATTTAAAATAGATACGGCATAAGTAAAATGTATTAGTGTCTAGTGGAAGAATCCACTTGTTTGTTTATTTGCGATTATTATTGTATTACCTCTTAAAAAGAAACAGCAACAGCAACAACAGCAACAACAACGGCAGGATATCTACTACAACCATTTTCATTTTACTGCCACCAATTATTTATATAGAGAATTAGTTAGCTTTAAGCAGCAAAAAAGCAGCTTTTTCTTCACTTGAACGTCGTCTAAAATTGTCAGTGAGTCGTACATTTCCTGACAATTTTTAATCGTTTTGCTCGTTTAAATGTTAATTACCAAAGAGTTGCAAGCAAAAGAAGAAAATAACGAATATTATTACTTATCCATCAAAATCTCTTCTCTACTCAGTGTCCGTAAAACATTTCAATCAGTTGATAATCGATGGCTTTAAAAAAATTATGATAAGCAATTGGGAACACGATTTAAACAAGGTGTAATTGCTGATATGAAAGAGATGGTAATAAACCTGTTTTTGCCATTGGGAAAACGACGATATACCGGCGAATTTTTCCATCTTTCCCGATTGCGATTCTTCTTTTATTGCGCTGGCGTTTAGTGCGTGGACTTTGAGGGATGGAAACGGGGGGCGAGATTCGGCGGCAACGATGGCGGGCATCGGCGTAAATTCCGATTTTCGAACGAAATTAAATTATAATAAATTACGACACAATTCGCTTCGTACGATAGTAATAATAACGCAGACAAGTTACGTGTAGTAGTAATATAAAATATAATGCTGTTTGTGTATACGTGTGTACGGTAGGCGATGCATGTAATCAATGTAGCGGCTAATGCGAACACGGTCCCAAAGATTTATGGACTGGCGAGTCAATTGTATGGCGTTATATGGACATGGCTATGGTGTTCGAAGATATAATGCGAACAAACAAAGACACACACGCCGATCTGCGTACGTATACGTTCCACGTGGAATAAGTGTATCTCGTTGTGTGTGTGCAAGTTTATTTCGTCGCTGTACGAGGAAGAGAAGCCGAGTAGCGAATGGAAAGACGGCAAAATAAACGGCACACGCATATAGAAAACCCCGATTACGACATCATCGTACGAAACGTTGACGTCTCCGTTAAATGAGGACTCTTATGCGAAAAAATAAAAAATAAGACGAGAGGCAAAGGGGCAAACGAGAAGGAAATTATTTTCTTTTGCATGTGTTATGGCTTAATAAAGAAATTTCCTTCGACTCGACTCGACTAGATAAAAGAATAACTTATATGGAATATTTTATGTGAAATTTTTATATATGGTACGAAGGAAGGAGCAGCAAATTCTACATGCACTCTGTTCGTCTTTGTATATTTTTTTCTTTTTGTTGATATGTATTAAGTTGCTTATTCTAGTAATAATAATAAAACGTGACTGAATTTATTCCTCGTCTCTTGTTAATTCCACTCCGGTTTCCAATTTTGACATACTAAAAATAAAACCGTATTACGAAGGATTTACACGTATCTCAAACATAACTCTCTCTCTCTCTTGCCGTTTCTCGATCTGTATCTTTCTCATTTTTGGATTTCTCAAAAAATTCTGATGCCCGCTCGCGAATTACGACATCAAAATGATTTCAACAAACGTAGCACGAGTGTTGCAAAAAAAAAAGCAGAAGGGAACCGTTCGCAATTCACGTTATTTAATTGTAACGTTAAATGCTCTCATCTATACAGTTGCGTTAATTACGTGTAATTGGTTTGTTTAAAGTAAATAAAGTAATTTGAAAAAAAAACTTATAATATCCAGTTCATTTTCGCGTTTTCTTTTTACTTGAATCATAATTAAAAATTATGATGATTGTGTACACCTTTATGCGATGGAAAATAATTCGCATAAATGAATGGCATAAAGGCCACCATACTTCTTGTTACATATTACGAAAGCCATTAATTTAGAAACGAGCCTTTTTTCCCTTTATCCTTCATCCTTTTTGTGTTCTTCGTTCTATTCGAACAACAATAGCAAATAGGAAATGTTTTTCAGCAGCCATTTTTGTTAAATTTAACAATTAAAGTGACTTTTTTGGTTTCCTTTTTATATTTTTTCTTCTCGATTCTAATGGAAGGGGTCCCCTTAATAACCATTATTATGTTATAAAAGTCTCGATACGAAAACTTTCGTAATGGTGTCGCTCTCTTTGGATTGTTTCGAGTGGATTACACTTTCAAAAGTTCTTTAAAAACGTTCTTCTACATTTAGAATTTGGTTAAGTCTTGGTGCGTAATTAACGAACCTACATTTCTGCATCTTACTTATAAGTAATAAATGTTAGTCTTAAATATTGTTATAATTTTAATAATGCATCATTTCCACTTCAATGACAAGCTGAAATTATTGTTAATTGTTATCATTGGTTTTAATGAGTTGTTTATGATGAAAAAAGCCAAGCACACGTGCATAGAACAAAGGATACACATTGCTATTACCAACGAATCGATTTTTCCTTCTTCTTGGGTAATTACCAGTAAGCGTATGCACCAAAATATTTAATTAAACATAAAAATGCCATTGCAATTAAGTAATGAGAGGTTTTTTTCGTAGTTGAAACACTGCAATTTGGTTATTTATTAATAAATAATAGGGCTTTAATTAATTTTGAAAAATGACATTCTTTGTTTGGTTGCTATTAATAATGCATTGTTTGTAAATTGCTCTTTATCTACCCTTAATCAAAGATTTTTTTTTCAACGTAATGAAAATAATTAAATTCTTTTTCCTCTGAATTTATAATATTAATGTTTAATGATTATTAGTCTTTTTTCATCTAAAAACTGTCTCTTGTTTGAACCTTGAATTAATTTATTCTTTTCTTGCAGCTCAAAAAAAAACATGCTAATGAAACAGAAAGCAATAAATGCACGATATCGTACCAATTAGTTTATTTATCATATAGGTATTACAAACGGTTCGATAGAAGAATAAAAAATATTAAAATAGAATGAACATTTGCATAAAATAAATTAATTATCGAATTGAATTCACTTGCACAGTTCAGCAATTCGAATAATACAACATTATCCGTCAGAAATAACAAACTAATATATCATTTCGTTACCGTTTACAATAATAACAGCGTACAAAAGTAGCGATAACGATTTTATTTTTTCAAATTAAATTTGCAAAATAGCAATGAATTTTAAACGGCTCGTTAGAAGAAAATTATTACCGCTTTGTCGTAACAATGTCACTTTACAAATAAATTACAATAAAATCTAAGCAATTTGTACGCTTATTTTTCCCTTAATAAAAGAAATTCTCTTTTCGATTAAAAAATTTAAAAAAAAATCGACGCTACAGGAAAGAAGGAGCGAAAAACTGGGATAAAATCCGGTGTTCTACAGATTCAACCTGTAGGATTGAGCTTTAGAAAGCGATGATAGTAATAGCGGCAGTAAACTAAGGCGTAATTGTCCATTTACTTTGGCGATAATTGGCCGGATAATATAATAAAATTACGCTCGCTTCGTGCGCTTGTTAAAACCAAGTGAAGTCGTCGCGTTGTCGCATGGGGTCGATATCGGGACGTCGTGTATTATTACGACGACGTCTTAAAACTCTCATAACGATCCCGTGTAACAGCAAGAATTTCCCCTCTCACGTGTATCGATTATTAAAACGCGTTCGAAATTTCGAATTAAACCAGCAGGAAATCGTTCTTACGGCTAAATTGCCGTTTCTCTAACGTCAGCTTATCGCATACGATCGCTTTAAGAGCAGTTGATTATCTCTTAGGATTATGATTCAAATGGTACGTTTGAATTTCAGAAAACGAATATAAATAAACGTGTGTTACGCAACGTATCTTGACTGGTATGTGGGCAGGTAGTTTAGCTTCGTGGTAAGAAAGAAATGAGAGAGAGAGAGAGAGAGAGAGAGAGCTTTTAGTTGCACGCAACGAGCGAAAACCTCTCTCTCTCTCTCTCTTCGCCCATCAAACAACTGGTTTTAGTGAACTCAACCGTTTTCCAATATGACGTTTTATAAATGACCGATTGCAATAGTGAAATTGCTGACGCTTAAGTTAATAATTCGAACAATTAAAGGCATTAATAAGTTTTGCAGCGAAGCTACGAATTTGAGCAAATTGCTGGCGATTAAAACGCTTAATGAAAGAATAATAACAGGACGGCGTTAATTGCGTTTCGCTTGCGGACTATAACTAGCGACGGTTTATTGGTGCGGTTCCATCAAACGCGTTGCTTATATGTCGAATAATTGATGCAATTAGAGCGTCGTTACAATTTGCAATTTCGCGCAGTGAAAGCATATCGTTAAACGTAAACGTAAAGAAAGAGTTTTGTTCGCTAGACAACATTAAAAGGTGACGAATCGATGTTATAAACAAATCGATTAAAAGGCGTGGATGCGACGAATGATAGAAGCGAAAAGAGATCGAAGAGCGAAACGTTTTAACGCAAACCGAATTGCAAATAAACAAAAGGAAGCGCAGCTCTTCGAAATCCGTAAAGCATTTTACAATATAAACCGAGCCGCAACTATATATTTCATCAATCAATGTACGCTGTCAGTGTGCTCTAAAACAATGCCATGTTGCTGCATAATTGAACTCTATACATCATGCGATAGAGTGTGTGTGTACCAAACTAAAACCGTTTAATCTATTTCTCTTTCAATTTAACACGAAACCATTTGAAAACGTACGAATGGAACGATAAAGCGAACGTTAAAACAAATAAAGTATTTTATAAACATAATAAATAGCGACTGAGTTTGCCAATATGAAATGCAAAATTCGTATCGTGGTCCAACGGGAAAAACACAAAATCAAAGCAGGTTAATTCAATTGTGTTCCAATAACCGATGATTTGTTGTGCGATGTAAAAAGTAATTATTAATTACAGGGGGGAAAACCGTTTGAAAACAGATCAAAAAGCGGTAGATTAAGAACGGAATAGAATTCAAAATGGTCATAAAGATTTACCGTACCTGGAGGAATTGAACTGGCAAAGCTTACCTGAAACAGAGAAAAGAACAGATGAGTAAAATAAAATTTACAGAGCGGAGAAAAAAAATTATCGTATTTATAAGTACTATTAGTTATTGAAGTGCTCGTGTCATTTGGAATTGCACCCGCGAGAGTAATTACAAAACCGTTCTTCTTTCTCGCAACAATATAATCTATCGGATTCCTTCCTCCTCTGTACATTTAAATTTCCCTCTTTTACGTTTCGTTCGGCTCCTTTTTCATTCGATGATACTCTTTGAAAAGCACAAGTTTAATTTGAGTCTCGCCTCGATTACTCGCTTTATTGCCATACGTTCGTGTCTATGTGTGAAATCATTCAAAGTGGATTTTATTTACTGTTATACACAAGAGAATAAAATAAAAGACAAAGTGGCGAGAAATAAAATAATGAGTAGCAACCTGTTTTTAATCCATAATCGTACTAATAATCGGATCGAGATGGTTTTATTTGACTTTTAGCACGATTTTCTTCAGTCAGAAACAGCTCGAAGAGGAAGGACAAGAGACTTGAATTTTCTTAGAGCAAGATCTTACTGTAATAACGAAAGTGTATTATTAGAATGGCTGGAAGCTAGGGTCCAAATATGGATGCACAAGAAACAAATCTTAATCTAGTCGAGCAAGTCGCAAAATGCAAGAGTCCACTCTCATAGAACCTGTATTAGTGATATAATTAAGTTATAAAAGTGATAAGGTTGCCACACATTATCGGCGTTTAATTTAATTTGGCGAGTAACATTTGTGTTATAGCGCCGAAGGATTTTTTCTCGTGTTCGCATGCCGTAGAAGAAGCGAGGGGTAAAAATGAATTTGTTGCCTGTAAATACATATAAAGATCGCCTCAATATTTATTGCACTTGGCGGTGTTTTAGTCGCCGCTTCCAGTTCCTAATTGCTCATATCAGATACGTATTTTATGGGTTGCAATTATGGGCAAAAGAGACGATTCAAGTTTCTTCTTGGCGTATGTTTGCTAAGCACGAGATGCGAGGGAGGGAGAGAGAGAATTGCTTGCCGGCGTCTACGCTGCTTCTTCTTCTTGTACGCCAAGAGACCGTGGAGGAAACTTAAACATTATGCTCTCGCATATATTTAGTAACTTCCTAGTAAGTTATTGTTCCTCAGTGCGCGTCATATAGGTATTTCATTACAGTCTGATTTATGCCACGAATTTTATTTATTGCGCTACAACCACTAAAACTTTATCATATATTGCTCTCACTGTAATATGCAAGAACAGCAATCTTGCCGTAATCCACATATTGCGCGTTCGTTCCGTTTCTAAACAATAAGTTTCCTATCAATTTTCCTCTACTTCTTTTTGCCTAGTTTTGTAATTAATTGCGCCAATGATTTATCGTTGTTTATCGTCGAAGATTTCGAGAATCGAAGCGATTAGAATGAAATGGTAACGTGCAAAGTGATAAGGATCGTTTAATGGAAGAGTCGGCCGGAATCTATTTTGCATACCAGTTCTTCATTAACTGCTTTTATTTGTAATATTGGAACCGATCGATAAACTAAAAAGGATTTTATTTCGTGTAGAAAAAGAAAAACTTTCTCACAGTTACGTTACCTAATCTTTCCATTTAAATTTATAATCTAATATT
The DNA here is from genome assembly GCA_963695495.1 of Hololepta plana. Lineage (NCBI taxonomy): Eukaryota > Metazoa > Arthropoda > Insecta > Coleoptera > Histeridae > Hololepta > Hololepta plana. Next base: position 1,009,780 of record OY968834.1, on the reverse strand, counting down.
TGAAATAAACGGTGAGAACCAACATAAATTCAAGCTGATTTGAATAGCATTAAGTAAACGAGGTTGCTTATAACGAGCGAGGAGAGCATCTCCATTTTTAATAAAACGAAATAATTAGATTGTTCCTTTAATTAATTACATAACGAATTCATTTTCGGAATATCTCTTTTTCGTTAAGTAAAATGAAGCAGAGAAGTAGAAGACGATTTTCAGAATGTAAAAGATATCGTATGCATTCCATTCGGTTTCGTAATTTCCAATGGTAGTTTGTTCATAAACGAGATTTATACATTTCCAACTGAAACTGTTAGGTTAATTATTATAAATATTTTTTTATTTCCTTAATTAACGATTGTAATACGACGATTGGTCTAGTTTATAATTAATAATCAATAAGGAGATTAAAAACTGGTACAAAGGTTGGAAGAAACAGTTATAATTAAAACACGTACGTCTCTGACGATCGCTTTTAATTTCCAACGCAGCATCGCGAAAAGGAAAAACTCTAATTAATTTCCATAATTAAATTAAATGCAGAACGAGCGAAAAACAAAATTGTTTGCCTGGCAAAAGTCTCGATTCGCAATCGCCTCGGTATTGAGGTTGATTATGGGAGCATAGAGTCAAGGTTTATAATTAAAGGATTAATCAGTTTTGCAATCGACGTGATGATGATGATGACGAAGGTGAACGATGACAATAACTTTAGTAAATAAACTGTTTGCTCAAGAATCCAAATCTCTTTCTTTTCCTCTGCGTTGTTCTTTATTTCTCTTAAGGTCATTCCTAGAATATAATATTTCACCTCGCCTGTTGGCACACGTATTCTTGTGTGCCTCAGTGACAACGCACATAAATTTATAAACGCCCACGCCGTTTTCTAACATTTTGTTTTCCAACTCCATTCCATCCTATTCTTATTATTATTTCTGTGTGTTTGTTGTTTGCTCGTTTTTTTCGTTGTACCGATATATGAAAATTCCAAAACAAATCGTCGGGTTAGTTCTTTAAAAGAAATCTAATATTACTAATGCCGACGATTGAGAAGTCCATCCATTCGTACACAAATAGAATATTATTAAATTTGCCTTTCGATTGAAAAAAAGAAAAGTGTGAGGTGTATAAATAATACCGAGAAATTGCTTAAAAGGCACGCATCTCTTGAATTATTGCCCATAAATTATGGTGAAAATGTGTGCATTTGAGAAAAAAATAATTCTTTCCGAGCAATTAATCAATACGCAAATGTCTTAATTTATTCAACGTTAGAATTATTTAAAGCGCTAAATGGGGCACCTTTATCAATTAAAAATAGTAAATAATAGTTTGTTGCGAGCGTAAAAACGCGAAATTAAGTGCGGCAAACGTGTGCTTTCGACTTCTTGCATTCGGCCTTCTCTCGCACGAATTCCATTTAATAAATGGTTATTGTTTGTGCGAAAAATTATGTTGCACATATACAAATTGTCGACCGTTTAAACGAGTAGCAAGTAATTGTTTATTAATTGATACGACAAATATATTAATGGACAGTGTTTCCTTTATTCCTTCCATTCCTTTTCCTTGTGCAATTCAATTGCAAATAATAATAACGAAAAATTATTCAACAGTTTATTTATTTACTCCATACTACGCTCTGTACCCATTGTACGTACGTTTAATATTTTATTATATGAACTCGCAAAGGTCCCGTCCTTTTCGCTCTTGTGCAAAAGAAGAAACAGAAAAAAACGTTTATAATATGATTGCCCTCAATAATAAATTATTCAGTTGCACTTTGATTTCGTATGCGCAATCTAAAAATACGACAAAGCAAAAACATTGCATGCAATTTAAAATGGTTCATATAAATTTATTCTATTTTCTATTTATTATTATTGGTGCTATCGTACCGTGCATAATGAACGAAAAATCGCAAACTGAATGTTTGTTTTTACGGTTAGAGGAAACCGTTGGATGAAACCAATCGATGGGTTCATTAAAGGTAGAAGATTGTTTTGACAAAGAACAAAAATGCTTTGAAGCCTGCACTGGTGTCTTATGATTCGCAAAATCTATATTCTCAATAACAATTTCCAATTTGATTGGAAAGAGAACGATTGGTTTTCGCATAAACCGCTTTTTTCCCTCTGCAATGATAATTTATGTTAATTTTATGAGGCAAAATGTTAATAATGGCAAATGATAATTACGTTCGACCATTTATTTACTTAACTTATTACTGGTAATTGATTTCATTACAAAATAAATCAAACCGTGTGCAGCGAGGATTTCTTTTTCCATTTCAAATATAATACCAATAATAATTCGCTCTTTAATTCAATCGCAAGTTAAGTAATTAATTAAATTGCGCACATTTTAAAACGTGTTACTTATAACGTTTGCAACGTTACCGATCAGTTTTTAAATAATGTGCATTAATATTTAAATTATAAATGTTAAAATTAATTATTATTCGTAAAATAAATATTGTGCATAAGTTTTTTTTTGCAAATTTATAATTATAATATTTAAAAAGAGGCAACTAATATGTAAATCTTAATGTAGATTTATATTCACACATTTTTTCGTTAAAGAGCAAACGCTCGAATGTCATTACTAAGTTTATTTAATAAAAATGATATGAACTATAATTATGTGGCCGCATTTGAATAATTATGTAATTAGCAAGATAATAATTATAATTAATTGAAATCCTAATAATTAGTTCGAGTACTCGAATTTCAGCAAGCGGCAAAAGAAAGCTAATTAATTCGATTGTAAAAATAAGCAAAACGTTTGCCTAATGAAGAGATTAATATTATGTATACGTAATTTAATATTGTTGCTTGCGTAGGCAGAGGATTAATTTTCATCTCTGAATAGCACAAAATGGTTCGTACACATCGACGCGGCGATACACCCGTCGTTGAGCGTTCACGTTTGGCCGAGTCCGGTGGGTCGTAGCCGGGTTATAAATTTATGGCTTCGACGTACTACTACCGGTCTCCTTTCTTGTTTACCATTTTCTCTTCCCGAAAACATGCGCAACGATCAAAAGCTGGAAAAATATGGGGACCCTTCTTTATTATATTAGAATTACATGTAATTAATGTACGATCAGTTGAACCATAATGATGACGATTGATTTTGTTTGGCGAAACTTTGGAGACGATATTCGGAAGGATTCTCCTCTTTTTTGCAAACTACCGAATTTATTGCCAGATTTGTCGTGGGAAAATTTATTTAAGTGAAAATTATTACTGGCCACTACCGAATGGAAGTGCGCCCATTTTTTGCGAGCTTTTTTTAAATTATTTGCAACGTACGAAATATATCGCTTTTTTGGTCCTCTTCCTCTCGCTCCCGCTTTATTTGATTTATTCTTATTTACAGTGTACGACACTTTTATTATACTACCTGTAATTTTTATAATCGTTTACCGGATTTTTATAGAAGGATATCGATAATTAATTTCCACGCGGGATAATAATAAAAGGCAAAAATAAAGGAAAACAGGAGAAAGAAAGGGGGCACAATGTATGGGGCAATAATTAAACGATTTATTGTTAAGAATATACGATACATCTATATGTATCCCGATAATAAAAGGAGGAATATTTATACCCGAATAAAAACGGAGGAGAAAAACCAATTTTTCTGTTTCCCATTCCGATTGTAAAGATACACGGCGGCGAATGCGTTTACTTTCATTTTGTCCCATTATTAATCGGAAAAAGAATTTAAATGCCTCTTTTTTTAATTTAACACTAACCTTAACAATTTATTGCGTTTCATAAATTTTAATTCGAAAAGGAAAACTAACGCCCGATTAATTTATGGGATATTTTTTTTTCTCGTCCTATTCGATTGCATTGGCATGTCATGGTGCCTATTTGCGTCAATGGTGGCAATTCCGATTAATAAGGTAGATAAAATATTGCAGAATTTTACAATTTAAATTAACTCTAAAATTCCAATTCGAAAACGAAACGGAAAAATGCGAATTATACTATTTATAAATAATAGTAAAGTAAGAGACGAATAAACGTTTACGTTCGAGAAATAGTAATCGCGCATTATTCTACGTGATTTCGGTATGAAATCGCAGTTTAAAGTGCAAATTAATCGGATATTGGCATACGATTCTTATACATTTTGCATACCATAAAATGAGCCTGTTGTTTACGTTTTTTTCGTTCAATTACTGACATTGATGTTCAACAGTCTTAAGACGTGACTTAGGCCTAAATTCTAAGCGCGATTTTCTAGGATAATTTTAAATTTAGTGAGTACAATTTAAAATAAAATTTGTGGCTCTGTAGTATTTCATTTGAAAAGTTGTATTTTCCTTGGATGGCATAAAATACTAAATTTATTATTTATAATTGTCGTGATTCATATTAATTTTTTTTACGCTGTAAAGTTATCTTTTTAAATTTGCGACTAATTGCTGAACATGGAAAAAATCCTTGAATTACCTTAAGCATTTTTGCGAATGAATTACGACCGTTCGTATAAGAATTAATTTTAATTGAAATTTGTCAAATATTTCACATAAAATATAAAAAGAGACATGCATTTCCACACATTAATATTTTGCAATAGAAGCAAAAATTAGGTAATTCTGTATACGAAACCTTGACATTTAAACAACGACACCTTCCATTTCAGTTTACTACAGAACACTCATTCAGGCCACACGAACTTTTCGTTCACAACAATTTAATTGAAGCAAATTCCCAATTTTGAAACTCAACCCACATCCTAATTCCACTGACTAGAATAAGACGATGTAGAAATTTGAATGCATGAGAATATGACACTGTGTTTGTTCCTCCAATACGAACCATTAAACAGATCGTTCTTTTTGTCGATGAGAACCGTGTAAAATAAAATAAAAAATAACGAAGAGAGACTGTGAGGAACAAGAAGTCCGACCAATCTCAATCCTACTAAAAAACAGACAGAAGTGCTTTTTCAAAACGCCTATGTAACTTTGCCTCGTAAATCATTACCAGTTGGAGCCATACATTACTTTTTCTTCCTTTCATTCTCATTATTATTATAATTAACTAGATGTATGAGGAGAACCAACAGAAACTTCTTTTTCGTATTTCTTCACGCTTCGCATTCTTATTTGCCTAGCGTTGCACACGCTTTAATTTCTATTTGATTAACGCAAATTATTTCAACTTATAAATATAAATTTAATAACTGTTCTTGTGCTCTAAGGGGGCAAATACTTGAGCAAGTTTTCGTTACGCAATTGCAATTTATTTCGAATTTAATTCCAATTTTTTGTGCACAATAAGTGGGCAATTTCTCTCGTTACTTTGAAGGAAACGCGCGAGAGTTGTTTGCCGTCGAAACGTTACACAAACGCTTAGTTGCATCGAAGGAATGGGCGAATTTAATTTGCTAATAAATCAATGCAAATAATAAATATTATTATCATTAATAATCCTAGTAGTGCGCGAGGAGAACCGAACGAATAGCGATAATTAATTAGATTCGCCTTTAGGGCAATAACGAATAAACCAAATAAACATTTACGAGCAAATAACCTTTTTCAAACAATTAATTAATCGCTGTTAAATGCTGGTAAAATAGGCCTAGCGACGATCGATCGCAGTTGATGCAATTACTCACCATTTCGCTTCTTCAAAATGCACGTGTCACCTCGTCACCGACATTAATTAATCTTCGAAACAATCGATCGCACGACAATTCTTCACATCGATTCGCGCACAACGTGCCACAAACGTTCTCCTCCGCATCAAATCGAATCATCGGCACGTAGCCATGGCTTAATGTGTATTAAAAACTAGTCCGCTCGCATACGCAAACCGCATGAAACTGAATCGAGTCATTTTTCTACGCCACGCTCTCTCATCCCGCACGAGATATCGCCGTTTCTCACAATATCGGGCGGAATTCGAAAGTGGCCGGTCAAATGATCGCTTTTAAATTAATGAACAGTTAGGAAAGTATTTCGCTACTAATTGAAATCGAATTTCTTCTCAATAAACGTGCACAATTGCGGTCGCCTGGAAGACCTGCAGCTTCCACTTTTGCCGCTTACGTCTTCTTCAATGGTCAACAACGACAACGAATGAAAGAAGGTATCAGGCAGCGTTTTCTAATTGAAAAAACGAAACCGGATGACCAACTTAAAAGGCGACAGGAAAATTAGTTACCATTATAATTCTTCATTTCCTCTCCTCCGCCATTTATTTTTATGACGATCATATTATTTGTGTTAACGTGGGACGCTGAGAAATTTATTTAAACTGTTTTAAAGAGATTTCTACTCGATTTAAAGCTGAGAACTCAGTTGATGTGCGTCTTGCACGTGGTAATAGCGCATTACCAACCAGATCGAATGCAGTGAACGAAGGTAGGCCTTAAATTAATTAACATTCCCAATCAAGTGCCTCCACATTGACGACAGAGAGACGGATTGCGTAATCAGCGTGGATTTGCACAAATCGAGTTCGCTCTCTTTCGCGTCCCTTTACTGTTTACTGAAGCAATATTTTAATTAATCACCGACCACAATAATCATAATATTAATGCCACTTACACGTCGAAATGAAACTGTCTGTAAGTCCGATTCGTTTTGATTAACAATTTAATTGGCTAAGAAATTGACGCTCGTCGTCGCGAATTTCGGATTATTCAAAACGTCAAAATTTAATCCCATTTACTGCCCAAAATTCAAACCGTCATTACGGCCACCCCTATCACCAACCATTCTCCATCTTCGCTCGCACATTCCGTTCTCTTACCCCTTACAGCGACATTCATTTTATACCGGCGTTTCCAGATTAGAAGGGTTAATCTGAAGGGTACGAGACCTATTCTGACATAGATAACGATTAGAGGAGTTATTTCGACGATCCTCGTAGATTAGCCGTTTATTTATATTTCGGCCAAGAGGAAGAAATGTAAGGGAGGTGCGGAGGAAAAAGTTTGTTCTACGTGTCCTTCAGTTTTAAGTAACGTTCATCACAAAAGGGAAGTAACTATTTCGAAAAACTGAACGGTGAAGAATTTGCCTTTACGGCCTTGTAATTTACCCAAAAAAAATTATAATAGACTTTTTTGCGTGAAGAAAAAATTGTAAAGTTGCAACAATGAATTTAAAGTGCGTAGCAAATCGAGAAAAAGATGCACTTTTAGTTGGAATTCTTCAGCAAAAAAGAGCGCCCTTTTTTTAAACAAAAGCATTGTGCGCGAACCTTTTTAGAATTCAAGCAAGGACGACTTTTGTCCAAAATTTTTGCTTAACGCAATTAATCATACAAAGTCGTTTGCGAATGTTACGTTTTCAGGACAAGGCCGCAATTTATATTAATTAATTGTAACGATCGCTTAATTTTTTAATAAACTCGTCATTCATCGCTTGTTAGGCAGCGATCTAATGAGAATTGCAATAAACAATTCAACTGTTTTTTACGCCCTTTTTGCATTAATCGATTTATAATCAAACAATGACAATAAACGGTAATTAGCGCAATAAAATCGTCGCAAAGCGATTGCGCTGGCAATTAAAATAATGAAGCCACCATCAACGCGACGGCGACGACGATCATCATCATCATCATACAGGTGGTAAAATCCTATTAAGAAATCACGGTAAAACATCTAGATCTCATAAAACCTACGGGTGTTGAAGTAATAGCGCGTTTAACCCTCGTAAAATCAAGTGGAAGTGTGGTAAATGCAGTAGACGTCACATAAACTTCTTTGGCCCACGAACGAGCCGAGCCGGCGTAAAATTAGTCGATCTCCGTTCCGCGCCGCCTTCTTGAACGCGTAAGAGAAAGACGGGCGAGACCATCATAACCGTCAAACGGAGGTGTCGTAAACTTCGAGTGAAAAGGCCCGGAGAAGACGTCGGGCCCCGCGTGTCGGTGATGTACGATACGTCAGTCGGGCCCCACGTTCCTCTTCGCGTTTATCTTGCCGATTGTCCGCTCTTACAGTTGTCCTTTGTCTCCGCGTTGATTTAAACGATGACTACTAATTACGTCTACGTGAGGCCGGAAAGGGCCGGCAAAGGAGAAGAAGTTAACAGGCGATAAGCTGCGCTGAGTGTATTCGAAAACAATAACGTTGGCATTAGCGGACGGGCGTTAAATATTCATAAGCGATTCGGTGTAATGATTCGTCTAAGTAGGCGAATGAAAGGAAGCCATCGATTCTTCTTGTCGTTCGATGGCTCTCCTCCCGTTTCTTCTCGAATAAAGTGGGAATTTGATGGCGAGAGGAGAGAAAAGTGCGGGAGCGAGAGAAAGAGCGAGGCGATCGCCGCACAATTGTCCCGCAAGTCGAGTTTGAATTGGCTGGTAATGGAGTGTTTACCAGCGCTCGGTGGGTCGTAATTTCAACTCATTTGTGTAGAAACGGTCGCAGTTATTATTACGGTTATGGTTATTGGCCACCTGTTCGGGCAACTGATGGACGACTATTATCATTATTAGTGTTATGAACAACGGGCAAGATGTTATGTAAACATTTTGACGTCGCTCTTCGTTCGCGTTTCTCCCGACGTTTCTGGACGTTGCAGCGTAAACGTTCGTTGGGCGATCGATATAAAAAAAGGAAATTAATGAAATTAAGAGCGGGCCAAGTGAAGGAGAAGAACCTTCGCATTGGTCGAATTTTTTTTTAATAAAAACGTTTAGATTATTTATTACAAACGGGAAGACAACTTAATTAGACTATTAATCATAATCTTTTTCAAATTGAAATTAACTCCTCTTCGTCCAGTTCCATGTTCCTCTCTTTCTCCGGCCGCTTCTTCTGCTCCATTTTTTTCCCATTCTCGCATTAATTAATTAATTAAATTGCTAACGTAGAAATCGTTTTGCCAAACGCAACTAAATAATGGCCATAATAAGACGTGTCATCTCGCAAATGGATATTTCTTAATCGAAGTGGAGGAATTTGTTTATTCCCTTTTTGCAATTCTTTCCTCCGACAAACTACCAACTCTTTCTCTCTCATTATGTACATAATCCGATACAAATAAAATGTTTCGCATTGTTTCAATATTATTATTATCGTTATTAAACGTTTCTGTATATTTTCTTGTAGTACACACACTGTAATGCAGCAGAATGGGTTTCCCTATAATTATAATATTGCTATCATAAATTTTAAAGCATCGCTTATATCGCGAACTGCCAATATGTTGCCGTTGTTGTTGTTTTACTCTATGGTACAAGCCTCCTTTTGCTTGAATGGCTTCATTTTCTCGTTTACAAAACGGCCTGGCATCATTTCTTCTTCGTCTGCCCGTTGCAATAAAGCCTATATTTAAATCTCGCTCTTTTTATTTGATTATTATTGAACGTATAAAATATTAATAATAAAAAACGAGCTAGAGGGAGCTTTCATTTTTCCCATCATTCTCGCTCTTTCTCGCCATCGTCGAAGTGCGGAGTTCCTTTTCTTGATCGATATCCAAATGCGAAAAATAAGTTGTTCTTGATCTTGTATTTAGCTCTTTTTTTCATAGACGCCCCTGTACAAATCGAAAAATAATATTTTATTGTTGCTGCTTCCCACAAGTTGGGTCCTGCCACCCTTTTATTTAGCGTAATCGCTTAATTTAGCAAGTTTATTCTTCTGCCAGTTAACGTTTTGTCCGATTGAAATGATTCGTTCGCCTATATAAGGTATTGGGACATTTTTTCCTCGTCTCCATCTCTCCCTGACGATTTTAATTGATTCCGTTTCATTTTAATTTTCATAGGACCATGCTACCGAACTGATTATTATCTCATACTACATCGTTTCATCTTATTAGCTTTTCGTTTCGTTTTTTCTCTCTTTAAATATTTGAACATTAACAAGGTAGATTAATCGCATAAATCAATGTCAAATGTATGAGACCGGGCATGAAATTAAAAGAAAAATAATGTAGGAACCCGTAATAAATTATCGATTTCGTTTTTGAGCTTTTATTTTTCCGTTCATATAGATTTAATATTAAAATCTAGGAATAAACGAGTACGCCCACGTTAAATATTATAATCGCATTATTTTATAAGACAATTATAAAATCGTTTGAATAACATTAAGAAAGAATCCCAAAACGAAAACTAAATAGAAATTGACGATGAAGCAATATCTGGAAAGAAGCTCGTAATAAATTGGTAAATTGGAGTAATAACTCGAATGGAAAATACATCTTGTAATTACACAACACTTCCTGCTGCTTTATTTCGATTTGATAACATCGGGAGTCCTTCCAAATAGGCACCAATTAAATGGTTTTAATTGATGGAAACCGAAGGAGAGAAAACTTTGAGGGGGTTCCTCATTCACTAAATTCTTTTATTAAATATTCTTATATGAATTAATGGCTTTCTAATAAACTTCACCTTTCTTTTTCTGTCGAGAAACGACGTTAAAACATTTGTATCGACGACTGTTCGCCACCAGTTTCCATTTATACAAAATTATGTTAAATCTTTCCTTTTTTATTACTATTATGGATCTCTAAAAGTTTTTACAACAGTTGGAATAGCATCTGCTCGAAACTTTAACAAAACGCTTTATACATCTTAAATTCATTTAATAGAAAAAACCTTCTTTTCACGTAGTTGTAAGAATTCGAATTAAATGCTTGAAATTTTCTCTTTAAGCCTCGAAAATTGAGTCGCCTCGATTTAATTGCACCTCTCGAACGAAATAATTAACGGCGAAATTATTTAAGCATTTTCGGTTACGATACGAACGCTAGAGGGAATGTCGGACGAAAGTCACTCGAACATCTACTTCCATTTAATAATTTTTCCTCCTTTGTTATGCACATGATTAATGATCATCTCGAATACGTTCCTTGTCTCGCTCACTCATTCTCCGGATGCTTGTTTTTTGTGTCGTCATTCGGACGTTTTCAAAATGAACGAGGCACAATTAACGAGCCTCGAACCGGGAGAAAAAAGAACGAGTTAAAGAAAAACTGTTGCCGTTAGCTTTCGGATAGTGTTTCGACCGTCACCGTGAGACAAGAGTTTAATTAATTTTTTTCTGTTTGATCCTTGGAAGCGCGAAGAAGAAATAGAAAATGGTATTTCGCCATTAACAACGAGCGCACCCAGAAAAAGATGCGCGTTTAATTGTGTTTGCTTGTTAGAAGTTTCATAAGAAAGAGTTAACGTTACATAAAAGGGAGGCGATCCACCTGGTGAAGTAATGCCAGTTGATAATTTTTTGTTATTCCTGTTGTTGAGCATTTTTCAACCCGATGCGAATTAAAAACTGTTTGAAATATTGCGAATGCCGTTGTTGTTGTTGTTTGTTAATTCTTGCCCCTTTTGTTCTCCGCTGGCAAGCATTTAATTGTTGTACACGCTTAATATTCGGTTTTGCGCCGCAATTCGCTTTTTGCCTTCTTTCGCCACTTTTCGCTTTAGGAACGGCTGTATTAATGCCCCGCGAACTATATAAACTAGGACGAATTAAATTCAATGGAAATGATTTATCTGCGAGCCGGTCCTGCTCGAAATAACGCTGGAAAACGAAGCTAATTAACGCAAAAGTGGGTGTCTCTCTTTTTCGAGTTAATAACCATCGTCATCGGGCATGTTATGCGAATGCGTGCAAAACAATGATATGTGAAAGAGAGGAAATTACGATGCGGATAGAGTTTTGGATTTATAATGATGATAATGAACGTAGCGTCTAGCAGTAACAGCGCGCATTGTTTCGATTCATTCGCTAAACGTTTTGACATTTATCACCTTTTCAAATTAATGCTACACCCACACGCCCGCAATCATGTACGGGGGATACGTGGAGAGGCATAACGGATGGATGGATGGATGTAATAATAATCTTCTATTTGCGGCACAAACACGCGGATAAAACACAAACCGAAAAATCATCATCATCGGCATTAAATAACCACGATGCAGGGGAAAAAGAGAAGCGGAAAAATGAATGGGAAACCGCCGCATTATTTGTCATTTTTTTAATTACTCAACAATAATGACAAACAACGAATCGTTATTACTACTATTGTCGTTCGCCCGGAACTAATTTGACCGTTTATCCATATTTAACTACCAGCCAACGATTCGTGCGACACCCCTCGAACTCTTCCATTGCGAACGTCCAGGAAAATCGGCATTTTGCGAGCGGAAACTGAGTGCGATTTCATAGTTACGACTTTAGACAATTCACCTCTGGATAATAAGATTTAACTCTATATTAATTAATCAATTAAAGAAAACAACTTTCGCAATTTTGCATTGACTCGATTATTAGTTTTATTTGTTCCAATTATTATTAACAATTAATTAATTAATAAACGCGGTATGTGCACTCGTTATTTGCTTCTTTCAATGCAAAGGTATTCCATAAAATTGCCGAACGCATTTCGCGTTTATTTATCGAGTCGATCGTTAATTAAGCAAGAAAATTACCAGTAAATTATTTGCCTTAAAGTCCGGCACACAGACGGCGTGTTGCGGACAATTTGCGCCGTTTAGCGTGCAACGCAAATAATGATAACAAGAGCAGACAATAATAATAACGTAATTATAACATAGAGAATGTTTATTATCCGTCGTGAAGAAGCGCGTTTTTGCATACAATGGAAGAGCGGCGCCGCGAGTCGAAGGGTACGTTATTATTATTACTCCAGCGAATACGACTTTAAATTGTCATAAAAGGGCGACATAATAATATAATTGATGTCGCTCAAGAGCGCTCGCCGAGGGCGAGCTCATTTGAGGAGGTAATAAACAGTCAAACTGACCTTTTTCTCCTCTTTCGTTTCCTTCCTTTCCTTCGGAGCGGCGCCGTCAAGTTCCGGACCAGAGGGCGGGCGGCTGGCGACCCTACGATGATCCGGAAAGGACCCGGAAGGCGAGAGCCATCGGTCACTGCGGCGTGGAGCGACGACGACGACGATAAGTGGCGGATCGTACTTTTATGCGTTCATTCATGTGGTCGTACGTTAACGGCGACGACGGCGGCGATAACAAAGGCGACGACGACGACGACGACGCCGGCGACGTTTGAAAAAGCCCGGACTCGAGACACGCGGTGCCCACCGAAATAGTTTGTTTGTCTCGGCGAATTTACGTAAATCAATTTTACTCCTCGTTTCTCGTGCTCTCGCTTATTATTACATCAACTCCGTGAGTAACGTTTAAACTAACTGCCGAAGACAGTCGTGTAGCAAATATACTGGCGATATTGACACCGCGTTTGTCGTGTGCGAGACGGACTCTCGTCCGATTGCTCTACGTGAGTTAAGTGTTGTTGGAGAATGCTTTACGGCCGGCACGCCGTCCGCTCCGCCCGGTAACGTGGGGGACGAAGGGAGCACGTCGCGGCACTTTATGGGCGGACCGACACAAATACGTATACACACACACACAGAGACACGCGTACGAAACGGTTTTCCCAACTCGCTCGCTCTCGCGCGTTTCCACCGGCGCGACGGAACGCTGCCGACGAGGATGGCGTCATTTTGGGGACGCAAGATAATGGTTGACGCTCCCCGCTAAAAACATGCTTTATGTGCGCGTCTCTCTTTCGCCACGCGTCTCTCCGTCTCTCCATGCGGTTCGCTCGCTCTTCGGTTCGCCTAATTCTCTTCTAGCGCCCGTATTCGATTTACGAGCGCTCACACTTTCTCGCAACACGCTCTCACACACACACACACACACGCACGAAACGCCGTGTAAGCGTCTCTCTCTCGCTCTCTCTTTCTCTCTCGCTCGTTCCCCATTTCGCTAATCCTCGCTTTGCGCGGAGAGAGAAACAGACTCGACGTCGAAACGCCGCGACGTAACGCTCGCGGCCACGTGATCGCGGTCAACACCCAATACTAATTTTTAGCGCCAAACATGTTACATTTCAATTGCAATATTTACTAATCGCAATCGCACTTAGTGCTTTTACAGTAAAGCTCCTCAATCTAAATAAATGACGAATGAAAAACGTCAATTACATTAAAACTTTTAGGATAATTCCTTAAAAATTGTTTATTAAAACATATAATTTGAGGTTGTTGGATGTTCTCACTATACAATAAATCGGAGTAGGAAAAGAAGATAAGCTTATTAGGTTAGTTTCTTTCGTGTACCTCTTTATTCGTAAAATATTCACTCTTCTTTATATTCATTCGTAAAAGAGAGCATTATTATTGCGACAGCTACAACATTGTTTGAGCATAAAACATCCTTGTTAATTGTTTGGTCGGCTCACAAAGAATAATAGCCAAAGAATGTGACTAGTTGAAGGGATCAAGAATATAGTTGCGAAGAACGATAACAAACATTAACCAAAACGCGACCTACGTCCCCCAGAAAGCTAGTTGCTGGTCATAAAGTTTAACCTTTTAGCATCAGAATTGTAAAAACCTTCAACCAAAGATCATCTACAGTACCACATAAGACTTTAACGAAACAGAAACAATTGTAATATTTACTAATCGAAATCGCACTTAGTGCTTTTACAGTAAAGCTCCTCAATTTAAATAAATGACGAATGAAAAACGTCAATTATATTAAAACTTTTAGGATAATTCCTTAAAAATTGTTTATTAAAACATATAATTTGAGGTTGTTGGATGTTCTCACTATACAATAAATCGGAGTAGGAAAAGAAGATAAGCTTATTAGGTTAGTTTCTTTCGTGTACCTCTTTATTCGTAAAATATTCACTCTTCTTTATATTCATTCGTAAAAGAGAGCATTATTATTGCGACAGCTACAACATTGTTTGAGCATAAAACATCCTTGTTAATTGTTTGGTCGGCTCACAAAGAATAATAGCCAAAGAATGTGACTAGTTGAAGGGATCAAGAATATAGTTGCGAAGAACGATAACAAACATTAACCAAAACGCGACCTACGTCCCCCAGAAAGCTAGTTGCTGGTCATAAAGTTTAACCTTTTAGCATCAGAATTGTAAAAACCTTCAACCAAAGATCATCTACAGTACCACATAAGACTTTAACGAAACAGAAACAATTGTAATATTTACTAATCGAAATCGCACTTAGTGCTTTTACAGTAAAGCTCCTCAATCTAAATAAATGACGAATGAAAAACGTCAATTACATTAAAACTTTTAGGATAATTCCTTAAAAATTGTTTATTAAAACATATAATTTGAGGTTGTTGGATGTTCTCACTATACAATAAATCGGAGTAGGAAAAGAAGATAAGCTTATTAGGTTAGTTTCTTTCGTGTACCTCTTTATTCGTAAAATATTCACTCTTCTTTATATTCATTCGTAAAAGAGAGCATTATTATTGCGACAGCTACAACATTGTTTGAGCATAAAACATCCTTGTCAATTGTTTGATCGGCTCACAAAGAATAATAGCCAAAGAATGTGACTAGTTGAAGGGATCAAAAACATAGTTGCGAAGAACGATAACAAACATTAACCAAAACGCGACCTACGTCCCCCAGAAAGCTAGTTGCTGGTCATAAAGTTTAACATTTTAGCATCAGAATTGTAAAAACCTTCAACCAAAGATCATCTACAGTACCACATAAGACTTTAACGAAACAGAAACAATTGTAATACAAATAAACGAGGAAGTTCAAGTTTCGCATTTTTTCTTAACAACATTAAACCAGTAACAACGCACCGGCAAGACATCTCTCAACTAAGAACAGAACTCAAGATGCACCGGTTGTAATGAAGATCAAAATAGATCTTGCAGCATTTTCTATTGCATTAGGCGTCAATTTGTTTCAAAAAATTACGAAGCCAAATACGCAGCAATTTTCAATTGTCCGGTCTACAAGGATTTCAAATTTTTTTTAACCGAAAGATTAACAGATTTCGACATATAAATCGAACTAGATCTCACTGAAACCATCGCAATAAGCGATTATTATTAAAGCATTGTACGCAATTTACAAATTGGCCGCACTTAAAAAAGTTGCAATTTAAAGGGCGCGCTTTAACGTCGCACTACGAACGTTTCCCTTTAAAGGTTTCCCTTTAAAAACTTCCTGTAATCACGATAAAATAATAAGACCCTGTAAGATTATCGCGGTTTGTAACGTAAAGCGTCGCGTTTTTTTTCTGCGCGCTCTTCCACGCAGAAAAATGATCGTAATTTATAGTTAATCTAGAAATATAAATGAGTAATGATACGATTAACGATAATAAATAACAAATTTGCAATAACAGCGATTATGCATGACACATACTTAGGTCTTAAATTATTATTTATATAAATTAGCCATCAGATCGATGGAAGACGCGTTTCTTGCTCGCCGCATTCAAGCGCCGCAAACTCCTTTAATCCAATCGCGAGCAATACTATTAAAGGATTCGTTTTTGCTCTTTAAGCTCCCTAATTAGCGATAAACAAATTTGTTCGTTACGTAGCCATTCGGACTTTGAAAAACAACCACGAACATAACTTGACCGTTCGTATAACTAGAACCGAAAGAGAAAATTGTATGGATCGTGTTTAGAGCCGAGACGGGGAAAAATTTAATCGCAAGCTGCTCGTTTCTCGCTCTCATTAAATTTTTTTTTACTCGATTGCGTCGATCGGTTGTCATAAAACATCGACTTTCTGTTACCATTTCAACTTGCGAACAACTGACGCATCTCGCAATAAATAAAATGGGCAAAAAAGGCGATCGCCAGTGGCTGCCATCGTTATAATCATCATCGTTATGCGACCATAATATAAGGAAAAACTTGCAAATGCTACGTGCAGCAACAAACAACGACTGGACTAGAAATAAACGAAGAAACGATGCCATAAGAGTGATCTTTCACGAAGAACGGAAATAAATAAAACGCCGTGTGCCAATAAATCTGCTCGCTTGTACAAATGAAGCATGAATGAAAACCGCGATCATTAATCGCCGCACGGTAAAAAAAAGTGGCCCGTCGACCGATGCGCTTTTTTTTTCGCGCTCGTTCGCATTGTACTTTTCGATTTCGACTGCGGATATCTCAATCCGATATTCGGACCTGCATCGCGTTCGAAATGCTCGCACATTGCGCGCGTGCACGCTTTTGCACGAAAACGAAATCCTCAACAGACAATTATCAATTATTGTTTGCGCTTAATTAATGCACGATTCCTCAAAAATCGTTTACTCCTCGCGCCGTAAATAATGCCGGTCTCGTCGGTTGCTTAATTAATCGGCCACCGTTTTAAACGATCTCGCCGGCCGAACTCTTGTTTCGCAGCCATAACTTTCCGGCCAAACACTGGATGGGTACGTACGGCCGTTAAATATTTAAATAGTTCGTTTCCATTACCCACGAAATCGAACGCCGACGGGCGTTATTGCCTATTCAGCAAGTAGCAGCTATCATCGTCGTCATCAATAAAACCGTGCTAATTTGCATTTGCGCGGTTGAAAATGATCAACCCATTTTAATTAACGAAACCCACTCAATCGATTATCGTCGGGAAGGAATGCGAGACGATGGAAACGTGGCGCTTATTAAGTAATCCACCTTTATGATTCGCATTATTATCGTTGTTTAACACGTTCTACCCCCTCGTATATTCGTTGCGTCGTTTTCCGTTCTTTTCGCCTCGGCGAAAATGCGAATAAAAATCGATTAATATCGATATCGTGGATCGGGCTGTTGAGCAAATCCCGTGGCAAAGATTTCTGCCGCGAAATAAACGTGTTGGCGCTCGAAATTATGTTTATAGCATAACAGTTATGTTAAGGGCACACTTGTTGTGTGTGCACGGGGCTTCGAATGAACGTTATTTTCCCAGTTTTTCCCGTTGGGGGTTTTCACTTCCATCCCTCTCCGATAGCGTACAATCAGGTATAACGTTATCTCCGTTCCCAACTCTCTTACTCTCGGTATATATTGCGGCGGTAGTGGCGGAGAGCTCAAGAATCGAGTTTTAGTACTTCATAAACTAGAGAGGCGCACGCGAGCTTCCGAGGTTGAAAATCTTGGGTTACAAGAAGTAAAGAGCAGGAGGAGGAGGAGGGCCGTTTATGGTGCCGTAAAAGACGAGTGATTTGATTTTATGTGTTTCGCTTAAATATCACTTTATCCACCCTTTCTACCGGAGAAAGACGGAGAGAGAGAGAGAGAGGGAAAAGAAAACACGACTCTAAGGATTTCCGCTTACCGCTTCTTATTCTCCTCCCCCACTTCGATTCCTTTTTTAATAATCTATTTTATTAATCCATTCTTCTTGCGGTCGGTTCCTCAAAATGCCACCTACTTTTATACGAAAGAAAGAACAAATAAACGTTATTGTTTCGCCGTTTCGATTTAATAACTTTATTAACTCGCACGCCGCAAAAGCTTTTATTATTTACTCTTTCTTTTACTACCATCGTGCACTTTACCGCTAATAACGAGCTGCCGCTCATTGTTAACCTGCATATTATGCAAATCATAAAGCGTTTAACGAGCAAAATTGAAATCTAAAAGGTTATACGGCTAGTGGCGTAATTAACCGTTAAGCATTTTGTCGTTAATTCGTTTCCATTCTTTTCCGGACGCTCCTCTTCGTGGCTCATTCATTTGTTTTTCTGCTTTGGCCTTTTAATTGAATATTAAATAAATTTAAGGGCATTTTGAGAGAGGGGGAGAAATCCTTCTTTCGTCATTAAACATTCTTCTCCGACACAACGAAAGGGACATTTTCGTTTTCGTGTTAGACACGCAACGGAAAGTGTCACGTGAAAATATAACCTTAATTATTTTTTGGCAATAATTAAAGAAAATGAACACGAAATATTTTCCCGTTTTTATATCATAATATTTTCGACCGAAAGCTTTACGTTATCGAACGAATTCATATTTAAATTTATTTAAATATCTTTCTTTTTCTTTTTTGATTTAGTGATTTAATTTGGAGAAGTATCGTGATCGAGTGAAAGTAACAAGAACTTTAAATGTAGGAGCCAAACATACGTTTTTCTTCATACAACAGGAAGAGAAAAAATACAATTTAAGTGGTTTAATAAATCTTATTGTGAAATAGAGGTAGCAATCCAAAGCGAGAGAAGAAAAAACGAGAATTAGTGCCCTTCCTAGTCCTTTCTCTTCTCTCTCTCTCTCTCTCCCTTACTCCATATAGCAAAAGCAGTATTTTGGTTTGATAAAATATATCACGTATTCAAGTGTACTTCGATCCCCCTGTAGTCCTATACCCCGTATTAATGCTCAGCCGCGAAGGACGACATTCGAGCAATGCCTCAATGTGAAAGATGTTCGGACTTGGAGCGAAGTTTGTGCAACTTCCGAAGCCTTTTTCTATCCGCCAAACGCGCTCTCTTCCTATGTACTTCTGCCGAAGAAGGAAGAAGGATTTATGCGAGCGATATTGCTGCCTTCTTCGCGTCTATTTCGCTCTCGTCCTCTCTTTCTTTTTCGTACAACGCTTTATCCGTTTCTTATGCTTATTATTATCCTAAGAGCATAAGAATGATTTATGCTTAAGAAGGAATTTGCGAGACGCAGAAGAAATAGAGGAATGGAAGGATAAAACGTGACGATTTTTAATTGGCAAACATTTGTCCGAATATTTTAGCGATGGTTCGCAAAATTGGTGCGAAACTGTTTAGGAATCTTATGATCCACGTTGAAATCCACGCTGATGGCGTTGGCAGCTAATTAAAAAGTAATTCTAATTAGAAATAAATATGCGTTAATTAAGACTAAAAAAGGAGTATAGCAAAAAAGAGAGCTGAGAGAAAAAGACATTTATCATGGCAATAATCTCAATTATATCGGATTGCGACAAAGAATACACAATAAGCGAGGAGCGCAAAGAAATGCGGGGAAAAGAATTAACCGTTCCAATGGGATATACACGTATAAATTAACGAAAACGTTTCTCATTATAACCGTGAATATACCTGTTATTATAAATCATCCGAACAATATTAAAATATTATGTTGTCATTATCGTCATCATGCGACAAAAAAGAACCAGATTCGTTTTGAATTGCGCGTGTGAAATTCGCAAAGAAATTCTTACCCAATTCATAATATATTTTGCAATAGTTTTCTAATGATAACAGGCAAAGTTATTCACCGTAATTCTTTTAAGAAATTAATTACTCATTATAAAGGTGAAGCATTTCGAAGAAAAGTTCGTGCTTAATTTGAAAATGGATCGAAGCACGGAAAAATATCGGGGAACATTTTCCATCGTTCCATGGACGGAGTATTCGAAAAATGCGATGGTCGCTGTTGTTGTATTCGCCCAACATTCTATTCCTCCTGTATTCAACGTTAGAAGCACGCAGAAGAAGAATAGGAAAAACCGAGCGTAGAAGCGGTACGACGACGACGAAGATGATGGCAGTCGTAGTATTAGTAAAAGACGTATATATATATACTACGTGGAACGTATTATGGTATCCCGAAACGGAAAAGCAGTTCCTCCTCGGCAACGTAACAGAAGGAGACGGTAGAACGGGGCGAGAGCGAGCGAAAGAGCCGATGGAATCGAGCGAGAAAGAGGCACGTTTTTGACAAAGACGAATGGGTTTCATTTCACGCTGGGTATAGTCTCTCTCTCCTCTCCCTCGCCTCCCCCTTCGGCCCCGTACCCCAACACGCGGAGCCTCCCCGGCATGATTTACCGGGCTACAATGTGGTAACCCATGATTTATGGCTGCCGAATGGCGGGCGCGCGAGTGGTGCGCTTCAATCCCCGGACCATGGGCGGTTTCCACTATAATACGCTCTTCTTCTTCTGCTTCTTCTTCTTCCTCCTCTTCGCCTTCACCTTCGTCTTCTTCAACGAAACTATTCGGTTATTATCATATGCATATATCTTATTATTATTAGAATGTAACGTGCATTCGATTCTCTCTTCCTTTCTTAGCTATTCGCTCCTTTGTCTATTACAACAATATCCTTTTACAGTAACAAAAATAACAAGTTCCTCCGAGCGAATAGCCGTCAATGAGTCCAATGGAGACGAAGACAAATTGTGAAGTAAAAAAGGAAACGAGCCTTTTCATTTTATACTGAAATTACTATAAGATGAAAAGTGGCATTTTCAAAGTTTGGGAGTTTCTGTTACGTAAAACTTTTAATTTCGAATTATAAATCAAACTTTACACTGATAATAATAATAATGCAGCGAACGTTTGCTTAAAATTAGATTTACGATTAGATTTAATTTAAACCGAAAACTATTCATCTTCCAAACGGAAGATGATAACTTCATAATGATTAATCAAGGAAAGAAATGTGGCTGTAATTTTAATATTTCAAAAAAATTGTATTCAAGAACAAGCCGAAAATCCTTAAGACGTTTTATACATGCAAGTTTCTTCTAGCGTAAGTAAAGTGACGTTGATTGTGGCTGCTTTAATTATAACAAAGATGAAAGGGGCTTAAAAATTGTTCAGGAATGAATATTAATCGGTTCATTAAATTTGATGAAGCCTCCCATACGTTCGCAATTCATAATAGCGACCCCTCTCGGTTGGTAGACACAAATGGCCCTGAAACGGATGTACAAGTGTTTGTCCTGTTTCCGTTTATTTCTTTGTTTCTGCAGGATAATTTATTATTTCTTTATAAACCGCTGAAAATGTCTTTATAAGCGTTTGAAAAAATAAATTTCTTCGAGTTTGATTGGTGATAGAAGAACGTGATTCACTTGGTTGATTAATTAATTTATCTATCAAAGAACGCAATTTCTCACCGATCGCTTAAATATTCTCGACGTAATCAAACGTCGATGAAATGCGTTAATTAAAATGTAATTTTTATGTGTAAGAGGTAAATTTCAATGGCCATTATAAATATACAAAAACGCACGTTAAACTTGTTAAATTATTTGTAAATAGTTCTATTGTGAGAAGATCAATAGTTAATGTTAATGATAATAATGTTTTGTTTACAATCCTTACTTGCGTTTCCCAGAGCAATTGAAATTGTAAATTAGCCTGTGACACATTGTATAATTGATTGCGCATCAATTGAATCTTTAATGATATTTGATTATCATCATTATTATTAGCTTTGGATATGTATACAATTCACGTCCAATTGTACAAGAAGACAACATCGAAAAAAGAAAAACAAGAGAGAGAGAGAGAGAGAGAGGGATGGACTAGTTGAAGCGAAGAAGAAAAACGAAGTGTATAATTTGCAAATTAAATTATCCGCACAGGTACCGTCGATTGGAGTTGCCTTTTATTTATTAAATGCGACCAGTCATCGCGTTCCTTTTCAAGATACCAATCGATTTACTGATTTATTCGATTACCGATTCATTTGATTCGCAATAAATCACTCTTTACTCATTATTAATAATGTATATTAGAATTTAATAGGTATTTAAAACGATAAGAAATTAGTATCGTTACTTATCGAAATTCCTGCACGAATCGGACGGAGAAATGGAAGGGAACGGCCATAAAAATCGCGGAAAACGTTTATAAGCGATGAAAATCCTGTTTTTCTCGAATCTCTCCCCGATGATATTCCGGTAATAAAATCCATAAACGGATAATAAGGTAATTTATACAAATAATAGATCACGATCAAAGGAAAACACGTTATAAATCATAAGATGACGAAGATGGAGGAATAAAAAGTACGTGCAAAGAGACGGAGAGACATAAAGTAATCTTAGTATACATTACATACATGGCGGTTTCGAAAGTAGTTCAATTACTTTGTTAGACGCGACGCAATAAATCCCGCAATAAATTCAGCGGAAGAGGATTATTGGAAGCTTGCAACGGTTGCAAATTTATTTCATTTGATAATAACGCGTATAGATAAATAAATGAAAGAAATGGAAGAAGCGACAGAGAGCGAGAGAGAGAGAGAGAGAGAAACAAATATAATTTCTTTAATACTTGAATATATTACGCCAAATAGAATTACATACTTCCTTCTCGCAAGGCATTTTCTTTAATGTTAATTGGCAAAAGGAGCAATTAGTTTGCAGATCCTAAAAACAAAGGGAGGTCGTAAAGTCGTGTATCACCGCCCGAATCGATTGCAAGAACGAAGATCATTTCCACGATCTATAACGTGCCATTTTACGTTAGTTGGTCCCTTTTATTCAATTCGCAATGTCGCCGGCACGTTAAGAATTATAACCGATTTAATTTTCTTCGATTGCACACAAAACGTGACTCGATTTGTTAGGATCAAAAGTTCAAACTGGCACCGACGTCCTCGCCAATCCTTTTAGAAGAAGATAACTTTGCCGAGGTGATAGTGAAACTATTCATTTTGCACCGTACCTAAACCGGAACGATCAATTCTCGCTGCGAGAGAATAGGAAGAATTATTATAGGGAAAAAAGGAAGGCGAAATTAATTAGCTTTTTCCAAGACTCGTAAGACTTCTTGAGCGGTTTCAGAGTCGATTCGAATAGGGGACTGTAGTTTCAATTGTACTTTTCGAATACGAACAACAAAGCGCAAGAGCCATAATAATGTTGTCTAGTTTGTACGTGGATGCATCAAGCAGGAATGCCAACCGTCTGAGCGCATTCCACCAAATACTACGCGTTTGTTTGCACCGTACCTCTTCCTCGTTGCACATTATTAGTATTAGTCGGTGTCGTAATAGTAGCGGCGGCTTTATTATCATTATACCGCCCCGCGAAATATGCCAACCCAACTTCATCTACCAGGAATTTACTACTATTCCCCACACTTCTTCTGGAGTTGGCGCTACTGCTGCTGCTAAACCATAAATAAATTCACCCAACATTCGCATCAACATGGAGGTAAACAAATTACACACAACAGTTAGTTGTCCTTCTTCTTATTCCACATTCTTCTTCTTCTATTACCATCGCATTCTTCTTACGCTCGCGCTCGTCCTCCTGCCGTTCTTCTTCGTTAAGGCAAATTTGAGAGACCCGTTGGAAATTACATCCGCCTTACACGGTAATGGTAATAATTCCAGCATTATGTATTTTAATTATGTTAATATCAAATTAGATAGCGTACGCGAAAGACGACGAGGAAATTAAATCAAAAATTGAAAATAACCTCGTGAAGCAAGAGCAAAGAATTCCACGTAAACATTACTATCAGGTGGTAACTGGAATTCTTGGTAGCGTTTAAAAGGATGTAAGTCTTTTCTTCTTACACCATTCCCCGGCCTCTATCTTCATTTCAAACTTATCTATATGTGATCTTCTTTCAAAAACAACAAGCAAAATAAGCGAGCAAAGTAAGAGGAAACGTCGTATAAAACAATTTAAAAGATGTACAAGATGATGATGTTGACGATGAAGTGAAATGAGAAACGGTAATAATAGCGGCAGGAGAGAGAGAGAGAGAGAGAGAGGATTAGATGAATGCCACCTTAAATGAAATATAACACCGATTCCTGACGAGATTTCCACATGTCTCAGTGGTGAATGAGCGAGTGCAAAGCGTACCAAAGGGTTATCTCGAAGGCACTTTGTTCAAGAACCGCCCCGTCCTTTCCAGATTTACGAGGTCGGCCTATGATCCCATCATTTGAACTCTCGCACATACCATTTCCTATATTTTACGACTCCAGACTCTATTTCATTTCTAAACTATCGTTTCCTCCTTTTTTCCTCATTATTAACCTTATTGTTGCTCTATAAAGCAGAACTTAATTGATCGCCTATCGAACCAGCGTTATTTTGTCGTCTGCATTGTTCGATTGCAGTCGAGAATGATTCCTCATCCCCGTTCCGTTATAAACACGTATAATTCAAATCATTATTGTTACGGAAAAAATTATTATATATTATAAATTACAATATTAAATAAATAAAATCGTTTTATTATTCTGTATCATCAGTAATTCTCGTTATATTATTTTTTATTTTTAGTTTATGCCATTATTAATTATAATGATAATAAATTAGAATATCCTTTTTTTCGCTCGGAATATTAAACAGCGCAAAATTTATATTTTATAATACTGTAATGCAAATAAAATTCGGGAAAAATAAAAAGTAACGAATTAAACGTAATGCGAAATTTTTGTAATATTCAATTTGTAATAATAACGAAATTTGTCACGTTACCTAATAAAATAGATCATAAATCATCGCGAATGGAAATAAAATAAATCGTTACGATTAAAAGTTGACGATGTAACGAATGAAACATGAACAAACAAACGAAAAAAACTGACCGGAAACAACTCGCCAAATAAAATTTGAATCACGCCAAAAAGCAAATTAACGAACGCGAAAAACTATTCTACAAGAAATAAGTGCGAGAATTTAAATGATGGGATTTATGTTGGCGCACAATATGCACATAACGTACGTGATACCTCAACTTACACTTCTTGCATATTCCACTCATTTCTTGCGTTCTTTCGTCTCCATTTCGTTTGTCCTTTTTTATTCTATATATTAATATCTCGATCACAATACCCCATGGATTTCGCAAAGTCAACGGAATCCATATGGATTTAAAGGGAAAGAAAAGGAAGAAGACGCAAGAATTCTGACGGTGCAAGAAAAATATGAGCTAAAAAGAAGATGAATTGCTGCGGCGCTCAAGATGGCACCAGCAGGCGCACAGCAGCAGCAACAGCAGCCGACATCG
Source organism: Hololepta plana (assembly GCA_963695495.1). NCBI lineage: Eukaryota > Metazoa > Arthropoda > Insecta > Coleoptera > Histeridae > Hololepta > Hololepta plana. Next base: position 984,256 of record OY968834.1, on the reverse strand, counting down.
TCTTCGATATGTGTAAGAGTGTGTTGTTGCGAAAAAATCCAATATCTTCACACACATGGTCTTTGGACGAGCGGTCGGACGAAGAGAGGGAATAAATTGTGGATCTAAAGGGGAAAAAAGTGGATACAGAAGAAGAAAGATAAGAATACAATTCGTATTACTTCACAGTTCACAGTTTTGTTGGAAATCCAACGTACAAATATAAAATATTACGGGACATAGTAAAAATTATTGTACATTTTATTATAAATAATAAATTTCACACGTCGCGAAACGTTATTAATAGTGACGCAACGAGAAAGAAGAACGGCGAGGAAGGAGAAGAAAAGTTAGAAATTTTCGCATTAATTTATTGCAAAGCGTTTCTTCTTTTTTTTTCAACCGACCATCATCAACTGCAGAAATGTACGTTTACATTTCAAAAGCACACACAACCGGCGAATAAATTGTTGCATTTCGCCACTTCAACGCGAGAACTTCGCACATCCAATTATGCGATATTTTTCGCATTTGCCCAAAACAAATTCTGATCCGTTATCGATCATACATTTTCCGCTCTATTAAAGTCGACGTAAGAAATAGTTCTTTCTGTGCACACAAGTCCGGACAGAAAAATAGAAGACCGTTATCAGACGATCCATCCAATTCGGCAGTAGCAGTAGACTATTCTTATTATTACCACTGTTACTAGCAATAAATCGTTCGGACTAAATCTTTCGATAAACAGCATCCAATGGTGATCTACTACTGCTGCATTAGAAAAGAAAAAAAAAGGAGAGGAAAAGAGAGGAGGTTAACAGTGAGAAGAATAGATAAAGAATGATGGCGGGCCATTTCGGTTGATCCAATTCAATCCCGTATAAGCGAAGAAATTGACTTCGAACGACCGGCTTTTAAGTATAAATAAACGATTTCCAGTCAATGCCACGTCATAGTTTTATGATCTTGAAAAGTCGGAAATGAATGGGATTAACCGCTGGCTCCTTCGACGTAATTAGGTTCTTAACTTCGCGACAATTAGCAATTATTAAATCGTGATGATTAAATCAATGAAAAAGCGAGATTGATTGCATTATTGGATTATAAGCGTAAAGTTCCTCAAAATCTTATTACAATAAAAATACCGTTTCGAAATGGACGTTCGATTAGAACAAAGCGACGACAAAAAAGGAATCGTGAAATGGGATTTGGAATTGTCCTTTACGATAAGAATTGCTATTTTATAGGGACGTGGGTGGACGACTGCGCTCTCTATATTTATTTTTATCGAAATTTTATTCAGTGTTGATGGAGTGTTTCGGTTATTGTTTGTAAAAGTTAGAAATAAAGTAGATCGACAATAATAACTGCGAAAGAGCGGAAGGAAGCCGAAGAAGAACAATGATAATACGACGGAGACCGTTTCATATTTATAATGTCCGCTATATTCAGATGCTTCGATTCGATAAGCGAGCAAAAAGAAAGTGTCCAACAAATTTATATAAATAACAATAGTTCTGTATGATAACAATGGCAAAGAAGGAGGAACGTTGCGGAATGCGAAAATGGAGTGCAAAGTGAGGGATGAATATCCTTCGGCAAGTTGGCAAAAATGGTTTCTTTCCTTCTTACATCTCGGCCTGATGATAATAATTCATTTCGCAATAGTAAGATTGCTATTATTTCTATTCTAGTGTTTCTCATATAAAACACAAGCGAGTGTATATACGTAAAGGAAAGACAATAAGAATAGCGAGCAAAACGGAATAAAAGAACGGGAATAAAATAAAACACGAGGGAGAGCGCGAGAGAACGAGAGAGAAACGGACGGACACCGTGAGTTATTGTGTGTAAGATAAACGAGTGCGCTCCGGCTCGAAATGAAGTCTGGCGGGAAATTTATATCCGACTCGACTGCAATATCTTCAGAAAGTACAGAAATTGGACTAGCAGCAGTTTCTCGTTTGTACAGAAAAAGGAAAATAGGCTACACTACCACCACTATGACGGCGACGAGCGAGAATCGCATTCGAGATTAGCTTTTTATTGGAAAGGGAGGAAGCCGAACGAAGAAGAAGAAGAAGAGGAAGCGGCTTCGGTGGGGCGGTTTGGATTCGTGTACATCCCGCGTAATACATCCCGCTGTAACGTTTACTTCTTGCACATTTTCTTGTTCCAATCGAAATCGACGGTTATTGGAAAATAAACAATTCAATTTGCATTCGGTTAAGGCGAAGGATGAAGGGCAGCGAAAAAAGGAATCCAAATCGAATTAGGGATTTCTTAGGGGGACGACGCTTTTATTGCGACGACAATTCGAAAGGTAGGACGGGGGGCGATCGTAAAACGATTAAAAATCAATTGGGATAACTCTATCGTTCCCTCCCTGCGGCGGGCGCTCGCTTTCTTGCTTGTTTCTTCGTCTCCCACGGAAATAAACAAGAATTTGATGGCACGCGATCGATCGATTTCGGTGGATGCGAAGAGAATCGCATCCGAAGAAAAGTCTTCGTGGTCGTTTTCCGAGAGATAAACTTTACGAATCGTTAATGCTACATTGATTCCTCGAGTTATGTAAGATGTACTGCGGGAATTTATACATAAACACGTATAAATTCTTTTTTATCAATAGACGTACACGCAGTTTTATATTTTGAGTTTCCTCGTAGGGAAATAAGAAGAAGAACCATATGCAAGTTTCGAAACGAACCCCTCCCGCGCGAGTGTGAGGAATTGTTCTACGGTTCTTTCGCAATTTATGGCCGACATCTAGAGACAAATGGAAAGATTGTGTTCAAAATTTTTAAGGCCGCATTTTCCTCCCGTTCCACCCTCCCTCCCTCTCTCACTACTACCGTCATCATTATTATTATTATTACACACTGACACCATAATTCTCCCTCTATCTAACCGTCCTCCCAACCGTGCCGTACCGTCCAAATGGTGTCTGCTAACCGTTTGCAATTCCATTTTGATGCACACCAATTTCGCAGGTGCATTTCCCCCGTTTGTGTTTCTTTTATTCGCTGAAACTCCGAGGGTGGTAATTAATTGCGTTATTCATCCACTTCGTTTTTCTCCACCTTTTTTTAAACTACATTTGTACGTGTGATAATCTATTAGGGAGGAGGATGAGATGAGGCTATTCATTAAACCGTCGCGAAATTGGTTGTAATAATAAGGAAAATGATGAAAATAAACCACGGGAACGGCCATAATTTTCGTTTTAATATTACGACGGGGGCCGACCCGGGCGACAACGCAAAAAAAAACGCGTTGAACCCCAACGAGCGAACGAAAAAAGATAGAAGAGAAAAAAAAATGCGACCTTAATCAACTTCAATTAAAAATCAACTGCATTAATTGCGAAATATTTGCCGAGTGGTGCGAGCGCGAGCAAAAAAGAATTATAATATATGGCCGGAGCGGTGGAGGACGGAAATTTATAACCGCTGTCAAATCTAATATGCCCCCGTATTAATGAAGAACAAATTGACATTTTTCAGGGTTCGTGCCTCGTTGCGTATGCGGAGTCACGCACAGCGATGGAGGCCGACGTAGACGGAGAGAACGATAAAGTGTACCGGGGCCCCGGCGTCGTCGTCGTGGGTTTGCCCGAAAAGAGACGGCGAGAGAGCGCTCCACACGTTCGGCCCTCGCCTTTGCCTCCGTCAATGCGTGAGCCACATTCTCAAGTTGGTACGCCGCCGCACGCATCGATGTAAATTATAATTCCACCGCGTCCCCCCAGCGGCAGCCCTTTTCGCGGCACGATAACGATTATTAATATTAAACGCATATGTTTTGCGATCGTCGGCGATCGTCGCTTTCGCGAATATTTAGCAATCAATCCCGTTTAGATTTTATTCGATACCGATCGCATCGTATTTGTTTCTTCCGATTTCCTCTTTTTCTCTATCTGTTATGCGTGCGCTCGCGTTACTATTTTATAAGTTGCCAGAGTGGTGAAGAGAGAGAGAGAGAGTGTGTCGTCTTCTGCGAGGCTAATCCTGAAATTTATCGCATCCAAGTTCGATTCGAATTTCACGAATTGCTTCAGGGATAAACCAATAAGAAAGGACACACCGGAGGGATCACGCAAAGCCGTGAGACGTTGATGAAGAGAAATGTGGCGGAGGCGCCGTAATCGCGTGCATCGTCCGTGATCTATATCGGTCCAATCGGGCTTTATCTGAATACTTAATGCGCTTCAAACGATTTTCCTCGTTTCGATACGTTTTCCCCATTATTTTCCGGACGGTTCTCAATTTTTATAAAAACCTTCATTTCCTCGGCATTAATAAGCAATTCGAATTAAATCGAATAGCATTTTTCATTAAACTGCCCGGAATCGTTTTCTCCGTGACGAGCAATATATTATACGTAGGTAATAATACGTCTCGGAGAAGATTCTTGTCGTTCGTTCTGCTTGATATTCCGACAACGATTCGGTATCCCATCATTTCCATTCCTTCGAAGTTTTCGCGCTATGAAATTTTAGCTCGCTTATATATAGAGTCTCGCTTTAGAATGCACGGTATCCATCGTTCGAGCGCACGAGTTTCCCTTTTTTTGTTAAATGAAGAGAGAATGGTAGACTTATACGAGCATATAGAGGGAGAAGAAATAGAAGTTCTCATACGAACATTTTTATTTTATCATCCACTTATGTTAAATAGTTTTTTATGATGTTTTCGTTAGAATGTAACTCAATACCTCTCGAGCGAAGCTCTTTTTCCTTCTCGTTTTTTTTTAATGAATGTGGGCGCACCGAATCGAGAATCAAATCAAATATGCATAATCGATTAACGGAACGAAAGGATGAAAATAAGCCGGACATATGTTTGGCGCGTCGTTGTTTCGCCATAATGAGTTTTAATTAAAAATTGTTTCATTAAAAGCGTATTATTTCGGTTTTGGGACCGGCGGTTTCAAATATTTAACGCCGTATCGACAAAATCCCACTTTTCCTATCCGGCATAACGTTTATGCATTTTTATTGCTTAATTAATACGCGATGCCATTGATTAACGGAGTCCGTTCGTTTAACAGGAGATGGAAAATTGTCAGGTTCGCTGTTGCGTTCTGAGTTTGCGAAACGCTTTCCATAAATCCCGTTGCATCATCGTTAACAATTCCCTGGCAGTTTAATTTTTCGGTTGAAAATTACATAAACGCAAAAATAAAGAATTTCATTTAAACGCGAAACAAATCCGGAAAAGGGGAGAGAATGTGTGTGTGTGTGTGTGTGTGTGTGCGAGAGAAAATGAAGTAATTTTTTACCAACAAGAAACGTTGTATTTCGCAAATTACGTAACGATATTTATAACCGAAAGAAAAATAGAAAGAGACGGAGGGATGGGATTTTCGAGGGTAAAATGGTGTGATAAAAGGCGATGGAGGTATTTTGTGTGTGTGGTACGTGGGGTATGATGTGCGGACACTTTAAAAGTGAAATAGAGCTCACTTCATTGGTATGCATTGAGGATTTATACAGGCATGAAGCCAAAAACATTCATCAAGGTGGATTTAAACTGAAACTCTGATTCATTGCTCGCCTCTAATATATCGCCCTCTCTCTCTCTCTCTCTCTCTCTCTCTCTCTCCGTGTGTGTGTGCATTCGCATAGCTGAAAATTATTATTTACTGAAACCGATTGTTTGGTTTATTTTAAAACTTTGTCTCATTATCATTACCATCACGAGCAGTACGAATACAATTACTGCACGTTGTTGTTGTTGTACGTATTAAATTTTGGATTAAGTTTAATAACCAGACGTCCTTAATTCAATTTAATTAATACGAGTAGAATTAATTAAGACGTAAGTAAAGTTTATTGTGTACATCTAACAGAGAGGCAGAGCCAGAATTAATTTACGTTTATTAACAGATTTTGAATTTAAATTAACGCATTAAGTGTGTTATTTAACTAGAAAAAAAAAATACACAATGCACTAGTGAAAAGAATCGAGAACCGATTCTTATTTTCTACCCTTCATTCCCCGCCCTATTTCCTCTCATTTGCATATTGAAAATAGCTAATGTTATTTATTAGGTTTAAGCACGTAATTAATTAAACGTATAGTAAACTTGTATATTCCGAAATAGTTTCTTATTAGTTAAATGCATTATACGATTCCAATTCGAATAGACGAACAATCCGAGTGCGGGGATGGGATTTAAATTTTCCGTAAGATTGCGAAACGGTTTCTTTACAATTAATTAAAAGAAACGAGCGAGGCTGTGTACGAACGTAAATAAATTCCAACGATATATGGCAAAATAAAGTTTAAGAGAGAATTTCGACTATTTGTCTAGTTTGGATAAAGGGTATTCGCGAAAACTAAAATCGACGACCGAAATCGCGAATGATAATCCCGGTGAATTAGTGCGTTTAATACGAATTAAATAAAGGGAAGAAGGTGTGTTGTCCATTGTAAAGTTGGGGTGAAAACCTACGATGATGAGATTTTACACATCTTTTCCTGCAAAACACATGTACAAGTGACGTTATTTGTGTGTGCGATTGCGAGTTTTTGCGGTCGTAGGCAATCAGCTCTTGTGACAGTTATAAAGAATGATATCACCAGGTGTTGTTACCCATAAATGTTTTGCGAAAGTATTGGCTTTTTGTTTTAATAATTATCGCAATAATTCTTTTTCCTCCTTTTTACCTAGTCAACCTCCTCATTTTTTATCCTTGTTTTGGTTTGTTTTAATAAATTTGCAGCGACGCTACGCAAATAATCTATCATTAGCTCTTAGGGCAATAACTTTTTGGACGTGTCGTGCAAAAATTTACGACGCGACCTTCTAATGAATTAAAACCACACTTTAACTAATTAACTTTTTATACGTTCATATTACACACATGTAGTTTTGGAAACTCCTTTTTTCTCGCTCGCACAATTATTTAACTCCTTCTTGTTGCCCGAATTCATTATAAGGAGATTGCGATTGGATTTGAATTAAAATCAACGGAGAGGATGCTTTAATAAGCTTTTTTCCCCGGAGTTTAATCGAATACGTTAACTATAATCCTTGCTTCTTGCTACTGGCAGTAAAAATAAACGCCACAAAAAAGAATCCAATTAAACAAACTTGGCAAGTTTTAATCATAATAACTCGTCCATTATTAATGTGTGATTTAACAATTTTGCGCTTCCGACAAACAAATTGCACATTATTAGGTCGATTTAAAATTGAAATAAAAAGAGAGAAGTTTGGTATAAGTTTGAATATGACTTTTTTATTAAAATAAATTACAGTCACACATATTACGACAGTTATTAATTAAGTAGTAAATAGTAGTAGTAATAGTAGAAGGTGAAAGAGGAAGGACGTACGTTAATATCATATACAATATAAATATGTACAATGGGAAAATAAAATTGAGCAAACAGAAAGCAACAATAAAAATATTTAAAAAAAATCGTTTAAACTTTGTCATAATAAAAAAACTAATTGATAATCGTATAATAATTAATAAATCTAATCCGAATTGTATATAATAGTATACATTTTATCCTTATCAACTATTATATTGGAAATTTTACAACTCTTATTTACAGATTCCTTCACTTCTTTGCTCTTAAATTAAACTCTGACATGCCCCAAACACACTGGAAGGGTTGTCCATAATTGCAAGGTCACAGAGTTCCTCTGTACATTTAATTATTAATTATAATCTCGTTTCTGAACGTATACATTTTGTTGTACTTTCGTTTCAAGCAACTTCTTTTAGCAGTTTTTTTTTCTGTTTTAGAAAGTTTTGGCTTACATGGTGGTTGCAAAAAGATAAACTAAATTCTAAGTTAGGGGAAAAAAAGGAAATGCTATTCATTTTAGTTTAATCGATTATCCATTTCGATTTTGCTCACCCCTTCTAAGTACCTGCGCAACATTTTAATTTCCCTTTTAAATTCACGCCGAGGTTTTGTTTCTGAACTTCCATGTAATTTTGGATTTAATTAAAGTTTTTTTTTACAATTATCAATTAATAAATATTTTATTCGTATATGTAAATATGTACAAATCACAAACGTACGTCGTTTCAAATCGTTTCCTTTTTGTAATTTCGTTTAGTAATCGTCAATTTTTTAAATTTGTAATTTTTTGCGATTTCTTTTTCTACAATTTATAAGTCTAATTAGTACAAGCGGTGCTCTAATAAACAAACGAAAATTTTATAATCTAAATTGTAAATCACCAAATAAAAGAGAGAAAAGGCGAAATAGAAAAGAAGGAAAGACACAACGACGCCCTAATTTTCCTTTTTACTAAAGTAAATGTGATGTAAGGGTCATTACACATGTTCAAGTCCAATTACAGCCGGTTTTGGGAGGGTACACTATGATTACTTCCTTTACAAGTTAATGGGGAATAAGCAACAGTAATTAAGTGGACTAATAGACAAAGGATAATGATTTATATGAAGCCACAGGTATTAACAGTAAATGAGAACGTCTTCAAATCTAAAAAGAGGAAGTTAATTTTTCTTTGTGCAAGGAAGATTTTGATTCGACTTGCAAACGTACTCGAACATGATTAAATTTACCTTATCCATAAATAATTTTCACCAGTGTGTGTGGGTTATAAACATTGAAACTACAAACGACATTTATCCCGGAAAAAGAGTGCTCTGAATTATAACAAGTATTAATTATATTGCAATTATTTTAAATTGTAATTACACGATCAACTTAAAAGAGAACTTACGAAATAAGTAAAGCATATATAAATAAATAAGAGATCAGTTCTTTGCGTGTTTGACACCAAAGTTTACATGAACCAAAGATTTATTGATTTATTATTAATGAGAATGAGGATTCGATTTAAATTAATTATTAATGAAAATTATTTACAAAATGGTCCAATCCAATTTAATTATATCATACATATTTGCACTTAACGATATCGTTTAATTTAAATCTTATCATCTATTAGGATAGCACTGTTACGTATATTAATTAATTTTACTTTTGCATTTTGAATCCGTTTAGGATCGATTCCATTTTCATTCTGCCAGGTCCTCGATAAACTTTTATTTAAAATAAGAACTTTCTTGTTGATAGATTCATATGGCACAATTTACGTATAATAATATTGCAAATTTTAACATCACTTATGGATAGAAAAGTCCTTTATAGTAGAGAAACAACGGTTTCAAAAATATTCTTTTAAGTAGCCTTTTAATGAGAATAATCCTTAATTAATTGTCAGTTCGCTCAATTAATTTGTATCGGACAATATAATATATTAAATTACTTTTTTATACACTAAACACTAAATAAATATTCACAATATTTGTTTATATAAATACTCTTTTTGTTCAATTTTTTTAAATATTTTCCAGTTGGCGAAAATGTTATAATAAACAATATGCAATTACGTGTCTTCGTGTGGTAAATTATTGAGTTTAATTACGTTTCTTTCATTTATTTAAAATTGGTAGATAATTACATCCGAGGACGTTGTCGTACGGCCACATAGGTCACAACGAGACGTTGTTCCGGTTCAACGGAGGCCTGAGGCATTCATTGTGTCTGTGTGTGTGAGGAGGTACATCCGGATACATGGTTCTGTAATAAGCGATTAAAATAAAATTAATTTCAGTTGTTGTTTTTTCTTTTAGCGAAGAGATATAAAAAGAGAAAGAGAAACAGAGCGAATTAAAATAAATTGATTTAGAATTAATTTAATATCGATATTAATTTACATGCAGCTTTCGAAAGATCGGTTTCTGAAGCACTTGGTCACGCCTCAAGCGTCCGAGAACTTTAACATGTTGGCCCACCTTTCATTTTTCTTGTCTGGTTTTGGGACACCTTCTTTGCAATGAAATGCCCCATAAATTTTCCAATTTCAATTAATATGCAAATTCGTGACGCAGTTTCGTATAACTGGATCACTTTTGTTCCACCTCTTCGTCAGTTCAAATTAACGAAATTATTGTTTCGCTCACACACAAAAACTCATTTTTTGCCGGGATTTGTACTTGAAAGAAGTTGGGATCTTCTAAAACTAAAATATTCTCAACACAAAAAGAAAACACAACTTTACTCTTTTTTTCTTTCTGATATTTAAGTCGATTATTTATGGCGTTTTCTTCCTTCTCGAGTATTATATTAAGTAAACAAAACTTTATATTTTGATGAATGAGAAAAGTCGAAAACTTACATTCAAAACACGAAATGGGTCGTCATCGTCTTAGTGGCGGTAGTCTCGAGTCGTCGTCGTTCTTATTGGAAAAATAAAATAGAAGAAGTAGGTGGAATCTTTCACGATCATATTTTTTTTTTGCTCGAATGGACCATAATAACAACAAGAAAAATCTTTATAAAAAAAGATCGTAAATCTTTACGCTTATAAACATCGTCCGGTTATCCTTTTTTATGATTGAGAGATGAAGACGAATAAAGGACGAGCCTTTCTTTCGATATTAGAAATTTATATATTTCTACACGTTTACATATTTGTAAAATTTTATTTATTTGCACACTGAAAATTTATTCCCTTTATGTATGCCACCGGCTCCTTTCCTTTTTTCGTTCACGTCCTCTCCCGATTCCTCTTTATCAAAATATATCGTCATTGCATGAGATGACTTTCTTCGTAGGCGGATTTGCCATAATACACGAGAAAGAGAATAGCAAAGACCGAGCAGAAAGAAAGAGTGTGGAGTAGCAAGAAAGTCCATCATCAATAATTTATCGATCTTTGTTTTATTCCTCCTCTTGTTCTTTTTGCCTGACGACCGTTGTAAGGAGGCAATAAATTTCGACCAAATAAAAGTTTCAAACACAAATGACTCGTGTTCTGTACCCCCTTACCACGTATCGATGGTAGGGTTGGTAACAGAGAAAGAGGACGAGAAAACGAAAGCAGAGGCAGAACGATTGGTCGCCGATTTTATTTTTAAATTAATTTCGTTAAACTGGGAACAAGTTTAATGTTGCGACAAATTTCGCGATGCATCTGCAATATCTCGAGATAAATATCGGCCGCATCTCTTTATAAGCATTCGATTCGCCGCGTATGGACACAAATGCGAAAGACGAAGTTAAAAGATGAAGAAAGATCTTCGGCCGCAGCGGACGTCGTTTGCCGAGAGAAAAAGAAGAAGAGGCGGCATCGTATACAGCAAACTTTCAGTCAGTCTAAATCGTGTATCTTAATATTCGCGATACTCGATGATTTGTTGCCGATTTAATAATCTATATGCGATACCCACACACGTACGCGCGTAATTATTTATTAAGCATCAAAGTGTAATTATTCATTAGGCCCTCGAATAAATCAACGCTCGCATTTGACAATAACCTTAATGCATCAAATCGCTTTATTAATTGATTTATTATTATCAGTCGGTAGTCGTGAGCAATTGATTTGCATTTACATTATGTAAACTTGTTCTTGGATAGGGCATTTCAATATACTGGGCGATTCGTAAGTCGTAAACGCAGAATAAACCCGTGCAACAACAAAGTAATTGTCTAGGGCCTAGAAAGGAGACTTAGTATTGGCAAAATTGTGAAATTAATCATTTACAACAGCAACTAATCGCGTTATTTTCAATCAAGATATTTAAAGCTTTTATGGCAATTATTTCCCTTCTTTTCTTGTCATTTATGAAGCATCCTGTATGTGTACGTATTGGAGATGCATATATTATGAGGCATCGCGTCTTTTTGCTGCGTGGTCGGCGAATATCTTCCAAGATTTATTCGACTTCGATAGAAAGCAATTAATAATCGTTGTGCTCTATCAATTGGCGGTAACCGCCGGTGCAATACGTCCTAACAATGTTGCTTTTTAAAATCCCTTTATTCCCTTTATTATGGCTCGAATTTTGACTTAAACAATTCTTTAATGCCCATTAATCTCCACTACTCAACAGGGAGGGTACAATATAAAAGTAGTTTATGCAGGAATTTTTTACTTTATCTCTCTAGCCTCTAGTATGACGGCATTTGTTTTTAATTAAAATTCAGTCTTTAATTAACGCGAGACAAGAGAAAACCCTACAATGACGTTCGAAAATTTGTTCGCATTTGCGGGAGTAAAGGTCGTTATTGATTTATTCGTTAATTTGGATTTGAAAAGTATGGGAAGTAGCGGGACCAAAAAAAAAATTTGGGTCAACGTGCAAAATCTGTGCAAATATTCGAGACGGAAAAAGGCAGATAAAATGTCACAAACACGCGCACGCTTTATAACCCATCCAATTTGATTTATTCGAATAAAACAATGTTATCATAAAACATTTAACATAATCAGATATCGCACGATATAATACATACGCAAACTGACCACCGACAACAAACGGCGACAACGTGCACAATTCACGTTATGAACTATGACCGACGCATCTAAATTCGGATTCGCAAGCGAGAATTTTTGTTTTAATTTTCCCAACGCAATCTGTCATTTCCATGCGTTTGCCCCGTTATTGTCGCATGAGCCGTTTAAATATCAGAATATTAACATCGATACTATTAAAGTCGTATTGAAGGAACCGCGCGTAAAATTAATAAATAAAGAAAAATAGTAATAAAAAACAGTTAAAGTAGTAGTGGTAAATTTCTGCTGGTGAAAATTTATAACTGAATATAAAATGTAGACAATTTATATATTTGTATGGAAAAATTGTGTAAAGAAAATACGGGCTGAGCAAAAAAAATTAGCATAAAAAAGGCGAGCGAGAGGGAACGAGTGAGAGAAAGAGACGCCACTTTAAATTTAAATAACAAGTGTAAATGACACGGCGCTAATTATGGTTTATCTTTCGTTTGCCCATTTTTTTTCCTCCGCCATCGCCGTCGACGACGCAGACCCCCCATTTCCAACGTTAATCTTCATACTGTTGAAAATTTCATAAACACCGACGCTTAACACATCTTTCTACCTTTCACTAATATTCCAATGATTGTAATTTACGTTTACATAGTTTATTTCGGAAGCGAACGAACCGAAAACGAAGATTCTAATATAATTCGATTCCTTTGTAGCGAATATGATTTCGGTGCAAGAAGAAAATTGAATTACGATCGTACATCACACAATTCAATTATTAGATCATTCTTGAAAGCGAAATGCTTAAATCTTGATTAAGATTAGCAAAAAAAACTCACTGCAATTAGCACTTGTTTAATTTATTCTGCATTTAAATTTAAGAAAACATTTTCTCTACGCAAATGATAACGGTTAAATAGTAATTCGACAACGTTTGTACATCTTCCCATCGACTTATTCCTCATCTTACATAATGCAGCAGATGATATTGCTGTTGTTCTTCTTGTAAGATTGTCTTCTTTTCCTTCATTCTCTTGTACAAGCAAGAGAAAACGAAAAAGCGCAATGCAAAGGTACATACGCAAGGTGTTAGAATAAACAGCGCGACGGCCAAACAGGACTCGTACATTGTACGTAAGTAATATTTGTGTCTAAACGTACACATACACAAATATAGGAAATGTAAATATTATTTTACATTATCTATACACACACAGGTATATGTGCATTAACCGGAATAATTTACGACGTACTTGCAAAATTGCATCAGCAAGTTTCTACGATCATCATGATGATGATGATGGCAGAGAAACAATTCTATTCTTAGCGAATGTTACGCAACGAGAAACTAAAGAAACGAGTCAATTTCTGCGACGATGCAATTGGATTGTTGCAAAACGTGCAAATCTCATATAAACCCTCTAATGAATATTAATCGCATTCGCCATTCATTAAACGGATCCCTCAAAAGCCTCCTTGCGCTGTTAAAAAGAAGCCGAACGCTTCCTTCTTAACAGTTGGGGAGCTTAGGTTGGTAAAACTTTTGCAACTACTGCAAGAATAATTCCTAAGAATGCGAGCATAAAATTACATTTGATCGCGTTATTTAGTTATTACAATAACATACGTACCGTTACAGTTATGTAATGAGCGGAATTCTTGTAAATACAATAAACCGCCTCTAACGTTAATTACAAGAGCATACCAGCGGCATTAACGGAAAATTAAACCAACGAAAAGAGAGCCAATTAGGGGCGCAAGATAGAAGATTTATCTCCATAGCAACAACGAGTTGGCTGTCTTGAGGGTGAAGAATTGCCGTTCACGTGACCGTCCTTCGGGGGGGGGGGGGGGGGGGGTTGCTTCGTCCCGTTCGTATATACGTGTCTGTCTCTACACAGTGGCGTAGTAGGGAAGTGGAATCTTCGTGTAAAATGGGGGAGTGATACTACTACAAGAACAACCACTCGTACACGAACGAACCCAACCCTACTTCGCTCTTCCGTTAGATGACGATGCTTCTCTCCGCTTTTGCGAAGGAGGAGGTTCGGCTGCGCTTTTTTTTTTCTAATTTTTGGCCGAGAGAGAAAAAGATAGAGGACTCAGAATATAGATTGCCGACCGATAAGTACACTTTAAAATGCAAGGAAGTGCGGTCGACAGAGATTTGTTGTAGTTTTTCTTACAATCTTTCCCAATTTCTCTCTTTTTTTTTCTTCTTCCCTCTTTCTTCCATCCTCCACACTTCGTTTCCACGAACATCTCCTTCAGGCGCTACGGATGCAAAAGAAAGCTAAGAGCGCAGAGAAAAAAAAACGACAGCCCATGCAAATTTCGTTTAACTTTACCACTCTCTTAGTTTTCTTTTTGCTGTCTCCTGCCTCCCTACAACTTTTTGCAAGTTCTTTCCTTCGAGTTCTATCGGCTTTGATAGATATCGAATTTAAATTTAAAATTAGTTTTTGGGGCGTGCCCACTTTCTTATTAATATTATTTGTATATGTACGGATTTCAAGTGCGACGGCCATTGAGAAGGGCGAGAAGGATTTAAGAGAACCGAATCCATGATTTATTACGTGTTTAACTTTTTTTTTGTCAATTGCATATATGGCTTGGGAGAGCTTTTACACTTTGAAGAATTATTTGTAGAACGCCACCAAAAATATTTCGTTATTTATTACCATCTTCTTCCTTTCACGTGGATGTTCCATTAATCCTGCAGATCGAAGATGAAGATGAAACGTTTGTTAGTGGGCGAATAGATTCTATCGTCAGAAATAAATTCGTTAAAGATAGGCGAAGGATAGATTTAAATATTCAAATTGGTATTATTTTAATTTATATTAATCATATTTCATGGCGGCTTGTCGTTGGGGAAAAGGGAAATTTACGGAATTAAATATGATTTAATGGACGAGTTCTTTTACTATGCATCGGGACATTAAATCTTTTTGAAATGCAAAACATCATGAGAAAAGAAAGAATGGAAACAAATAATAACAAAGATGTCTTCATCATTGTGAGACTTGGATTGTTTTGATTAAAGCCTAAAAAGAGAGAGGAAGAAAAATAAACCGCCTCAACATTTAATTCGTTCGTATTTTAGTATAAATCATTTTTGGTTAGTTTCAAACAAGTAACTGAGAAAAAATAAACTCTACCAAACAATCATCACCCTATTTTAAAAAGTTAGAAAACGAAGAAGTATAAACCGAATGGGAAGCAAAAATCTAATACAAATTTTCACATAACGTAACATAACACTTTTATTATTAGATTTCTTTTAACAAACTTCACTTAAGGCCTCTTTCGCTGCGACTCTAGCTTCATTTCGACGGGTGTTAACAAATATGTTGCTCCAACTGAATACGCGTAAAAGACGATGTTAATTAAAACACGGAGAGAAATTTGTACGAAGGGATGCGAGACTAAAATATCACTAACGTTTATAAACGAATAAAAAAATTATAACATTTTGAAGGGACTCTTAAAATAGAATTAAAAGAAAATCCTATTTAAGATCCTTTTCCAAAAATGTTATCCCTAGCATAGAGTAAGTGTTAACAAATAAAAACTTGCTTTCTTTGAAACACCTTTCAATTATTATAATATTAAACCTGAAAGTTGATAGGCTTTTTTGAGACTTTCTTTACCTCAATTTTTGCATATCTAGAGAGTCTCTTCCTTTCCATTTTTTGCACTAATTGCAATAAACTCATTTTGCAACTCCTAAAGTGATTTATTGAAATAAATTTTAAAGATCGATTAATGAGTGTTTAAATATGTTTTGCTTTGAGATTCATTCACATTTTGAATTTTTTTGTTTCTTCAATTTTTGCATTCCTATAGAAGAGGCACCTGATCTTTTCTTGTTTTATTAGTATAAAGAAAAAATTGAGGATACGAATGAAATTGATTTTGTAATTTGTCTAATTCGATATTGAAACTCTTCCCCAAATTTAATGCTCCCAGTTCAATTAAATACGAATTACATTTATTTAAATATCTTTTTTTTTCTGGTTCATGTGTTGTTCATTAACCAGAAACTTCGTCACGCAATAATCCTCCACGCATTTAAATGATTGCCGGAATAAAAGAAATCCATATAGTACATCTACACGAAATGCATTGTACACGTGTGCATTAAATGCTAGTAGGAATATCAATTACCATAATGAAAGTGTCCACTCTCTTCGGCGATCGTAATAAGAAAGACACGAAGGACGGCGTATGCGGTTGCATGGCATAAATCTAATTTCACGTTTTTAATTATTATTAATAAATTAATAAAATGACGCAAGTTAATTAAATAATAAAAAATGTGATCTTCTTAGGTAAGCATTCCTAGCGGTGATTGTGTTAAATAAAAGTCGAAACGCACCTTAATCCTGGGCACGTCCAACTAATAAATATATTTGCTTCTTGGTTTGTAAGATTAGAACGATCGCCAGGTATTAAATTATTAAAGTGCAACTAGTTGAATAAGAGAGAAAGAAATACGTTCTGGTAAGGTGACATGATGTTTAAAGTTGCATTTCTTCGCAGGTGACCTTCATCCTTGTGCCATCGGCGTCGTTGTTATGATGCAACAAACAAATTGCCTCTTTTCTAGAAAAAATAAAATAAAAGAAGAATCTTCCTTCATCATCAATTGTGCTAACGGAGAGGAAAGAAAAAAGAAAAACTAACGGTAAAACGGTAATAAAATAAGAAGGGCATCCGCCACGAGAAATAAATCGAATGGGATACCTTGAATAACGATTTACTTTTATTTTATTTCACGTGAACATAAATTTTATTTTTGTCCGTTTTTCTTCTTCGGGGTGCCACTACTTAGAAAATTTATGTAAAAAAGTTAAAAGAATTATGGATACCGCTTAGGTGTACTGTGAAATTTCTCGAAGGGACGTTTTCGGTTTATTTACATGCGAATTATAACGATTGTTGGGGTTTCCTCTTACCCGCTCGCCCTTTATTATTGCCATCATCTCGCTCTTCTCCCGACCAAAAGCAACAACAAAAAAAACGAACAAGAAGGACGAAACGAAAAAGGAGGGCAAAAACAAGAGAAACTTATTAGTTTAACCGGATTACCAGAGACAAGCAAAAAATGATAATAATAATGCAAAAACCGGCCATTATTCAGCGAGTAAAATTGCGCGAAATAGATGAAAAATTACGCTCGAACATTAAAAACAATAAGTCAAATACAACATCTGTTGTTGCGAAGCTGGCGCAGAAAACGAGAGAAGGACGAGAGAAAGAAGTATCCAGCGGATAATGCAAGATGAAATGATAAGGAAAAAGAAAGATGAACCCGGAGAGACCATATGGAAACGAGGAGGAAGATGGCGATGTTGGAGAATACGTAATAAGTATAATAAAGCAAAGGAAAACAAGAAGAAAAAGGCAGCGAGGAAGAAAAAAAAATAAAACTGGAATTACAACGGGAATAATCTAATTGCTCCGGAATAACCATAAAGCTATCCTCGCGCGACGAATAGAGACATCTTGCGGGCACGGAACGAGTCCCGTAAAACAGCCGTAAAGCAAGTCGAGGAAAGAGGACGAAGAAGGCGAAAGAGAGAGAGAGAGAGAGAGAGAGCAGCCGAATGTGAGCGAATAAATTGTGAAGACCGTGAAAGATGGATGCGGAACTTGTGCATACACAAATTCTCTCAATTAGCCAGCTACTTCTTTGTATCGCGTCCCGCGCATTTCTTTCCTCGCTCCACCACCGTTATGGAAAACACGTTTTAATTTCATTGCCATCGCGCTTTTTACCGTCCCGAAAGGTCCCCTCGATTGTCGTCTTCGAAATATTGGTGGTAGGACACTAATTGAAATATATTACAATCCGAACCAGAAGGAAATCGTAATTAGGCATCGATTTCACGCCGCGGAAACCATAAATTGCGATGGCACTTAATAATGTTGTTGGTTATGGTAAAACGTCGATCTGTAAGAATTTTAACTGCTTCGAAATGGTATGAAAATGCGATAATATTGTTTTGATCAAATTGTTAATTCACTTTTGGGCAAATAAATTGTCGGTGAAAGTTTTGCAAAACTTATTCGAATCGAAATAAATCTCGCAATTAGTTGGGTTCGTAAACAATCTGCCAAACAGAAAATTTCGCCAAAGTTACGTAATTAATTGCGAATGATAGATGACGCGGCGATAAAGTAGCTGAGATGAACGACATCGACATCGAGACGTCGGCTCCGATGATCGGATGCGAATCGTTTAAAATGCAATTCGCTTCCTCCACGGTGGTAATTTCAGCAAAGAAGAAAGGGTACAATTGCGAAATAAATAAAGCAAACGGACAATCGAAGGAAATAATACGAGAGAGAGAAACGGAGAATGGAATAAAGAGCGAAATAAAGAATGCCTTCCTCTCTTTCATTCCGTGTAGTTCGGTAATAAAGTCGTTCACGAAGAGTAACATATCAAGTCTTATCTTAATTTGTTGTGATAGAATGTAAAACATTAATTACACATCTCTCTAGTAAAGTTGAAACGTTTATTGTTTTAGTCTTGTTCGGGACGAAGAAGCGGAGGTTAAAGAAGAAGGATGGTCGCGTTTCTTACTTTAGCACCCAGCAGCAGCATCCATCGACGACAACAAACAAGAGAGCATCGGCTAAGCTGCACAACCTACCTAATGGTGCATCTGTATGAGTAAATATATTAACCTCTTTATCGTCAGCTGCGATCGACTGGTTTTACAGACGTTCGCGATCAAAGAAAAAAGAACGGGAGAATAAAATTAAATGAAGCAATCGAAAAGGATCGCGGAGACATTTATTATGCCGCAACGCAAGCAAATGATTCAATGGCAATAAACCAACATGAGCGATTCGCATTCGCAATGATATTAAGATGTTTCTGGTTTAAATGAGCAGTTGTTGGTTTCTTTTCTTTGCGGTGTATGACCGCCGCCAGCGGTGGTTCACGTGGTCGCGGACGCAGCGCACGAACTTGTTAATTACCGGCAAACTGATAATACGTCCGATGTCGTCGGCCATCCGCGTCGAGGCGAGTGAAATTTGTGGGAATTAGGAAAAATCGTGATACGCTCCGGATGCAATCGGGCACACGTGATCGTGATCGCCGCAATTTACAACCGCCGACTGGAAAATTAAAACGTCGATTAAGGGCCCTTTTTTTAACCGCTTTCATGCTTTTATACGTGAATTCAGTGGTCGTTCTTTGCTTTCTTTCAGATTTGTTTTGTATTATTAGTACGGGAAGGTGACCGCCATCGGTGCGCATAATTGCGAATAGAGCAAACTAGTTCAGGGAGGCGATTTGCGAAATCCGTCCGGGCGAAAATTATAAGATGGGAAAGAAGTGTGAAACACATGATATTTATTTGCACATATGTAAATTTTGACCGTGTAAAAGTAACATTTGTAAGTATAATGTTTTAATATTATAAATAAAACGTTATCTTAACATTCGTGTTTTACAAGAAAGACAGCTCCGCTTACAATAAATTCTTATATATTCGAAGTAAGTACAATTTAGAACAACAATTTGTTGTTTAGGTCTCGTTTATTATTATTATAACCATTATTGTTACGTTTTCTTTTTATTATTTCTCCAACCGGCAAAATAAGCGTTCATTCTCACGTCTTAAGACGAATTCCTTTCATTTACATATTTCAAATTTTCATTTGTGCAAGCAGTAACACACATATACGCCTCTAAACAATAACATATTAATATAACCAAAAAGAAATAATACAAGGATAGAAAGAAAAGCGGCGCTGAATTTTGAAGAAGAACAGCGCGAAGAAAAAAAGAGGAAACCCATTTATATGAAGAGGAAGTCTCTTTCCCTTTTTATCGCACTCTCTCTCTCTCTTGCTCTCCGTCACTTATTGTTCCTCTTCTCCACATTAAATTACGCCAAATTTAAATACAAACCGCACATAAATAAGAAAATTAATTAAAAAGCAAAAAAAGTGAAAACTTCCTGGACGATAATGTTTAAGAGACGCATTATACGCTAACTTATAAGCAGAAGCCACGACGTATCTCGAAGTGTTAACAAAGCAATTCATTAATTTGGATCTCATTAACGATTGCTTGCGAACATTTATTTTTTCCTTTTGTTGTTGCTGCGGACAATGTTAATAATAATCGCTGGAAAATGGCGATGGAAATTTACACCGGAACGTAACGCCTAACCGCCGAAATCTAATCCGCGTAAAATATTAGAAAATGAAAACCGGCTAATTGGCATAAACGCGATGATTAATGGATATTAGCCTCGGCCGGATAATAAAATTACAAACAAATTTCAAATTAGTTTAAGAGCGCGAAATAAACTTCGACGTCAGACCTAAATCATTTTGCGAAATTTGCCCGTTTTAAAATTCGCACGCGAGGGGGTACACGTGTGTAATCGAGTGTTTTATTACACCGTGCGCAAATTCTAACGGTAATGATGATAATAATAATGATCAGCGTTAGATTAAATTATTTGATTGGAATTCAATATGAAAGCATCGATTAGGATTTTCGGCGAGCAGATTTCCCGTTTCGGATTATCCGCCGTTTCCCGGGGTTTTCCCTAGCGTTAAATCTCCCCGGTTTCAATTAAAGCCGTAAATCTTCCCCGTTGAATTACGTGCCGCGTAGGCCATTTCGTATAACGAAATTTATCAAAAAAGAAGAAAAAAAAAACGAACGAGCCAAAAGTGGTAGAGAAAAGAAGGGAAAAAATTGTGTAAGAAGATGAGAAACGAAGAAGAACTGCTTGCTGCTGCTGTTGTTGTTGTAGCGATATTAGCGTGGAAAGAAGAGGAGAGAAACACGAACGCACGACAGCTAATAATTTCAGCACCATCTGCTTATTTTTATTCCCTTTTATTCTTCCGCCATCCTTTTTATCCTTCCTCTTCTTCGCGCCGTTCTTTGTTATTATTATTACGAACAAGAACGTTGGTCGTCGTGTAAACCGCCCCCGCACTACACACGTTCCCGCGTTTAGGGGATGCTACACGGCAACGTTCCCCCGTTCGCCCCGTTCCTTCTCGCATCTCGCATCTCGTCTCCGCGATCTGCCGGATCTCGGAAATTCAATTATACGCCCGTTTTACCTGCGGCCGTATCTCTCCCCGCCGCCCCATCGCTTTTTCTCCGGGGACGCCCGTCAATCTTCTTCCGCCGCCGGTTTATGTGCACCGGACATGCTACCGAACCATTTTCGTTGATACGATACCGGGATGATAATAAGCGGATACGTATATACGCGTATTACACGTGCGGATTACAAGCGAACAGTTTTAATCATTCGCCACGAAATTGGGGCGTTCATCTTTGTTCGCTCTGTCGGCACGGAGAGTTATGCCGGGCAGCGACGTACGGAAAGGATCCCGTTCCTTTCGGGTGTTGTACGTACGTTTATTCGATACCGCACGGACATTATTTATTCGCATGATTACGCGATTCGCAACTAAAAATTAAACAAACGCCGATGGGATCCCTAATCGAAAGCATCAAGGAATGAAAGATATCAGATGTTCCCAATTCAAGAAGAAGGAAAAGAATAGAACGATGGCGAAAGCTGAAAAATGCCGCTCTTCTCTCTTTTTCATTGTTTTCCTTTTGGTATCGTATCCTATTGAGTTGCAGCAGAAAAGGAGATAAGAAGCGGACGCTCCTCTCTTCCGTCCTTCCACTTTCATCCCTCTTTTTTCACCCTGCGCGTGTGTGTGTGTGTGTTATGCGGGAAAAACGGCCGCTTGTAGTGGTAGCATTATATTGGTGGAGGGATGCGACGCCATGGCGGCGGACGTCACATTGCTCATTCTTTGCGCACTCAGCACATTTTAAAATGTATCAACCCCCTATAAAATTACAATAAGTTATATGTGCTCGTTGTTTGGCGCATACACAACAATTCGTAAAAAGACGACGCAATAAAAAATTTATCGCTGTACACACATCTAGATGTGCACGAGAAAAGCAAGCTTAAGAATAAGATGCAAATAAACTTGCAGTCGATAATAATTGCAGCAGTTTCGAAAGAAAATTTCACGATCTTCCTTTCGATTAACGTTACGCTGTTTAACTTCGAGGAAATGCATCTTTTGCTCGAAGATAGGCAATTGTAAAGTCGTCTTACTCAACTGAAAACGAGGGCAGCGATACGTTTAAAAGCTTAATCCATCCCGGCGAGATACGTGAGTGATAATTTTCGAAAAGGTCCGACGCGAAACGGACGTTTGTCTAACAATAATCAAGGAGATAATAGTAAAATAGTTTTGTTTCGTTAAGAACGGGTCGCCGAGGCTATCTGAGGGGGCCACTTAGCCGCGCGCGAGATTAGCCGCAGAGGGAGCGAGAGAGAAGATAGCGAGCGACCCCAACTACGACCCGCTTCCGGTGCCAGGGGAAAGGCCGAACCCGCCGGATAAATTGGTGGGATTGCGCCGGGCTTAGCCGCTTGAGTAATGCCACGTCGCGTTACGTTCTCGACCCGATATTTCGAAAGAGTGCGGCAGCAACGCGGTTTAAGGAACCGGCAACCAACCGGTTCCTCTTCTTCTTCTTCCGTTCCATATTTAATTTCGGAATTTATAACTCTCCATCTCTCTCACTCGGATTTGATGCATTATTATACCTTGAAATATAATTTTCATTCCGGGCATAAATCGTGAAAAGTTTCGGGGGCAAGTGCACGGGCGAGATAAGAACGACGGCGAAGAAGAAGAAGAAGAGGAGGAGAGGACGGATTGCTTTGGCCGCCGCCGGCAGCGGGGATCACAAAACAAATAGATCAAGATTGGGAGCCGGCATCGTAACTGCCGCCGCTTCCCGCCGCTATCAAATGTTAGTTTTGTACTATCATTACTACAACGACCACCGCTGCTAGCAACTTTATGCGCCATCGCTTCGGGACGATCGCAGATTCGACTTCTTTCTCTGCCAGACTGGAAAGCCGGATGTTGATTGCGACAAACATGTATATATATATCCGTTGAGGAATGATATCTATCGTCCCGTTCGTCGTTGGAGGACGAACCGAAAACGTCGTCCTACTTTCTTTTTGCCAAAAAGTTTAGAAAAATATTTTCGTCCTAATATGTAAAACTTAATTTAATGATGAACGGATTGCAATTTGCGCCGTTCGGTCCCTACAATTTTTTTGCATAATGCTTGATGTGTGGGTAACCTAAACTGTGGCGATAATGATGATGGTGGAAATAAATAAATAGGGGAAAAATGAGATGGGACGCAAATTTAGATAATGCATATTTCACAGACATATAAATCAAGGGACGCGGTCTACGCGCAACTTCGCATACAAATCATACAAATGGTTTCGGCATATCGCAATAATACAAATTTACTAATGTAAAAACCATGAGCTCGTTAAATTTATTATTTCGTCGCAGTGGTAGCTCCAGTTCTTTTCTTTCGGCTACTCCTTTCCGATGTATATATTATTTCTCTCCCTTTCGCTCCCATTTCTTTCCTCAACCTCGCTGTTTGCTTATCCTCCTTCCACACGCACGCGAGTACGTAGAAAAAAGTTGACTTGTTATTCCTCTTGTCGCCATCGACGGCAATCGTAACGTAGAAGAGTTTCCTGTTCAGTTTCCGTCTTATATAGCTTCGAATAGCATAATAATCGAAATAATGCCATCCAATTGGATGCCGTTACGGACATGCTTAATGATTAACGGTGACAATAAACGACGGAGAACGAGGAATCGATCTAATTGGAATTAATGAGACGGACGTAAATAGGGCCGTAACCCACAAAACGAGATTGCGAAACTTTCGCTAATAAGTAATAAAGCGGAATAAAAGTGGGCGAAGGGCGGAAGAGAGAGAGAGAGAGAGAGAGACGAGAGCGGAGGGCAGGTCCCTCTCTCTCTCTCTCCTCTCGTATTAAATTTGCATTTTGGCGGAGAATTCGTGTGTACCCAAATGAAGTCAGTTAATCATCCCGGGCGTTAAGCAGGCCGCCCGTTCGTTTCTCCAACGCCGGAGAACGCGAAACTTACTGAACCAGAGTCGGTTGCTTTTCTTCTTCCTCCTCTTCCTATTCATCGTTCGCCGCCGCTGTTGTTATTGTTACTCTCGCATCGGCGTTCACTTGGCAGCGGCGGCGGCGGCGTCGTCGTCGTCGTCGGTGGAGCGTCGGCAGCAGCAGTAAATTATTGCATATTAATCTCTTTTGCTGCAGTATTAGTTACGTTAATTACGAAACGCGCGCGCCATATTGAATATAATGTAATAAAGAACGAGGAGAATCTGGGAATGTGCTGGATACGGCCGCCTCGTCATCGTCATCATCCAGCTGATTTCGCCCTCCGCGAATTCGTCCGTTGCCGCCGATTCGAGGGCAAATTTGATTGCAACTGTTCCCCACGGAAGCGAATGATACTAATGCGAAAAATGCGAGCGGAGAGAAAGTGCTCGCCGTTGATTCATTGCGCTAGTTTTGCGGTCCATTTCTGCGTATTTTGCACGCGATTGTTGTTTATGCGTCGATTAATAGGTTGTGCAGTCGTCGTCGGAAACAAAGCGCTTATCATAATAGGGATTTTGGAAATCAATTAAGCATTCCGTTTCGCAAATGACGATTTATGCTCGAATATGGTTAATTAAAAGCGCAATAAACACGTGTTTTTAGCGTATCCCGTAATTAAACAAATTGAGAATTATAAAGTGCACTTTGTTATAAATTAATTTGCGAGCTGCCGGCGCATTTTATTTATCGCCACCACGGACTGATATATGTAAACAGTTGTTGTTACCTTTCCTTAATTAATTGCGCCAGCATTTAAAACACAACCAACAACAACAACAATGTACCTCTGTTGATATTTATATTTAATGCGGTAATTATTAAATTATTTTATTTATTAAGCAGCAGCGCTAATTCTTCTCCTGCCTCATAAAGCACTTAACATTCGATAAAATATTAATTGCAATTATGAAACGTTCGGCAACCAGAAAGGAACTTGCATGCAACAGAAGGAAAAATGAAACGAATACGTTTTATAATCAGTATTGACATAACGTTGGGAATTTATTTCACTTCGAATTGGGTTTGAGAACTGGCGGATTTCCGTATGAAATAAATAAAGTTAGAGAAAAAAAATCGTAAAATAAACTATCGATGGACCGAAACAAATAGAATGATTAATAAGTGCCGGATAAAAACGAGCTGGAGTATTATTTTTTTATCATCATCATCATCATCGTGCCGTTCTCTATTGCTTTTAATCAATTACTACTGCTGCCGTACCTACCTACGTTTCATCTTCTATTCCACGTGCATATTTTGAATAGTTCGTGCTCGTAATCGCAATATTTAATCTCAATCTCCGGCTTTTTTCAATCTCTCTCAATAAATCCGTGATATTTTTTGTTTGAAGTAACATTAATAATAATCACCAGTACGGGGATTGTAACGTTAATTAATTAAATCAGTCATGTGCGATGATTATTGTAAAATCATTTATTTATGACGTTCGCATATTGGAATTGAACGCCGGTTATATGAAATAAAATAGCATTAAAAGAAAAGACGCAGAAGATATAATCTTGGAGATGTAATGGACTAAAAAAAAGAAAACGGTACATTTTCGTGTAATAAATCACGACGATTCTCAGTCCGTTTCTTTACTTTCTTCGTTATTTTATTTTTTATTTTTTTAAAAGTCTTCCTCCTCCCATAACAATAACAATATTAGTTAAAGCATCCAACCTCCGGGAACGGGTGGATCGTAAGAGAGACGGTGAGAGAATCATATTTATTTATGGTCTCCTCTATTCACATTTTCAATTCGGTTAAATGAGCGAAAGAAATAATAAGATAAAGTTGAGATCCGTAGTGAAGATGTCTCATTTTAAAAGGATAGAATAACCTCGTATATCTCTTCGCTTTCTTTTTCGTTTTGTCTTCTAAAAAGATGTTAACATCCAGATAGGCAACCTAGAGAGAAGACGTAGAAGAAGAAGAGGTAAATAGACGCATTTTCAAAGTGTACATCATATATGAAAAAAAGTTTCTTTTTCTCTCTCTCTCTCTCTCTCTTTCTATTTTCATCTTTTCCTATAAAGAAAAGAGTTTGACCGCAATATATAACTCTCTTGGATCAGCAGGGTGTTTCCTAGTACTGATACAAGAAATACGAGAGCTGTCGTTGCGCGTTTATATGAAGATATCGCCATGTTATACATGTTCAACCCGCACAAGTTATTGCTTAACCAACTCACATTTATATTCCACACAATAATAAAAGAGTACACCAACGGCAGACAGCGTTATTCTTTCGCGTTGCATAAATATCATTATTATGATGAGGATAAGAGAATTAAAATGTCCTTCGACGCGACGATCCGGACGTTAATTGATAACTCACAAGTCATTAATACTTAAGAAATTAACCGTTTAACAGCAACCATGCACTAATTAAAGGCATTCGTCAAACTAGTGAAAAAGGATGCAGGATTAGTTAAAACATTCCAATAAAATAAAGACGGAACCAATAATTGCGAGCAAAGATTTATTTTTAAATTAAAGGGTACCAGATGAAAAGTCGTATACAATTTATCGTATATCACAATACATTTTATACAAATTAAATTAAAAAGAAAAAAGGTAAATACTACAGGTACGACTTTTTTTAGCAAACAAACTAGCAACTAATTTTAAATTAAGTACAACTAATTACGATTTCTAAACACTACGGCCCAAAATGTAAAAATTAACTTAGAAACTAATTAATTAATCAGTCAGATTGGTCTAATAATCCAAACAAAACAAAAGGAAAATATCCAAAAACATAATTTCTTAACGAAAATAAATATACATATGTACAACATACCACTTCACAACAATAACTCAACAATGTTCACTCCAAAACGTTCTCGGACTCACCTGTAACAAATTAAAAATAAGAAAGCCATTAGAATTTCGTCTTTTTGCTTTTCGTGGGAAACACGTATTACTAATTTATCATTTTCTTAACTTTTTTCCACCTCTCCTTCGACTCATTTCAAATCTCGAAGAAAATTCGAGAGAAAAAAGAAAGGCAGCAAAAGAGTCTTACTCGGTAAACGAGCTTTAAAAAGTATGATTTATTAAGGTCGCTCCAAGTTATGTATTACAATATTTTAATATATTCAACGGTAAGAAGAAGTTGAAGAAGGAGAAAAAAGTTTCAAGAAGTAAATCTAAGTCTGCAGTTGACACGTAACACGGTATATAAATTCAAAACGAAGAATTTATTAACTTGCAACGAACGGAGAAACCGTTGATGACGATCATCATCATCATCGCGATCGAGAAATGAACTGCAAATAAAAAATCGCAAACTACACCCTCTGTCCAAACAGTTATTTACACGTGGTTATATTTGTCGTTGCTTTTGTCAAAATTTCGTGAAGTTTTGATTATTGCCAACACAGTTATGGTGCAAAAAAGAAACATCATCTTCATGATGCTGAAGAAACTGAATTCGAATTGACCCTCACCAATCAATAAATTGCACAAAAAAGGTAGCAATTATTTATTTTTGCATTAAAAGAATGATGCCCTTCTCATGTAAATGCAACTTAATGAGCTTCGATTGCCATCATTGGTAGCAATCGAAAGCAGTTTCAAATGTGATTTGATGAGCTTTTAGAATGCGCAAATCGCTACAGAGAGATGATTCTGCATAGAAAAGCAACCAACTGTTTCTTATTTAAAACAAAGTCCATTACTGAACAATCGGAGGCTGTAACTACTGTGAAGTGGACGCAAAGGAACATCTTTCAGAGGGAGCTTTCAAAGGACACATTATCAACACTTCATCGGGAGACGTATGAAAATTTAGCGCAATGATGATAATTTTGAAGGCTTTAAGAGGCGGAAGAAGCGAATCACATTAATTAATTAAATTTGCAAAAGGTCGTGCATAATTTTCCGCAACGTTCGCCGGAGAAGATGTGTCACGTATAATATAAATAAATATGGTTCCCCCCTTTTTCCCTCCTATCCACCACGACCGCACTTTAAATTCAACGAAGATATTCTCTGTCTTCCTCTGCGTCATTACTCACTCTCTTCCCATATACTTTATATGAAATTTACTGTCTCTGCATGGTTTTGTGTGTTAACCGTGTGTTAGTAACACACACGCACACACAAAGCTCTATAACATACTTCTTTCACTACCACTACCACTGGGAAACTTTTTAAATGAAGATGTAAACCTCTGGCTTCCTCTCTCGCTCTCTCTCTCTCTGTTTGCACCCTTTCTATGTTGTACTTTTATCGTTACTGTTCATTTTACGGCACGTCAACAAAACTCATTCTCACCGACTTTATCATCATCAACATCATCAACAGTACAAACATCACAAAACTCCGCGAGAGGCCCGTCGTTGTAGTGGTAACGTTGTATAAACTTTTGTATTAAAACCCGCGTAACAAACGCTACAGATGATGATAATAATTGTGGTAGCGGTAAAAGAAAAGTTGGATGTTGCAAGAAGGATTATGAGAATAATAATCACGTATAAAAGAGGGGCCACTTAGAATTCAATCGTTTCACGTGGTTGTTTATTATTTCGACCTGATTCCTTTCAAATTATTGATTCTTTTTTTACGTTTAGCTGCGCGTAAGAAAGCCTTTCAAGAGGAATTATACCAAATCGAGTTTCTTGTCATATACGTTTCGGCCTGTTCTTTTTCTCTAAAATAATTTTTATAAATTTATTTATACAAGTAAAACGATTTTATTGCAAAATATGCGTTCGGCTACGTTTCGTTTTCGGCCATCGAACATAAAGGATTCCGCGGCACCAACAAAAAGAAAACTCAGGAAACGACTAAATAAATCAAGAGAAGTGGTCGAAAAAAAAAACGAAATAAAACAAATTTTGAGTCTTTTGCAAAATGTATGATGTGTTATAAAAAGTAGAACGTACATTTTCTGCAGGCAACGTAACCGACAGAACGTTTTATACAACAAACATGAGTGTCGTTCGCGAAAGAAATAATAAAACTTTTGAACAAAATTAAAACGAAAACAAAACAAGCGGTTGACAAGTTGATGATGATAACTCTATGAAGATGGTTTTTAGTATCTTTGATGAAAGTGGACATTGTAAAAAGAAGGTTTCTGGTTCCTCCGATATTTATTTATGAGGCCAAAAAGGTAGAATGATTGAATAAAAATTTGCTTGTGGGAGACAAGGAGCAATAACAGTTTGCTGTTTGTCTTCATCAAAGTGCTCGTAACTCGCACGTTAATTAATAACTTCGACGAAGAATTTAAACGTTTAACGTTTTTTTGCCATTTTGATTGCGGTTTAAACTCGAAGCGAGAGTAGGTAACCCGACGAGGAAGCTCCGTTTGGTTTCGCTTTTTCGTTGGGGGCCCAATCTGAATATTTTATATGGCGCTCAGACATGGTAAAACCTCCAACGCCACACTAGCAAAACCAAATCCCGGGTAAGCTATTGTAGGCTATATGAAACAAGCTAAAGCAATAAAACAAATCTCCCCCGGAAAGTTATATTCGGCTCAAGCACATGACGTTTCAAATCTTGTTTGAGAAAATACTAATCTTCCCATCTCGCTCGCTCTCGCCCACGTTTCTTGATACGTTTTATCTCTTTTAAAAATTTTCTTTGCACCGCAAATTTTTATCCTACCCTTAAAATGTGCGGATTAAAAAGCTCGGAAAGCGAGAGAAAAAAAGAACGAAACAACAAGAGACGGAAGTGGAGGACTTTTCATCGTACGAAACCACCCTCATCACTTGAAATAAAAAACGTATCGATATCCGACAACAAGTGTGACCTAATTAAAGTTCGCAACGTGCTAACGAAACGAGGGCTACGGGGGAGAAAGGAACGTAGATAACAATTTGGAAATTGATGCTCGCCCTTTTAGGGGGGGGGGGGGGGGATAGTGGTAATAGAAGAGGACCTAATAAACCAAATGTCAGAAATAAAAACGTCCTTATTCTATACGGTTAAAAACGGCTTTATCTGCAGATGCCTTTCGCCTTTTCGCGACAGCACGGCCATCTGTATCCCGCAATTTACGACTGGCCCGGTTTAAAAGTTCACGGCACCACTTCTTCCATTTCCCCCTCGTTCCTATCTCCCTCCCTCTCTCTCTCTCTCTTGCTCCTTTTTTTGTCACATCTTCCTCGCGTCCTTTTTTTGTTCCATCTTCATCCTCCTTTCGTATAGCCGAAGCTTTTCTCTTTATCTTGCGGTCGTCTCATTTCCCGGTTGGTTGGATGCAATCGAGAGAAGAAGGATCTTTTCAACTTTTCCTATCTTTTTTCCGCCTCCTTCTCCTCGCTCCTCTTTTCCTTCTTCTTTTTCTTCCACTTGCCATACGAAACTATTGTGTCAACTCTCTAATCTTGATGGGAAGCGAAAATTTATTATTGTTACAGAAAGAGAACAAAAAAAGAGTATAGGAACGAGGAAGCGAAACAAAAAAATAAAATAAATTTTGCTAAAGTTACATCGTTTTTAGTGTAATATATTAATTAGTATTTGACATTTCTTTTTCGTCCTGTTGCAATTCTTTTCGCTCCGCACATTTCTCTTCTTTTATTTTCCCGAAATAAGGGAGAGGACGTAAGTTGGACAAATAAAGGGACGCGGAGAGAACGAAAAATAAAGAGCGGTAACCGATTTATCATTAATGCCTTCAATATACACAATAATAAAATTTTCGATGGTTTCCAGGTTTTAGTTTGGATTTATGGTCGTATAAAATTCGCTGACTACTCTTTTCGAATTGATTGTACACATAAATTCCGCCCGGAAAGGATATAAGAGTTGGGAAATTATGTTCCAACTTTCTGCGACTGATTTTATAATGTAATACAACGAAAACGAATGAAAAGAGCGTACGTTCAATTTTCGAACGTATAAAAATCTAATGATAAAGAGTATTTTCCTGTTCGATACTAATAACTGCGAGATAGATATCTGGAGCGAAAAAAAAAAGGAAACGTAGGGATGGACAAATACTGTACATTTCTTCTCTTTTTTTTTAAGGAAATTATTGCAAAACAAACACGATAACCAGTTTTATATGACGATTTATCGCTTTCGGGAGCGCAATATCTGCGATTCGCTCTCTCTTTGCGAAAATATTTGCATTTTGTATCGATTAGGGCTGGCGAAAAGGTGGATGGCTACGCTCTAACGCAAAAACACACACACACACACAAACAGTTTTAAAGTATAACATAAATCGAGCGCACTTTACAAATATTTAATCCGTGCCCGTATAAAAGCTCTTAACGTTGTTTGCATTATATTTTGCTGTAGAGCAAAGCGGCAGAATCTAACAATAAAAAAAGAGAGAAAGAAACTCACTAGACGGAGAATAGATAGTAGCGAGCCGAAGGAAAGCGGCGCCCCAGCCCGTTGTTAACGGGCCGTTTTAAATATGTTGCGACCAATTATCATGTTAATTGGATAGTAAAGTACGTTGCGCACGTTAAAAGTGGAAAGATTCGGTGCCAAGACTTGGAACAATCATAATTAATTACGCAGCCGGAATAAGTATCGGCTTATTATTATAATGCCCGGTCGAAGGGAACGGGAATTACAATGATAAAGGGGTAAACAAATACAAGACGCTTAGATTTAGCGTACGTGACGCTTTTTTCTAGCTTCATACCGTCGCGTTACGCGTTTCCTTCGTCTGGAGGCGACCGTTTATTTGTGAAATACAAACAAGGATCCTTTAACAACGACGAACTTAATCTTGCTGCCGCACATTGTCAAGTCCTTCTTCGTGCATACGTACACGAACGATATTTTACAATGTGGAACAAAGCGCATCGCCGAATGCTGAGAGGAAGACCGGGTCCGCTTCAACGGCGCAATAATAACACGTGCATTCTCCATTTGTAACGACGTGCATGTATGATATGGCAATAATTTCGTATTCCTATTGTTATCATTATCATTGTTTTCCTTTCGCTGTGCAAGATTTAACAGCAAGCGAATGGTTCTGGATGAACGATGTGCCGGCCGGAGGACCGCGAAGAGTTTTGCGATGAAAAGGCGAGAGGGAAGGCGACGAAAAGAACGCGGTTTGTGTGTGTGCATGTAGAAGACGATCGTATATCAATTATGAATTATGTTATGTACCGCCACCAACTACCACGTGAAGCAGTTTCTCTCTTTTTCCTCTGCAGCAGGGTTAGTTGGTTCGTAGGTTCTAGTGGAGTTTATTTCCATTTTTTATTTAAAACGCATACACAGTTACGGCCGTATTTTACATATCGTTTCCACACGTGATATTTTATTAAATTAATATTCAAATCGTGCCCGTACGGCGGCCCGACCGTAAATCACGGGGTTTTCGCCGCGAAAAAAATCAAATAAAATCGTATGAAACACATTCGTACAGAGTGGAGGAAGAAAGAAATCGAGGGAGCAAAAAGGGTTTCCATTATTATCATCAGCATCATCATCATCATCGCCATGGAGTTTATTCTCGTCTCCATTTGCCCGCTCGTCGTGTCCGATTATTCGTCGTCGATCTCCTGCTACCGCGCTCCACGGCGCAGCGAATAATTCATAGATCCAATAAATAATTATTTAGTCCCACTTAAATTTAGACAAATCCTCTAATTTACTGTCGGTTCTTAATCATGGTCGTGTAATCTCGGATTACAGTCATAAGTCATAATTAATATGTGAGCGATTCCGCCAGATTCGCTCTCTCGTTTACCGTCTCACTCGCATTTTTATCTTCCTCCTCTCGCCAATTTCCATTATTTGATTTTTGTTGCAAAATTACGTTAAACACTTCGAACTTCCTCGTTATTGCGCTTGTCCTTGAATCGTCGCTTTATCGCTCTTTATTCTCTTAAGAATTATTTATTGTAACAACCGGGCGCTAATTAACGAAATATTCGAGTCGCACGAAAATGATTTCTTGCCGGTAACATGTATTATGTTAACGTCTTTATTAGTTATGAGGCAATTTCAATAATCCAATATACGAGCCGGATTTTTTGTGTGCACAGCAAATAGACAATTTCACCTTTTTTGTTGTACGCACAAGAAGAAACCTGTCAAATAAAGGTAAATTAATGAACGACGCCGTTTCCGAGCTTAGGATTTGGCGCTGATAAATTTCGATTTACGTCATAAATCATATTTCGGATATCTTAATTTCGGCGCAACGAGAAAAAAATAGTATAAGAAGGTTGAATACAACAATGCTTAATCATCGATTTAATTAATGGCTCACCTTGGAATTCGTCTCACACAACTATTTCTACGCGTACGTTTTAATCGGGCGTTCGGTTGGACGAGAGGATGATATAAAACGCGAAAAGGAGGAAAGAAATACGTTATTATAAATGCTTTTCGCAATAAAAATGTAAAACAAAACCATATTTCAAAATAACGCTCGCCCCATTTGCGAAGATTAGCATTTTAAAACCAGACACACCTTCTACAATTCGGCTCCGTTCTTTTTTCCCTTCTCGCCGTCCCTCTTCTCGCGCCGTCCACGTCGCTCTTCCCCGCACATTTTACAACGTTATACAAATATAATAATAATATGGAAAATAAAAGGAGCGTAAATGTTAAAGACGGAGAAGGTGCGTAAAACTTTCCGAACGAAGAGAATTAAATGGGGGGCGCCGATATTCTTTCGCAGCGTGATCCGTGTCGTCGGCATCGTCGAGCGGAACTCGGATCCTTCGCCCGTAGTCTTCATCTCGCTCGCCGAACGTATAAAGGGAAACGGGGGAATCCTATTTCCGGTCGGCGGCAAGTCGGCGTAGCAGTTGTCAGTATCACCTTTCCTAATTCTTTCTCCTCCTCTTCGCCTCCTTCGTTTGCCACTCTCCAAGACAATACCAACAAACACATATCCGTAGTGTTTTTCATTTTCTTTATGTCACCCCCGGCACTCGTAAAAGCGTTTGCCGTGACCAAACTTCTTCGGAGTCGTTTAGATTGTGACTGGCGTCCGCGAGTTATTGCGAGCGATATGTCACATTCTTAGAGTTTCCAACGGGGTTCGAATATGAAAAAAAGCCTATCGTTCGAAAGCTCCGCTCGGTGCCCGATACGTGCTCTTCAACCGTGTTCGTACTACAATTTCTTTGTTTCGATAACTCCGCTACTGATTGAGCTGGGACTATGGGATCGCTTCTCTTGTTGTTTTTATCCATCAATAAGAACGAAGACGAAGACGAAGGGGAAAAAGTTGTATACGGCGAAGAACATTTAAGAAACTATTTCGCAACTATTAATTGCTCCAACGCGTATGTTATACGTGTAACAAAGTTTCGATCATTTAACGATTCGACTTGAGCGTGTTCGATTCTGTTGGCAATGGGCGAAAGAAGGAAGGCCACCATTTTTACGCCCCATAGGGTGTCGAATCAGGTAGGGCAGGTAATCAACCATTAGAACCCTAAACGAAATCAAGTGGAAAAGAACCAGATGGCTTCGCTATTGTAATGGAATCCCGCTAATTTCATTATTTATGCAAATAATCGTGCAATTATTCCTTTGTACCTCGACGCACTGAATCATATTCGTAGATAAAACAATGCAGCATGATTGCACAGGTGATGGCTTCGTGGTAATTCTTGTAACCTCTTATTTTCTATTTTCACCAAGGAAAAAAACCTTCGTATCTTCTCTCTTTTATCTCCATTATTATTACTTTTTTAAACCGGATTTTTGTTATATATTCACAGTGGAGTATCATCAGAGAGAGTCGACGATTTGGTATTCTCTGCAGTTCATGGAAAGAATGCAAGAAAAAGGAACAAACTAAAAGAACTCTCCGTATAAACCACATAGGTACATGGATTCCATTAAAAGCTATTCTTTATATCTACTTTATCTCCAACGAAATAATTTTTGAAACATAGCGTACACAAAAAAGCCAGAGAAAGAGCCTTTTTCCATTTCTTTAATAAACCGATCAGTTTTAAGTTAATTACAATTATCTTCGTCGTCCACGAAGAGGTAGGTAGAATTGGGATTATTGAAATTCCAAATGGTTGTTTCGAAGTTAATAAGTAAACTTAAAAAAAAATTGAAAATTGTAACATTCGTTCATTACGCCCCGTTGATTGTAAATTACTAATTAATTTATGGAAACCGCTTTGAAACAAATGGATAATTAATTTCAATTCGATTTCATATTTAGAAAAAGAAAATTTAATTTATTTTTAAGGCTGGACAATAAATTTAACCAATTAAGAAAGTACCCAAATCGATGAAGAAGAGAGAGAGAGAGAGAGAGAGAGGTCGTCAAACTTACGTTTATTTCTAATTTAAAACGATCGGGAAGTTCCTTTCAACTTTGGTTTTATAAATTAATAAAAACTTTTTTCGTGGTCATTACTTTAACTGTATTATAAATTAGAAACCATCCGTTTGTGTACGAAGATTATTATTACGATCACGAAAATGTTAGATGGACGGCGATTTTCTCAAATTTTAATTGGACCATATCCAGTGGAGATTTTGAATTAGAGCGACCGAATTTCACAACAAAAACCAAGAAAGTTCAATCTCAATTAATCTTTTGGAAAAGAGAGATTTTTTTTATAAATTATCAATGCTTCCCATTTTTACTTTTTCTTATTCGCCCATTAAAATGACTAGCAATCGTTTGATCACTTATTCCTAATTAAGACTCTATTGATGCGGAATTAATGTTAAATTAATACAATTCGGAAGTGTTTATGAGCAAAAACGAAATTTAGAGCAAATTTAATAATTAATCGTTTCTAATAATAAGATGTAGGTAAAATTTCGTTCTAGTATTTTCACCTTCTTCTATCGCTGTTTGCCAGAGAAAAAGGTGGAGATAGAATATAAAGTAGTGGAGGTTATTGTATTCTTTACGAGTAACGATTTTCTTTCTAGTGAGAAACGTTAAGGGTGGGTGACGTATAAGGGTAGATGTTTTATTGATCAACCCCTCTCTCTTTCCTTCCCTTTCTCTCACTTTAACATCCCCTATTTCTCTTCTATCTCTTTCTACTTGGGTCACGTGAACGTGTGTTAGAGGGGCATAACTCACCCTAAACACAGAGTCGCCATCGCACGATTTTTCTATAATAAAATAAATTGATCCGTTTCGTTAAAATTCTTGCACTAGGATTGCAGAAAAGTGTTTTATATTAACCCTTAAAAAATCGTTTTGAGTAAATAAATAAAAAATCGATGTTGGTTTCAATGGTTTATATGGCAAAAGAATGATGCCATTCAAGTCCGAATTTTGTTACCCTCATTTTGCGCGATCCATTTCAAATTCGCCTCGTCCCCTCGAACGATTTCGTTCATTTCGCACGATTCTAAACCGAATCGTGTCCGTTTGTTTCGATTAAATATGGGACAGTAGGTTTATGGTGAAGATCGTCTTTAATAACAATAAAGAAACAATAAAGAAAGAAAGCAATTGCAATGACCGTCTCGTGGAAAATAATAATGCATGTACTAACTATCATTATTACTGCTACTACGACAACAACCCACTTGCAATGAATGGACGGTTTCCTTTTATTTTATTCTTTTAATTTTTTATTAAACCGTAGCGTGTAACGTAATAAAGTCGAACGCACCTCGTGCGGTTGTTAAAGTGATTTTTACGAGCTGTAAACGCGGTCGTAAAGTCGTAATGTCTCCGGCATTACGGTTGCATGTTTACACGATTATCCGGGCAAACGACACCGGTCGAAAACTCGTATCAAACGAACGGAACCGTCTTTCTTTTATTACCATCATTCGACATCTTATTCACATCACAATCATTTACGAAACAATCAATTATTCTAATTGCATCGCATCAATCCTTTTATTCCGCTTAACGCCCGTTGCATCTTAAATCTTTTCGACGACTATTGGAAACGGTTTAATAAACGAAAAGTGGTTGCCCATTCAGAGAGCAAGTTTCTTCTTTTTTCTCCTTTACCATCATTTCCCAAATAAATTTCTCTTAATATTTTGCTGAGACCAGCCCATGCATAAAATATATCGGTATGGTAGACAATCCCCTCTGGTAGCATTTAAAGGCACTTTCGATCGGTAACATAAAAGAACGAGGCCGATGTGAAAGAAAACGACCGATCGGAGTTTATGGAGTGGTCCCACAAGGGTTTGAATCTCTACTGAGCGACGCACATTGATTTTTATATATAATTGTTACGTTAAACGAAAATGATTGATTTTTGCACAGATTTCAAATTTTATATCAAAGGAATTAGTATAATTTTGGATTCCTTAAATGTATACGTATAATAAAACAATGTTTGCATATGCTAATGTTGCTTTATAACGTGCGCTATATTACGAACCGTATAACTTTAAACGGAAGCAGATAAGACACGTTTTGGGTCCATTATAAATCGCGAATAATGCAAACATCGTAAAATTCATTTAAACCGCAAAGGGAAAGAAGCGAAGAAAAGAATTTCTTTAAATATGCGTAGTTTTAATAAGTTACGCGTAATTATCAAAATTAAAAGTCAAAAATAAGTCGAGAGATTTCTTTAAAATCAATAAAAGCAGGAAGAAATTAAGCAAGGGTAAAAAAATATAAAAGCACAATAAAACGTTTCAATTTAAATCGTTATCAATGGCGCCATCAAATTAATACGTCACGCTTAGCCATCTACCA
Source organism: Hololepta plana (assembly GCA_963695495.1). Taxonomy (NCBI): domain Eukaryota; kingdom Metazoa; phylum Arthropoda; class Insecta; order Coleoptera; family Histeridae; genus Hololepta; species Hololepta plana. The sequence goes on along the minus strand of OY968834.1, from coordinate 946,306 downwards.
GGCAATAGCTAGACTATAAAACATCATAAAGACCGCACAATAAACAAGCCGTTAGCAAGGGCGACAACCTAATTACAGTTTCTCTCATTATGGCTAAATAAAACTTTTTTTATTCATGATGCATTTTCACCAGCGGACAATGTACAGAATAGAGAATCATAAACTTAAAATTTTCGAAATTGCGTTAATATCGATTAAATACAACTTGGATTCATATTGCTAAAGAATCGATTGCGCTCTATCTGTATTTATGATATAGCAGTTAAAGACTTAATGCGTTAGTGGTTTTGGCTATTACGAACTAGATGGCTGTGAACGACGCTTTTAATTAATTTCTTAATTGACTTAATTTGCAAAGTATAAAAAATAATTTATTATAAATAATTTTATGGAGTCATTAATCTTACTTGTGATAATTTTCTTAATTACGATAACTATAATATTTTACCAAGAGCAACAATCTGTTGTAATAACATCAGTCTTGAGCTTACGAAATTTATGTAATCAAATTAGCAGCCGAAATGTCCGCAATAAATAATTGAAAAATGATTAAAACCGCAGAAGAAGTAGAAGAAGAATAAGTGCGAGGGATGAAAAAGTAAATTAAGTTAATTGCGTTTCCATTCGGCTATTTGTAACCGGACCGGGGAATTTATGTATGAAATTTTAGTATTTAATCTTTTGAGTGGAGGAGAAAATCCCCATTCTCTCGATGGCGGTAATTACTGGCTCACGGTTCTTCTCTTTTTCTCTCTTGAGAAAAGAAGAAATATTGAGCTTGGTTTGCTTTTTGGCAACTTCTACTCTTTAACAAAAACTTGTTCGCCACTTATTTTCTCTCCTTGTCGCTCTTTCCCCCATTTGAAAAGTAATAAAATTAATACACGCAAAACTGTCCGAGTCAATTTTAAATAGGGTTAATTCTTATTTGCCTTTCTTTCGTGTTCTTTTTTTCCTTTCTTCTTCAAATTTCTTCATTCTTATATATTTAATTTAGGTTTTTTTTCCGTCCGCATCGGTACCATTTATTAATTTTGCAGGAATAATATGCAAATAAATTTAAACTTCTTCTTTCTTTTCCTCTTTTACTCTTACTATGTTATAAATTATAATTTAATATAAAGTGAGATTTATTTAAGAGACTACGTGTACGCAATAAATTCTGAAATTTTTAAACAACTTTATAAGCTACTTAAAAATATCTCCTGGTTCGGTCTCTCCCTTACGCTCTCTCTCTCTCTCCGTTTCTTATATGGTAAAATAAATTTTAATGTCGGCCCCGAAACTAAATCGAGACGCATACATATGGAATAAAGTCTAGAAACGAACGGAGAGAAAAATGAGATTAAAAATGGAAAAGGCCTTGATTCGTTAACGAATGAAACGCACATATTTTGAATATCAAATCCTCATCGAAAACGGACGAGTAACAAGGCTAGAAAGTAAAGTTTCGCCGTAAATAAGGAGCCTCGCTCGAATATTAATAATAATTTTAATTTAAACGGAAACCAATTAATTTTATTCCGGGGCAAATTATTATTGCGTGCGTTTATGTGGTGGCACCACAAAATCATCTGTTGAGGTTTCAACAATGATAACAAGAATGGCAAACGTTATTACTTAGCGCTGTTTCGCATAAACTGAATGTGCACGGTGCACAAATAAAGTTATCCCATTTTACGACTCCGGTTAAACTTTTGCGGTTATGTTTACAAGGTCTCTTTACGACCCAATCGTTAACTGCCGGCTCGCCATTGACATGAGGGACCAAAAGTGAACAAGATGGCTATCAAATCGGATTGTAAGCTTATTTTATAGTTCGATGGTTACCACTTCTCATCCACCGTATTACATTTCTATTATTCGGTCCTCCTCTTCCTTTTTTGTCCCTTTACTTTAGGGCCGATCACGTTTTTATTACCCAAAAAGAATTCATTGCCATTACGGCAATACAAGTCGTATAGATTAAGTTATGAGAGAAGTTTGGATGTAAGTTTACGAAGAACTTGAGGAATTATCGTAGCATTCGCGGAATTTTCATTGAAGTTGAGGAACTTGATCGCGACGTACTAATTAACTTTGAAATTGTTTTTATAATAATCGACGACAAAAAATAATATTGCCAAGATTTTTAACTCTTAATTGGATCCACATAATCGAGAGAGAGAGAGAAAGCGATGGAAAAAATTGCAAGACACAATTTCATTTTATACAATTTTTTCTTTTCATCTCTTTTAAACCAACTATTAGCAATTTATTACGTCTTAAATCAACGACATATATATCTAATTAATGTGCGCTGCTACCCTTTAAATAATTCATTTTGCGAAAACGAAAGAAGAAAAATAGAAACCTCGGCTCTGCTTTTAATTACCTTGAGATAACTGTCATATTTTACCATATATGTGATTATATTGTACGAATGTAATGAAGAATTTTTATTTGTAAAATATTTATTAACGTTTATTTTTTTTTTAATTATAAAAAATATCCTTATAGTATTTTTTTAAGCTGCACGACGTGAAGTTAATTTTTAATTATATAACGTTTAAGAACAAATAGAAAAATACATACAATTTCGTGGAAACCGTAAAGGAAAAATCATTATTAAGATTAATTAATTAATTTAATAATTACGTTAAAAGGATCAATTAATTATAATACGTTTAATTAAATTCAAATTGTTGCGTATGAAAATTATTCTTTTAACTTGATTTACGATGAAGTATGCATAAGCGGCCGTTAATTTATTGCAATTAACGCAGCTTCTTAAATGACATTTTAACAGATTTTTGCTTAGAATCCTTTTCTTACTACTTTTGTAGTTTGCTCTATCTAATTGAATAAAGTTAAAACTAATTGATTGAATTGAACGAATGAAGGTGATAAAATTAAACTAATTTCTTTTTCGTAATAATTACGCATTTATTCATCAGAAAGTTTGCCATTCCTCAAGAGAAAAACTCACAGAAGATATCTTTCATTTATCCATATATTATTATTATTCTAATTAAACCTAATATTACATCGATTAACAACAATTCACGACCAATATCAATCGAATGATAATTAATAATTTGTACAAGGATTAACGTACACATACATTTAATTTATGCGAATATATACAGGAATATAATTAATTTTAAAGGGACAAAATGATAAAAAGAATGCAACCAAAGTCATAAATAATTAACAATATTTGATAATAAAGCCATTTAGTTTAGTGATTCATAAATCGTCATTAAATTTCGATGATCGAATTTAATGCAAATTCAAAAAATAAACTTAACGAAAGTGTAATAATAATGAATTATGTACAATATTTATATCAAGTTTCGTCCTATTCGTTTGACTTTTAAACGAAAAGCTCAAACGTGTAAACTAAAAAAACTATTACGATATTAATTAATTCTATTTTGCATTTTATGATAATTCTAAAAACATCTTGGGCTAGATTTGCATTTAATAATAATATTTCGTTTACGTATATTTTTAGTGTACGATCACAGTGTATGTCGGCAAGTTAAAGAACAAAACGGATTGGAATAAGTACGTATAATAATAACAATAATAATTGGTTAAGGACGATTAATTTTAATTATTTGTACTGCGACACGAGGAGAGGAACAACGCGATGATAATTCAGTCTTTCGCCTGAAATTGAATTTTCGTTCGCCATAAATCAGCCAAACTGATAATTTCCTTTCAATATTTCGCAATTTCGCGAAATTATTTAACGTTTCGCATTTATGGTTTCCTCCTTTTTTTTTTCGTTCGTTTCTTACGAGCAAATTGCACGTTTGGCTAAAGACCCCGTTTCTCTCTCGGCGTTCTTTTTCCTCTTCATATATTATTATTATTTTAAACGTTGCGTTGTTTGTCATAAACCTGTACGGTTTCGGGAACGAAATTATCCCCGTTTCTCCATGTAATTTCATGATAAATTATAACTTATAAGAGTCAAATTACCGGATATAATTTTAGCAATTTATAAAATAAATTCGCGTCTCCCTATACGTGTTTAAATTGAATTTAATTTCAATCAATCTTCTCTCCGCAAAACGAACACAACAAACCGAAATAATTATCAATTTGCGACGGTCATTGTTTGCACGAGCCATCTAATCTTTTGCCAAATTCGTCGCGCGCTTTCTCAACAACGTATTTACACGATTCGCGCGAATTGAACGGTGGCACAGTGATAAAGGTAAAGCGACTCACCTTTATTTCTGACAAAAAGTTAGATGGCCGCCCGTCTACGTCAAGGTGTAATCAATCCACTAGTTTTGATCCATTTGCGCCGCCGTCACCGCTGCCGCCGCGGCGGCGGCCTTCTGTGCCTGTGCCTGTTTCTCTTGCTCGTTCAACTCTTTAATTGCCTGTATCTCCTTCTTCAGCTTCATGCGCCGATTCTGAAACCAGATCTTGATCTGTCGCTCCGTCAGGCATAACGCGTGTGCCATTTCGATGCGTCGCCGTCGGGTCAGGTAGTGGTTCGTGTGAAATTCCTTCTCCAACTCCAACGTCTGGTACCTCGTATACGTTTGCCTGCCTCTTCGGCGTAATCCATTTGCACCTAGAACACCAATAGGGAAAAGTAATTTAATGACAAATCTGCGATTTCCTTCCGAGGAGTGGCTAATTAATCTTTTGCGAATTCAATTCGAGAGAGCGATTACAAACCTTTCGCGTTAGAAAGAAAGACCGTCTACGCAAACGAGCGCAGGAGCCGAACTGGAAAAAGGCCGTCGAAAGCGAGGAAATGCAGTTACCTGAGGGATTCGCTATTTAGGGCAAGGAAACCGTTGCGGCACACGATTGGTCGACGGTCACGTAGCGTCCCGCTGCTTCTTTTCTTGTCTACTTTCGAAGGGAGCCTCGCCTCGAGAACCTGAACCAGGTAGAAAAATACCTGGCGACCATCTTACGGTGATCAAGCATGGATGAATACTTTACGTTTAGAAGGCGAAAGCGGATTTTTGTTATTCGTCCTAGCATCCGGCCACTCGTATTATATTTACGCGATAAGAGATCAATTCGCAATATACAAATTTGCGAATTTATTACGTGCGCACAGGGAATCGCTGTAGATCGCATCATTTGCTGATTCTAAGATGCGGATGGTTGTACTCTCTTTTGTCTGCCATTGCGACAAGTGATATAACGTGCAAGCGGAGGAAGGATGTGGCGAAAGCAAAACAAAAACTTTGAAGATGTTGGCGGACTGAAAACATTTTTCCTCGGCGAATTTACGACAGCGTTCGTGGCGGAATAAGAGGATAATAATAACGTAACCGCCATAGGTTGCACGGACTCGATATGACGGATATTAATTCATTTAGCGATCTTTTCCTTTTTCGTCGCCGTTGCCAATCCGCTTCCCTCTGCTTTACTGCACACACTCGCTACACGGATCCGCTTTTCATACGATTATTTACGATGCAATCGATAATTGCGTGCGTTCAGGCCGCATTGGAACCGATTGAGATATTTCACTTCCATTTTTTCCCCGGTCGTTTTTCACGAAAAAAAAGGAACGCAAGAGAACAGGGCGAACCGTTTAAGTCGACGCACGGGGGCTCCTCCGTGCCGCGGTTACTTACCTCCGCATAGGTAAACTAACTACTTGTGTGCGAGCGCTTTATGACGGCCAGAAGACATATTTCGTTAATGGCATGAGTTAGAGGCATTAAGAGTCATTTGGTTATCTTCGTGCATCGAGATATGTAAAACGAGAGCATGCGGTGCAAGTAATGAAGACGATATCACGGCAACACGAGCAATAGCTCTCTATCAATCTAGGAGGGAGCGAACGAGGAGGGCAAGCGGAGCGATAATAAACGGCAACGGAGACGAGAGGACGAAGAGGAAAAAGTGGCGTAAGATAAAGCGCATAGAAGGTGGATTCGCTATCGGAATCGACGTCGTAAATAAAACGTCCTTCCACTCGTTCGTTTCGCTGCCGATTTTTTCCATAGGTTAACGAGCACTTTATTCTTAAAGAGTAACGTTTAAAATTAAATTACGTCGATCGCCCTCGCCAGCGCGCACGAGAGTCGCTTCTTCTGCCATCCATCATGCACGATGAACGCGTCCATAAGCGAGTTAACGTCGCTAAACGATGACATACGCACATATGCGTGATGTAATGCAATGTACTCCGGCATTGCAAACGACCGCGTGCACCCTCCCGCTTTACAGGGCATAATCCCAATCGAACACTTAATTATCTCGTAATTTACATAACAAGCAGCATAAATTAGCGTCGCGTTTTTGTTGTTAATTTTCGCAATTTATTTTGTAGTTATTAAAACGTAGAATGGAACGATAAAGCGATTAGTCGATCGGCGGCCGGATTTATTGCGAGACGACAATAACGCTAATCGTTCAATCGCCATCAATTCGTTCAAAGCGTCGATGGGGAGAAAATGCAAGGAGAGCGAGCGAAGAAGTGAAACGTTTTAATAAGAAAACCGCTTTGACTTTTACGTGTTTTTAAGTGGCATTTTGCGGAATATAAAAAGCTTGTAAAATCCGTTTATTGGCAATACACTTCGAAATACCGGTTATCCACGGCGCGATAATAAAAATAAGGATCCTGGGCGGCTCCGCCGTACTACTCCCCCGTGGATCGTGTTTGCGGTCGTCGATTTAGTTTCTTCATCTTGCTCTCTCCCTCTCCCGCTCTCTCTCTCTCTCGCTGCTCCTTACTATCGCATCGTCCTTCTTTCTTTGTTTCGTGTGCTTCGTCCCGGTCAGATTCGTGTAAATTCCGCCGTCCTCTCGCCATCGCAAGAGCTTCCTTCGGCATAATAAAAAAAAGGGAGAGCGTATGAGTGAATGACTGGCATCATCGTACCGCACATTACCATGGAATATTATTTATGATGGACTGGGAGATCGGGGATAAAGGGGAACGAAAATCCCGCCCATACATAATAATAACTCATTGTCAAATAAAAATAAACCCCCTCGCAGAAGAAGACCAAAAAAAAATGCGCGCAATTTGACAATTTCTTATTTACGATCGTACATCCACGAAATTGCTTTTTATACGTTTAAGTTCTTCTAGGTTCGTTTTTTGCCGCGTCTCTTCGTCTCGTTCCCTTCTCCACTTCATCTTTTTCTTGCTGATACGAGCGAACGAGAAGATTCAGGAACCTATTACCATTATTAAAAGGTCCGAGTGGATTTATTTATCCGGGGGCTTGATTTGAAACGAAAGCGGACTTTCAATATCTTGATTATTTTCGTTATCAATTCGCCTAGTCCGATCCTACATTTATGGAGTTCGAGTTCTCATACAAAAATTGTTTCTGCGTCTAATTTGTCTATGTCCCGTCTACGACCGTCGTTTTCCACATCATTGTTTTTGCCACTGAAACTTATCTAATAAATTCCCGAACGTTTAATAATACATAAGTTCATGAGGGCGAATGTTTGTTGTACGCGCTATTTGTGTATCTAGCAGAAAGCTTCGTTCCATCAAAAGTTCCGTTTTTCCTTTTCATCTAGTTTAATGTTATTCATTTAATTAGATTCCTTTTGGCCGTTTGTTGGTCCTCTTGCATTTATTAAGTTTAATCAACAGAATAAAAAACATGCGAAAACAGACAAAACGCGATGGAGAAAGAGAGAGCGAGCGAAGGAAAGATAAGTCACCCTTAAACAACGATCTTTTTTTTCAGATAGAAAATTATCCCCTAAAAATTAGTATTAGTCAGTTTTACTACCCTCTTCTTAAATTATTATTTAGCACCGCATTTTATAAAAGCAACTTCGTGTAAACTTTCGTCCCTCTCCGTCTCTCTCTCCCTCCCCCGTTCTCTCTCCGTCCCGCTCACTTATTTTATTACATAAGATTAATTTGGTCGCATTATTTCATTCGCCGAGAAGAAAATTTGAAAAGTTCCACGCGTTCCATTGCGAGTGAAAGGAAGGGAGGACGCGGAATTGGTTAGGGAAATATAGCGGGAGGGAGGAAGAGCGAAAGAGGAACTAGATTTATTAGACCGGTCTTATTTACGTTTACCAGTTTCGTAAAGATTATATTCGTCCCTTTCCTCGCATTCTTCTCCGTCCGCCGCCTCGTCTCCGTGGATGAAGCGGCGGGCGGAGATCGTCGTCTTCCTCTAATAAAACAGTCGGAAGATAATTAGTTTCCGCGACGGCCTCTCCCCCTTTATCGCCAACGGTGTCGTTCGGCGTTTTATCCGCGACGCGGTACACGTTGTAAACTGTTTTTCATTCCTCTTAATTATTAGTGCCATTAATCGCGAAGACGAACGCTCGCAATGCGCATAGAATGTTGAGAAAATAATTGTACGACCCTAAACACTCGATGTGTTCGTTTATGAAGAATGTCCGCAATAATGCTAACGTAATAATAACGGTTTCCATCGTCAGACGAGGACTTGTCGCATAAACTAAATTTCCGTCTGAATGGTGGCGGGTGCGTCGTCGTAAAGTGAATTACCAGTCAATTATCTAAACCATAAACCGTCCGGTCTCGTTGCCCTTCATGCATTCGCAGAGAGCGAGAGTAGACCGTTTCGATTAGCGAAATTATACGTCAACTGTGCCAAGTTCCTCCTTATTAATTTTTTGCTTCCAAAGGCGCACAAGAATTTATACTCGGGCTACCATCTCGTCGCCCGCAAGTCAGAGTCAAACGCGTCAATTTCTTCTTCGTCTCACTTTGTAATTTATGAACGTAAAAGTTTACTCGTTTCTTCTTGCGCTCGCTTCCAATTTGGTCCCGGGGTTCGCCCTCGATTTATTCCGCTTATAAATAACTCGTCGTCTTTTTCGTCTTTGCGATGCGAACGACGCGGCGGCGGCCTCCACCTAAGGGTTGCGACCGTAAAGACAGAACGTGTGCGCGCGTTCGAGAGGGCGAACTGGGCGAAAATGGAAGGAGCTACGTAACCTCCCGATGATTTGTCACTTCATTTTTTCTTGGCCCTCGTGCAATGATAATACTCGGTCCGCAAGAGTTAACTGGAACCAATTAAAAGGGGAAACGAAGGCAGATACGATGAAGAAATAAAGAATAAAAAGAGAGAGAGAGAGCGAGGAGAAACAACGTCTTGAAGAATTTAACGGTTACGTTACGGGCTTGTTGTTCTTCTTTTGGGGTATAATTAACCCCTAATGTAATTTATAGTAATTATGGTCGACTGCACGGAGAAGAAGGGTGGCTCGACTATTTCTGGTAAATGCAGAAATAGAAAATTAAAATAGAAATTCGGAGGGACGGTCTGTCTTCTCGTCGGGATCCTAATCTAATTGGACAGTTTGTCACTGGCAAGTACGTACGTTTGGCAGCGAGAAGCGGAGGAAAAAAGAGGAATGTGCATCGGGACCTTTTTCATAGGCACCGAGCGACAAATTCAAATCTAATTGCGCAAGTTTGTCGCGTTCTTAATTAAATTTCTTCATATTATTGTTTGGCCATTTCTCCCCCGCCGGCGATTACCGACACGCAACTTTTATTTCATTTTTATCTCACGACCGAGGGCCAATTAAAACAGGCAAACGGCCTTTTTTAAAATTGCTCGCGCAAAAAAAAGGTTTCAACTTACCAGTCCTTAATTTCAAAAAGAAGGACGTATCATAAAAGTTAAATCTTTGTTATCGTCGTTATTGCCAAGTTATAATCGGCAGGAGGGTTGCTTTTTCGTTAGTAAAAAGAAGGGAAACTTCCACGTCGCCGTTACGATCGTGTTCCTTCTCTGAAGACTACTTACTACCAACGATTGAAAGGCTTCTTACCAATTGACATTCATAATGATTTATTGCGAAACCTGTTCAAGTATGCAGAATGCAATTAGGCGGCGTGCGTGAGAGAGAGAAAGAGGAGGAAAAATATCCCATACATATTGATCGGGGTTGAATAATTTAGTGGGTGTTATCAAGTGTTGGGTGTGCTAGTGTAGCCGGACGGAAGCCATCGATAGTCAATAATTCAGGATTTTGCGTGTGTGTGTCGATTTAGGGCGGCAGCAGCGGCGGCGGCGGCAATGGCACAATGTTAAACCGCAAAGTGCGTTTTGGATACCAGATGTTTTCCGCCCCCCCGTGCACAACGTCCGAACGAAGTGTGCACCACCGATTGGTGTATCAATAAATTATACGCACATAAATAATCGAATGGCGTGCAAAACAAATTATATTTAATGCGAAATTTAAAAGGTACATTTGCTGGTAAAATGCTGTATTGGGGTCGCAAAAGTCTACATACACCGCCACAGATCCATGCGAATTATATTCGAGATCTTTTAGGGCTATATGACCACTGAATTCGGATTCTGCGTTCTCAGAGTGTCTATTTAACTGCACTAATTTTTGAGTTGCTACCAACCGTCTCCACGTTATTGCAAGTGCCCTACGAGTTACTCCCACTTATTTTTGGTTTCGTCCGCGTTTTTGAACCCTATCTGAACTACATAAGCAGTTAACAACAATTTTCTAACCTGTTCGTTATTTGCTAACATCTTCTTAACGTCATTTAACATCTCACTTCTTTTTTGTTACCGCACCGTTCCCAAATGTATACAGTTAGTCAGTCGCATTAAACGGCTTATTATTCGATGTGAAATATTCAAACACATACGTGCACGATTGCCATTAAACGAACCGATGTCCCGTTCTTGATAGGGTCGCAACAATAACAATATTGATTTAATGCATATGTCTTTCACGTCGATAGATCATCGTGGATAAATGGCGAGCGAGCAGCAACGACACGAAGAGAGAGAGCGAGATCCATTATAAATTTATATGCGTCCCCGTAAATCACTTAAGCGCCAGAAATGGTCATCAGTCTCGCTAATTAACGCAGCACGCTAACGAGATGGAGAGAGGAAGATTTTAATGCAATTAAGAGGCCGACAGATCCATCTTAAGTTTTAACCACTCCTCCGTCGTCGATTTCTTGCACAAATCCATTTTTCCACGTTTTCGAAGGCCGACAGATCGATCGTTAGAGAGACAGGACGTCCTCTCGCCCCCATTTTTGGCGACTTGTAAAATTCGAAACATCTTTCCATGGGATTGCAACGATTTTTTGTTTCTAATGGCACGACGCTCTTTGAATTTTAATGGTCGGTTTGTCTAAACGAAAGAAGACGAGAGAGGCGACGGAGGCAACACAAAAAAAAAATGATTACGCAGGGAGAACAAGACGAAGAGGGGGTCCCCTCGGCGAGAAAGAAAAAAGCAATGCGATTCGAGTGATAAAGCATCAAACTTAATAACAAACAAGTTAATGAGGTGCACGTTGTCGGAATCCATCATGGGCACTCACTCCTCCCCTGCTACCGCCACGCAAATCCCTCGGGACCGTGCTGACCTGGCAGCCATAATACTCCGCTGTTCCACCCCATCTTCTGGTGCCACCCTCCTCAATACATATATATACACGAGTATATTCTTAGGTGTATGTTGCGGGAGTGAAAGAGCGAGAGAAACAAAAAGAGCGGTATAACATTAGCGTATAAAATATAATATACCTTTTCTTACCCTCCCTTCCATCTCTTTTAACGTACACTCCAGAGTTCACATAACTCACCCTTGTCACACGGCTCCACGGTTTTAAGCCGGTAGACATTGATTTATCGCCCGTTCTCTTTTGATATGTGAACGTTGTAATTCTAGATTTCGGTTAACAACCGATAATTCTGAAACAAAAACTTTTCATCCTGACACTATCTCCCATTGCCACGGGTAAAATGGACGACGACGACGACGACACACACAGACGTACGTACGTACGAGGAGACAACGGATGAACGTTATTTACGGTGTCTGTTTTCTAATTTCTATCGTTTATTCCTTTTCTTCTTCTTCCTGAAAGTTTTCCCTTTTCTTTTTGAATAATTCCCACACAAAAAGGCGAGATAAAAAATTATATGAGAGAGATTGAGGTGAATGAGAAAAGGTGGAATGCTAGAAACAAATGGGCGCTACAAGAATAAAATGGGCACGATAAATAAATACAATGAGATGGACGAAACGATTTTTACCTATTTCTTAACAAATCGTACAAGAATGATTCGAATACAAGGAAACTTTCTCTTCGACGGCCCTTTGAATCGCCTTTCGTCTCTAAACGGTACAAAATCAATTCTTCAATACAAAAAAAAAATGAAAAAAGGTAAAAGGCTTCCCCAAATTTCTCTTCTTGTAAAAAAATATAACTACTTTGCAAAGTTCCTTTGTTAAACTTTCCCTATTCAACAATCAATAACCATGCAAAAATAATTTAAGAAGGCACGTTACGTTTTAAGATGTAAATCGATTTAATGCGATTGTAATTGGCGGTAATTACACGAGGCGTTCGTGTAGAAGAAGAAGGCGAAGAAGAAAAGCGTTAGAAGTGATTATCGTTCTTTAAATTAATAATACTCTTGAATCTGCTTAAGAGAATGTTTTATTCGCCCATCGAAACGTTTCTCGTCTACCACTTCATTTGCGCTTCTCCTTTATGTCTCATTTCGCGCAGGAAATGCAATTATTATTGCACGCCAATTTCTTCTCCATCGTCGAAATTTCGTTATTGCCACCTTTACTTAATTAACGCGCGTTCGTTATTAAAGGTCAATCGGCGATAATCCGATTGCTTAACGGCGGCCAAATATTAGCGCAGGATATCAATTACGTCGTATATTATTGTAGAGCGGTTTATAAAATTACGACCGGGCCGTGGACATCCGAACTGCGGACTAACGATCATCCGGTGGGGCCACGGTTCATGCCGTTAATAAATAAAACACCTATCATCTGTTTCTATCATTTTACACACTTAATAACCGCAATATAACAATAGCAGAGGGTCGCTTAATGATAACAAACAGGAATAATGGCCCATTGATCATTTCTCCAACGCTTCATTACTCTTTATATGCCTTTTTCTGGTCGATACCAACCGTACAAACACGTGTACCTTCTCGTCCAATTATCTCCATATACACGTGAACGTCACACGTTTACTTTTAACATACTGAAACCACAAGGAAATAATGCCCGGTCCTCATTTTGAAGAGGGATGATGTTTGGGCGGATAAAAAAACATTGAATATACAAGAGATTAAAGAGGACCGTGTTAAAAGATGCAAGAGTGGGTGTAGGACAACGTGGAATGGACCAAAAATAATAAGGCCCTCGTTGTTAAAGATAAGGCAATAATTCTTAGCAGGATGCTATAAATCAAGCGAGGAAAATATCCATTTCGGCCATTATTATTCATATTAGAAGCTCTCGTTCTTTTGCGATTCTGCTAATCAAAACAACACGAGTAAAAAGAGGAGAAAGAAGCGCCGTAGAGTGAGAGAGGCTTTAAACTGCGTACGTTTTGCTTGTACCGTAATTTCGTGTACTTCGAGATGCATCTAATGATTGTAATTAATGAACGCAATTAAACAAAGATTTAATATCTCATGTAGCGAATGGTAGGAGAGTGAGAGAGAGTGTGTGAGAGGGAGAGAAACGGAGGCGATAGTGATGGTGGCTGGTGGAGTCGATATGGATGGTAAGCGAGCGAGGCAGAAAAGAATGGAGGAAGACGGAGGAGGAAGAAGCGAATCTTATATATACGTTATAATGAAAGCCAAATGGTACTTCTTGGCGGGGTTTACACTGTTTACGTGTTGCGCATAACTTTGCAACTTCTACCTAAGTCTTCGAGAGCCATAAATATGTCATACATTTAAGCCAACCGACATCTTCTCTAACGCCATATACCAGCAACAACAAAAGACCCCTACGAGAACGAGCGAAGACGCGGAGAGGAAGAAAAAAGTATTGCCAATTAGTTATGTCTATGACACTCTAACCAACCGAATGGCACTTATTTATTGACGTTGCACAGTATCATACCGGGGGTAATTTATTAATTAAACTAATTTACTCGATCGGGGATACTCCATAAACTACGTAAAAACTACGCTTTTAATTTGACCAGCTAGACCATCGAATTTATTATTGGGTTGTTGGAAACGGGGGGAAAATAAGCAGGTTTATGCCCCCTCATGTCCGCATCAAGTTAGTGTCGTGACGTTTTCTTCCTCCGTTCCATTTTCATAAATTGATTTCGTGTACGTTATCGGTAAAATTTTATTCGACTTTAATTTCGAAACGTTTCTGTGCAGTAACAGTTGCAAAATGTAAATGGGGTTAAAATGTTTATGTAAATATCGATCGGATAGCGGCCTCTTTATTTCTCGTTTTACCGCCGCTTTAATAACGTTAAATATTATTGCCTTCTAAACGCGTTTGCTAACTTTCGTTCGCGAACGACGCTGCCGACGAAACGAATAATTCTTCCAATCTAAATTAGTAACCTTAACGCGTGTCTCTCGTACACACACCTACGCTATAACCAATAAAAGTTGTACCAATGTTCTTTTACGTTTTTTTTTTTTGTTCCTCCGACTCTTGTTTGTTGCTTTTCTTCTCTTTCCTTTCAAAAACGTTGACATCCATATACTAACAGTGGAGAATCTTTTTCTCTCGCGCTGCATGAAGTACAGAAATTTGAAACTAAGTCGGGATCGTAGATCACACACTCGAGAAAGTTCGAGTAAAAAGCGCAACATCGACAAAAAAAGGCAACGCGTACACATGCATTATGTATGGGCATTAATCAAGCGACATATTGTAGCGACAGGTAAAAAGTCTTTAAAAGATTGTAAAAAGCACCATCCAAAAAATAAAATGGGAAACAGACAACAGCAACAACAACAAGGCACGGGAGCCATTAAATCAATATAAAAAGTCTAAAGAGGAGTCCAGATGTAAAAGAGTAGATATGACGAACGCGCATTTCCTCATATTTCTCTCTTTTTCCCTCTCTCACACAAACGCAGGCTCGATACCATTTTGCCTTTCGAAATTTTTCATTAAAACGTAATTTATCATTGTCATTGTATAACAAACTGTTCCTCCTCGCTCCTCGTTTTCCATAGACGTTTATTCTTAATCTACAACATTTAATCGGACAAACTATTTCGGGCCGCAGGTATCATCCTCCTGGTGTGGAATTAGGCGAATTGATAAAGGTATGCGAGCCAGATAGAAAGAGAGAAATGGTGGACGTTCCTCTTCTATCCATACCGACCATTTGAAATGGATATCTTGCCTCTCTATTTCGTGTAAGGCAAAAAACGAGAGAAAAGGGCGGAGGCTATTATTCGGAGACCTCAAGATTGAATATCTCTCCAAATAGGTGTTTATATTGCTATAAAATTAGGCTTTGCTTCAGGTGGTTGCCGTTGTTGTTGTTGTTGTTGAACGCGGTCAATTAGTAGGTGGTAATTATTTATCGTACTTTATGACTTTTAACTTCAATACCTCATTATGTAAGGTGTTTTATATCGTCGTTCCCCTTTCGTTCCTCCCTTTCGTTCTTCTTCTAAACTAATAACTTCAACAACGCGGCCTTAAAAAGATTTACGTTCGAGATTTCCTTACGCACGCGAAAACATTATTATTTATCCATAAATCACCTGTACAACTATACGATTCACGAATGGCAAGAAACGAAAAAATAAACGGATAGGTTTGATAGAATAAACAATTCATTCTATCAGCAATTCGCTAGAGATTAGATTTTAAATTGAAGAATTATGTGCAGAACGAACAGACAAAGAGAGTTTTTTTTTATTAAGAAATTGATTAAAATCTGAATAAAATTCGAAAAATGTTTGGACGTGCTTCCTTATTCGGTGGTTCTTCTTGGAGAGGAGTTAATTCCTCCAAATCGCATTCCATTCGATTCGGATTAGTTAAACAAATTAAAAACGCCTCCTCCGCCTCCCCTATTCGCCCTTTATATTATCTTATCGGTTAATTAAGATTCTCGCCGTAGATTAAGTGACTTTTTACTTTCGGACAAGAACGTCTAATTTATATAAGAAAAAAGAAATGTTAGAACAGCAATTCGAAAAGTCGAAGTACATGGAGACCGGCGAACGAGTGGGTAGTCTGGATTGGTTCTAACTTCTTTTCCCCAACGCGATGGTACCGTAATGTGTTTTTCTAATTAAGTGTTCAAGACTGGTTCAATTCACTTTATAAGTCACTCACGAATATTTGTAATTGAAATGAGACGTTCCCCGGTCGCCTCATTTAACCGCCTCGACTATTTATAGAGAAACGCCGAGAGCACGGAGCCGAAGCGGAATCGTTTTTCTTTTTCTTAAATAGGAATGTATGTGGTAAGAACGATATTGGAAATTGAATATTGCCACTATTGTTGGTGGATTTGAATTGATGTGTGAGAACGAAACTCTTTGCCGCGCGGTACATAAAATTATGAAAAAGGTGCGAATAAGGAATTTCGCCTTTTGCTCGTTATTTTTTTTTTGCGCGGGACGATCGGTGGCACGAACGGCATACGGTTACATTGTTGCGAGCGAAGACAATGGGATGTAAAACAACGTGGTTTTACATGCAATTTTAATCAAACGCCGCCGCTCCTCTTCGGCCGCCGATGCCGTCGTCACACGACGAAAATAATAACGTTCTTAAACGTCGGACGCGCATTTCCCGTATTATAATTGAGAGTTTACCTTCGTTTCTTTCCCTTTATCCTTTCTTGTCCTCCCTCCCGTGTTTGCCGCTGTTGTTGTCGCCGCAGTACGCGAAGAATAAGAGAAACGCGAATCGATCGAGGGGCGGAGAGGGTGGAGGGATATGATTTTGCACACAATTTGCAAGACACGACTTCGAATGCCCCGAATAATATACATGTATTTTTCAGCGGATGCTATTTCTTTCGCGTATGTATATTTAAAACGGTTAGACGAGGCTGAAGAGCGGTTCGATGCTTTTGCATAAGGCGATGCTCACCCACGCGGCCGCACCGCACCGACTTATACAACTATCTTAATTCTTG
The DNA here is from genome assembly GCA_963695495.1 of Hololepta plana. Lineage (NCBI taxonomy): Eukaryota > Metazoa > Arthropoda > Insecta > Coleoptera > Histeridae > Hololepta > Hololepta plana. The sequence continues at coordinate 929,409 of OY968834.1, read as the reverse complement.
TATTCCGTTCTCTCGTTCCATTCCCGCTTATGCGTTTCTCATCTTATTGTTTAACAACAACTTTATCGAGCCTGCCACTTGGTTTCACCTACGTACGAGACGAGAATGGCAATAAATTAACGTAAAATACGTTAAGTCTAATAAGAATGTTTTTTTTTTTCAATCCGCAACGACACTCAATCATCTCTTTCGTTCTCCCTGCAGTTAATACGCGAGTGCCCGCGCCTTTTCGCAACGTGCAATTCATCTATTATTATTACTCGCCGTCATCGTCCTCATCATCAACATCCATCGTTATTCTCCAAGATCCAATTCCAAAGCAATTGTTGCTACAGAAAACAACTTCATTATTCCTTTCGTACATTTGAATATATGTATGAATGTAGTATGCATACGATTAACTCGCAAAAATGCTCCTTCCCTTTCGCTCTTTAAACTCGAAATCTGCCAGACATTATTCTTCTGTGCGCTGTTGTTGTTGTATTTCAGAAATTCAAGTAACCGTATTTATAATAACGTACGAGGTTGGCAATAAACGAATGCGAAACGTAAGCGAAATATTGCACGACGCACAGTAATAATAAGAGATTCGCAACAAACAAACGAAATTTTTCACTTTTGTAGACGCGCTTTGCGAAAAGTTCGGATCAATTTCTTTTTACGTGCCAACGTCGCGTATTAAATTGCGATTATACGCGCTATTAGTCGAAACAAATCGTTAATCTGGCGAGCGAAAGAATGCGATTGCAAAATTAATTACAATCGCGGCTGATAATGATAAACGCGGCCGTGATATAATTTATAATTAGCGAAATGGACATTATCGTTAATATCGCCGTTACGGTACTCGGATATGTGCAATTTCATCAATGCAAATGCGAATTTTACGAGTGGCAAATGGGAGGAAAGAAAGGAGAAGCTTTATAATCGCGATAAATCTGAAGATGATGTTATAAAAATTTGCCTCCGTTTACGGCCATTTAAAATGCATTAAGGCGTCATCTTCGTTGCCCATTTATTTGCAATTATATTAATACATAATCAAACGAAACGGTTTATGTTTTATGCGATTGGTACCGCAATACGAGGCTGGTTTGTTGGCTCAATGGTCGAATGGTCGACCGGTTGAATGCGAATATAAGAAGAACCATACGATATAACAACAACAACAACAGCAAACAACAAAAAGATGGAGTTATTCATTTGACAGCTCGCTTCGAATCTATGATGCATGTATTCCTCGTGCATTTCTTCCTACTCTGAAACGTCTCCTTTTTCTTATTCCTCTTATTGTTATTATTATTATTTAAGGACTCTTATATCTATAATACAGAAATAAAAGGAAAGTGGAGGAATAAGAGAATTTAAAATACGAGGAGATGATACTCAGAGAGAGCGAGAGAGAGAAATGTCGGTGGATAAACACAACAACAAAACTTTCACAAGAAATGTGGCCGCGGACCTCCCAAGTGGAAAGAACCAACAACCGACTCGATCATCCTCATCAACATCATCATCGTCTCCGCTCTTGTTCGTCTCCGTCCTTTCGTTTCTCTCCCGTCCGGATTGGCTGCTTCTTCTTAAAACTAAATCAAAATAAGATTGATAATCGTTAACGTTTTAACGAAGCGATAGCGCAAAAAGGGCAGAATGCAATCAACTTTGTAATCTACACGTATGCGGTCGCAATTAATAATTCTCTTCGCTTATTATTATTATTTTTTTTTTAGTCCGTCTTCATCTTGGCCCCAAAACGCAACAAGGAAACCGAAGTCGTTGTTGTTGATGATGATGACGGTCGGGGTTGATTGCTTCATCAGATTTATTTGTCCGCAGTTTAAATTACGATATTGCAAATCGTCGCCGGAGACTTGCAAAAGGAAAATGTTATTTACATAAAATTTGGGGTATTGCGGACGGTTGCAATAAAGCCCCTTTTCCAATATCATTATTATCGTTGTTGCAATCATCAAGGTGCACCTTAAAAAAAGCTGTAGCTTTATATAAAATCGTTATCGGTTTTTCGCATGCATTCCCGCGACATTTCAATTAACTTTTTTCAAGTGGCAGATTGCTTCGGCCAAAAAGAAAACAGCATTCAAATTAGAGCTTAATAAAAATTATTGACAATTATTCGCCGAACGGTAATAAATCGCGCACAATAAAATTATCGAATAAATAAGCGAAATTACTTTAATCCGAAAAGGATTAAGTGGCGGCAAAATCTAATTCGATTCGCGATCATTCTTCTTCGTAGTCGTTTTTCTCTTGCGTTACTTGCGAAATAGACGGCTTTAGAATGATATCATAATTATGATTTATGGGAAAGCGTTTGATTATACGAGTCGACCAGAAGAAGAAGAAGAAAAAGAAAAAAAGGTAAGACTAGAAGTCGACCGTAAATCGCATTGCAAAATTGCATAAAAAGACATTCACGTAGTGTAATAAAAAAGCAGTTTGTTCTAGAAGTAATGATAATAATGATAATAATAATTGAATTGGTGCAGTAAAAGTCATTCGCGGTGTAAAAATGTTATGTGGGAAACGAGCAAAAGAGGCCGTTCTTTTTTTCGTTCAAACCGTCGTGTGTTTATTTGGTCTTCTATAAATGGCCGCGTATACGCTGGACGGCCTTTATACTATCTTTTATATATGTATTCTTCTCCTCTTTCGTTCTTAATTCGGATCTTTCTCCTCTCTTTGCCTTCTTATAATCGCCGTCCGGTCCATCTACTTCGAGACCACTTTTCATTATGCGGACGGACCCGCGGAACGAAGAAAAATAATAATGCATCGATTCTGGATTGGCGAGATTGTTAATGCGGACATAAAAAAATTGCAAACTAATTAAATAATGCAACCATCGGCAGGGGCTACCAACAACTACCGCACGTATTTACTGCGGGGTCCTCGGAATCATTGGTGGTAATATTACAAGAAGTTGCTGGTGCACCTGCCTTCAGACGCAACTGGTACTTCTTCTTGCCTACCGACCAACAAACACCATTGACTGCTTTCCTCCCGTTGTTGAGGCTGTCGCTGGGTCCATGTGTGCGCGTTCCTTCGTCTTTCCCCATCCTTTATTCTATATCAAAGCCATCAATTTTAATAATATTAAATAATTCCGAAATTATACAAACAAGAAGACCTCTGCCGAACTGCGACGACGACGACGACGATCTATACGTAGGGAACTGAGTATTTTAAAGGAGAACGTGTCTCGAATGTCGAAAAGCGTCTCGCTCTCCTCGTTCTGCCTTTCGGTTTGATGAACAAACGGGCGAGCGAGTGCGAACGAGATGGAAAATCGGCTGTGCCCCCAAATAAAGGACGAGCGAAGACGAGGACGTGGCCAATTAAAATTTTCTAAGTGCGGCGTACGTTATAATATAAAATGCAGAAGAATCGCGCCGCCACAGGCTGCCTTTTTATCGCAATTCTAAATGCGTCGGAAATGAGACTCCAATTACACGTGAAACGTTCCAAGCGTCAAGGCATGTCCCGGCTTCGTGCCTATAAGTACAGAAGAACAACAACAACGCGAACCGATCGACCGACACACACAGACACACGCGGCCGACACAGCGAATGCAACGACGAAACGGCAGCAGGCTTCTTACTCTCTCTCTCTCTCTCTTTCTTGCTTTTCCGCGCAAATAAAATTCCGCAGCAGAAACGAAGAATTAAAATTCTTGACGGTTGTTAAACGAGATACTCTTTATCCTTATTATTATAAACAAAGGCACTTCTTTTTTTGCTACTCGTCCTTTTCAGTTTCTCCATTCGATTCTTCACTTTCCATAACGAATTGACGCTTCAAGAAATCTATTGTAGCCAATCTCGCGGTAACGTTAATCGAATGATGCCCGATCCATTTGAAACCAATTACCCACCTTGGTTACCTAATGCTAATAAATTCTCGCGAGCCATTTTGAATTATCGATCCTTCCTTTGCCACACTCACTTTTCGTGTTCGCTTTGTAATTTCGCCGTTAGTATTTAATTTCACGCGTTAACGATCCCATTTCGAAGGTGACCGAAATCTTTCGCCAAACATCTGTTCGAAAATGGCAGAGAGCGAAAATGAAAAATTAAGAGAGCGAGAGAAGACGACTTTTCGCAACGAGGAGCCACTTAAACGAGAACAAAGAATTGTTAAAACGATTCAATACAACAATTTTAAGGCCTGTCAAATTTGATTTAGGTCTTAGCTATGCCCACGGGTACATCCTCAACAACAACGACAACAGCAATCACCATTAACAACGATGATAATAATAATAACAACAACTATGAAGAACCGAAGCAATAATAACAATATAACACGCCTTTATTGTTAACTTTTACAGCTAATCCTTGCGATTTTGCAATATACAAGCATCTGTCCTTATTGGATGGTTCAATAACCAATCATCTCACCCTCGATACCATGCTATCTGCTATATATCTCATAACTATCAATAAACGATAATAAATGCCCTAAACTTATTACGTGCCTTCGAATCTCGATTACATCTATTTTATTCCTTTATACGAATTCACCCCACGTTTCTTCTCACGCATGACTCACCCCATCGAAAGAGAGACATTTTCGTTCGAAGACCAATCGTAAATCGTTCAGGAATCGATCATACTGGCAAAATTAAAAATTTAAAACGTTCACTGCATTACAAAGGCCATAAATCCAGCAAATAGATTGGTATTGTTCGTTTTTCTTTTATATATAAAAAATGAAGGAAATCAATGATGCAAGAATTTATTTATATTCAAAACGACGACGACGATGATGATGAATAATTTTATATGGAAGTGAGTTTTTAACGAGGTATAATTTCTCGCAACTTTTGTTTTACGTCTCGTGGTTTCAGAAGTATGTACGAAGGCAGCCAAAGAAAAACGATCGTCGAGCTACAGAAAATCAATTTCTTCGTAATCTGTAATCACGATTATTAAGAAGAAACTCAATTTCTTCGATAGCCCGATCTCGCCGGCACAAAAAAAACGGAATAATGAGTGAAAAGAAGAGAAGGACAGAGTAAGTGAAGCTAAATTTATGAAACCGGTCTAAATATTTACATAATATCTGTATAATTAAAGTGTTAATACCGAAAGGTATTTCCATCCACTTCTTTCTGCGGCAGTTAAAAAACTAAAGATGAAAAAGTGAATCTTGCGTAGCGAATTATTAGATAATCTTATTTAATGCGACCGTCATAACTCATTATGGAAATTAAATGTTGAAGAAGAAGAAGGCCTTCTTAAATCTCCATACAGCTCACAATTTCAACACGAGGAATTTATTGAATTGAAATGCAAGAATGGCCCATTGCGTACCCAATGCGTTGGCGTTTTATGAGTTATAAAATGGAAAAGAGCAGGAATTTCATTAGTGCTCTAACAGTCAAAAGAAGGACCACACGAGGAACCCTTTCATGATTCTTCTAAACAGCGTTAAACCAAACCACCCAACATCACCTGCATTGAATCACAATTTTCCTATCTTCCTCGGAGAAATTTATTTCTTTTGAAGGGCTCCTAATTATTACGGTACAAACGAAGCCATCCTTCTGTCAGGGATTGTTAGGTAAAAAATTGAATCATTTCTGCTCTTGTCTGATCGTCTTCGTCGACTTTTTCCAACTTTAAGTTCAACGATCTTCGTGAAACGCTATTTATTGTTACACAATTTAATGTGATTTCTTGTACCGGTTGTCAATAACGAAATAACCGTATTTTCTAGCCCATATGTTCTCGTAAGAGTTATTACACCGCGAGGCATAACAATACCACTAAACGTTACATTATTATCATGATTTTTTTCCTTCTTCTCTTATTCGTAAGGGTCTCCACATCATAACTCGATTGTATCGATTAAATATTTATGCGATTCGACGAGAACGAAATAAAAATGATTGTGTGTTAGCATTAATCTCGCGAATGATTTGTTAGAGCCCGTTTTAATAATTAAACGTAAAGTGAAAGGAGCTGTGATAGATATAAAACCAACATTTTCTTTTCTCTCTCTCTCTCTCTCTCATTCTAAGTAATAAACGTATGCATTACTATCGAAGAGTGGCATGTCGTAGTTTCTTTGGCTACGTTCAAAAGAATTTATATTGTTCGAAAAGAGAAAAATGAACTAGAAAGGAAGTTTCTAACTGTAAAGCATACATCAAAACGCGAGAGCGGTCGATATAAATTTTAGACCGAACGCTAACTGAAGAATACAATATTTCTTATCGTGACTATAACTTCGAAATCCTTGTTACCATTATCTTATAAAACGATCCAATTGTTTCCTCCTTCTTAAGAACCGTAAGTTGTTCATTTCGTAATTGATATCGAAGTATCAAACATAAAAATAAATTAAAGGATGCAATGTACGGCTAAAATATTGGTGAAGCGTTTTGTTCATCGTCATCATCGTACGTGTAAGACGTCATACTGTGAAATTGTTTCGAGATTAGATTTCATGCTATTATAAGTAATTTAAAATGTTCGTTTTTTCTTCTTCGCGTGGTATTAGTCGTCGGAATCCATTCCGAACGGCGGTAATAAATTATTGGCGAGAGTCAAACCTACGAAACGGTGGAACGAGAATTTATGTCCTTTTATACGTCATGAGCGTTTTGTTTTCTTCGGAATAAGTTTAGAAATTGTTATAGAATTATAAATATCGTACATAAATAGAAGAAACAAGGTAAAGAGTGAGAGGGCGTAAAGGTAAAATAGAACGTTAATACGGAGACTGAAGAGGATGAATGGCCGTTGACCAATATTCAAGTCACACGGCAAGCGTTACCGAAGAAAAAATCACGCCGAAGACTAAGCAGATGAGAAAGGAGGAAGAAGGAAAAAAATAGGTGGTGACTATGAAAAAGCCATAAATCCAACTAATCACGGATCTGTAAAAATAACAAAGTGCCTATTCATATTACTGGCTCGTTAGAAGCGAGAAAACGAGTACTTTATATGAGATATTGTCAACAGAAATACAACTCTTTACTATTATACACTGCACAACCACTACGACCACTCTCCAACGGGTTCAAAGTCGTGTTTGTTCACGTGGTTTCCCATTCTCGACTCCTCCCATCATTGTCTATAATTACGGGTTTACCTTCAACTGAAGAAGGAAGAAGAATATGAATAAGACCGAACTGAAACTGCACTAATGATACGCAATTATGCTACCGTTTTATTATAAATTATTATTGTGCGCAAGTACGTATGTAAAGAGCGATCGTTTAACGATTTCCCTCTTTCTTTTCCTTCGACGGCTTCTTTAGCCATACTCACGTTATTTATTGCATACGTTAATTGCCGACCATTAACAATTATACTCCTTATAGAAACGTACAAATAAAACTCGCTCAGTTTCTATCATCCAGTTTACCATCTATTTAATATGAATGAAAACGTTCGAGAACCCATTAAACGACCCATCATTACTACTTAATACCGTCGACAATCAAAATCTATTTCGCTATTGAAAAAGCGACCGAAATCACGATCATCATCATCATCATCATCGACGTCGTGAACGAATTTAATAATCGTCTTCGATGCGAAATAACACGTTTTTTGCATAATCTTCCCCTCGCAATAATAACAGCAACAGTAACGACAAGAAAATGTGCAGTTGTGCGGCGTTAATTGCGTTTCGTATATATTTAAATTTGCATAGTTTTAAGCAAAACGAGGCTGCTAGGCGAGCAAATGCCCGTCCGCAAGCTTTTTAACGGACCAACCGCGTTGTTTAGTGGTCGACAACTAAAACGCTTTAATAACATACAATATTTTGTTATTAGCGTCCGTGTGCAACACGACGAAGAAACAAGGGCCCTGACTACTAGAGCTACCTATTTTCGTATAATAATAACCCTCCAAATCAATTTCATCCGTTTAGATCTTCTAGATTTTTTATTAGAGAAGGGAACAATAGCACTTGGGGTGGTCAAAAGTCGCTTTGTACCATAAACGATACGAATTTTATATTTTACAAAGTCCTTTTATTGCCCGTAAGTATTCGTTTAATGGCTTTCAGAATCGTTTTATCGTTCCTTTAGATGCTTCTGATGTCAATATTCGTAATTCAACGTCGATTTAAAATAATATATATCAAGCCTTCTCTTTCGTCAATGTAACAATGCTAAGACTTGATTAACTTCTCGCGAAGAAGAGGTCAATTTAATTTGCATTATTAGAATGATTTGTTCGTTGAAATGATTTGTTAAACCGAATTTCTAGACAAAAAATTGCATTTCATCGATCCTTGCTTCATTACAATTATTATCATTACCATTTGTTCATTTCTTTAGAGTCGTCGCGACGCTTTATAGCAATTCTAGACGGCACATGACGCACGATTGTCCGTTTGTTCCTCCTCTTCGCCACATAACATCTGAATGGCTTCCACACTTATAGATCATGTGGAAAGACCGCCTTTTTAAGTCTAGTCTAATGAAAAATGAAAAAAAGAAAAGATGCAATATGACTTATGTTAGAACCGAAGCGATTCTTTTTATAGTGAAACAGGAAAACTAAAAGGAAACTTAAAAGATACCGAATGTGTATGCGGAGAGGGTTAAAGATGAATGTACATTATATGTGTATAAAAATAAATTTTGGAGAGCGAGATAAAAAAGGGGTGGATTTCGAGGATAGATAAATAAAATGCACTACTTCTTGCGATCGGGGAGGTTATATTTAACTTTTATAATGTGTCTACGCTGATAATTCCGTTCGACTTTTAGGAGATTACCATAGAAAGAGGTGAAGTTTCTTAAGCTACATGAATTTACTAGGTTCCTGCTTTTTTGTTTGCTGTTTGGAAACGTACAGAAAACTTTTGACTACATCCTGTCTATAAATGTGAGTTCGTTTTACGAATGCTTTTTTTTTTTCAAGGCTTACAAAGCTGAATTTCAAAATCTCTCTAAGAGTACAAAACGATTTTTTTCCAATATTCCCGTACGTTTCACTGTAATTTTGTCCTTAATAAGCAGAAATCGCCGAACCAATCTTCTTCCTGCTGGTCTTTTTGGTTTAATAATATCAGGCATTGTAATTTTCTTTTCGCAAATTGTGCATCTATGACTAGAACGTTTATAAAATAAAAAAAATCTTCGCTAATAACAATACTCCTGCTATCATTATAAAAGATGCATTTGCCATTTCTTTAAGCCTTCAATTATATTATTACCATTATTCAAATTAAACGCATCATCATCATTCAAGAACAATCATCTTAAATCGCTATTATCAACGCCTAGTCCGCTCTTTGTCAGCGTCTTGCTGCTTTTTATCACTCTTTCTCTTTTCATATTACGATTAACGATGATGATAGCACACTTTCACAGACACTTACGTCTACGTTTACGAAACAACAACAATTTTTATTTAATAAACAATAAGTCCCTTTTCCTGTTATAAGGTGAAAATTATTATAGCAAACGGATTTAAGAATTGATTACAAAACGCAACTTTGAGTGTCGATAACGAGTATCAATCTTCCACTGCCGAGATGCTACACGCACGTTTAATTCGATGAAGATAGAAACATAAATATGTCAGGGCGTTCATAAATATGTAAAACGATTTTGTCACTTTAGCACGTTTTGAATTTAAAATAAGTCACTTGAACCGTCTATAAAAACAATTTGCATAAATACATTCGTAACGATTTCGTCAAATGTTCCATCCGGCACATCGACCGTATAAAATTCATCTCATCATAATAATCATAAAGGATAAGTTCTAATGGTACGAAGGCGTACGAAAAAGAAAAAAAGCAGCGAGCGAGCGAGCGAATGAAAAAAGAAATAAGGGAGTACATTGTAAACTGTTTATGCCGCATTCCCTCAAACAGGTTGGTTTCGCTTAATGCCCTTAAATTGCATTTTGTATATTACGTGTCGCCCATAACGGTTCCGTTTCCGGCGTAGGGACGTGCGTGAAGGGGGCGGCGAGGGCGTGCAAAAAAGAGCATAATACATAAACGTGCCCTTAAAAAGGTTTAGGACCGCATTACTCGCCTTTTCTCTCTTCTCTCGCCGATAAAAAATGTTTGCGCGAAATTTTCTCGCGTCTTCAAAAGAAAATTATATCTACACACACACACACACGCAAAATCGTAATAGTAATAATCGCTTTTCAAAGATGAAGTCTAAACCATTTTGCAGTCCTGCGTATTCAAAACCACCCTACACTATTATATCGGGTTATTACACGTTCCAATAGTCTGGTGTAATATAATATCACGGGCGGATGATTCCACCCCATCCGGGACACAATACACGACGCCCGGGAGGAGAGACGCCCGTTCGATAGATAAGGGGGGGGGGGGGGCGAGAGGAAGAGCGGGCGATCCAGCCAGAAAGAGGGATAACGGTTTATGGTGGCGTTCGGGGAAGAAAAGGAGCGGATATTTGTTATACGATGGAACGAGCGAATTTAGCAGCGAGTGAGAGGAGCCGGGCAGAAAGACAAACTGTTTCGTATTAAACAATAAACTACGTGTGTGTGTCTGTATAATGTATAAATGTGTGTAATTTACTCACGCTTTGGCCATTGTATCGGTTAATTACGGTTTTAAACGAAGAACGTCTGTTCACTCTGCTTACTGATTTAGGTCCTTACCTGAAAACAATTGGATTTCGTCAAGTTCGAATGAGATAAGAAGATTATGTACATGTTATGATAATAATTAAGAAAGTATTCATCGAGCCAATTTATTTCATATTAACGCTCAATCACTTATTAATTTCATTTAGCAAGCTGCGAGTGTATTCTGTCCGCAAAATCTCGTTCGGCAATGAAAGGAAAACTTTTTGTTACAACTTTGTCGGTTGTTTAGCAAAATATGAGTTTAAAAACTTTGGTGAAGTTGCTTCCACACAAATTAACAAACATCATTACTAGCAACAAATTCATAAACTCTTAGGCAGAAAGTGAATGCGAATCAAGAATAAATGGTCGCAAATCGAAGAGCAACTTTCTTTCCGGTCACTTCATAAACGAACTTCGCCGCGTTCCGATTTTCAGTAAAGACGATGTTGAAATTATCAGTCCGATTCCATTTCGACTACCGTCATGTTACGCGTCGCTGTTAATTAAGTACGAAATTTTAATAGCAAGTAACGTAATTATTAATAACGAAAAAGAGCGAGAGAGAGAGAGAGAGCAAGAACGTTTTTCTTTTGCATTTATGGGGTGTAACTCAAGACTTAATACACACGGCGTTCACTCGACATTATTAAGCCTGCAGTTACTCACATTGCGGTTCCTGTGCTCGTGAGTTACTTCCAGCATTGCAGACTAATGATACACCACAGGCTCTCTTCTCTCGTTCCACGGTTCTCTTTCGCTTCCACCAAGCAACAACAGCAACAAACGAGAGCAACTTCAAACTGGCTACGTTGTTAATAATAATGCCATTGTTATTTATTTACCGAGCTCATTAACTCTACCAGTTGAAGTAAACTAGTGCATATCGTACTACATGGCGTTATTATTATTTCGTTTGCAAAAAAGAGGACATTTTTCATGTGCGAGAAAGGCGAAACATGAGTCGAGCCGAGTGCTGCAACGTATAAGAGCGTTTTTGCAAATTTATTCGGCTAATTTATCTCGAAACGATTTATTTATAAAAGCTATAAAATAATGCATTCGCTTATAGTTTTTTTTCTACGCTAAAAATATGAAGATCTCTTTATTATTTTCTATTAGAGAGTGCAGCAAAGAGGAAGAAGCACGAGAAAGATGGAGAGAAATGCTTGAAAACGGATCGCACATAAATGACGATATAAAATATTATTTTATATTTAGTCGACAGGATTTCATACGTTATTTATTTATTTATGTATATTCTAACATCTCTCTTTCGTTCCACTCGTACATCCCTTTATTATTTATAGGAAGAGCATCATAAAGCTTGAGGAGCAAATGGAACTGGAAAAGGTGAATAAGAAAGAGAGATGCGCACGTTTTTGTATTATTTTGCACGAAAGTAATTGCTAAAAATGTACGTTTATTCGAAATGACAAATGCCTTTTTTTAGGTAAGGAGAAAGTCTCTCTAACATTTTTTCTGCTATTGTAACGTATGGAGAAAGTTTAGGCAAAGGGCTTGCGACAACAAAAAAAAGGTACGTTTTTTTTGGCACTTCCAAGTAAACGTGAAAGTTTGGAAATAAAGAAAGACTTCTCTTCGATGTTTATTACGTTTTTTTGTTGTTGTTGTTGTTGGCAATTACAATTAGATCCGGCCTATTGCAATTTAAGCATGACGGCGAAATGTTTATCGGTTCCCAGCAAATCGGTTTGATCCGTTTTTATTTTCAAACCAAATTTAAATGCATTTTAATAAAATTTTATCAATTCCCAACGACCGTTTAATGGTTTTTATGCACAATTGCGTATATTACGGCCGTAGTGGCAAAATATTGGCAACAAAAAAAAACAGATCATAATTAAACGCGGCACATTACACGATGTATAAATAAAAAGAACAAATAGAAAACAAGATGGATAAAACCAAAATTGTTATGTATGTTGCGCATAATAAATCATTCCCGATGCATTTAATTCAGCAATAAAACGTCATAAATTAAATTAAATCCAAAACGCGTGTATCCTGCATGTGTATGCAAACGGAGATAGTGGAAATGTACGCAGAGCGAGAGAACGAGATGAAATATTGTTCGCTTTGCCCGTAACACAGTTTCAAACCTTGTGCGAATTTATTTATCCTCTTATTTCGCGAATTATTAATCACAAACGTAAGAATGACCGCTTATGGACAAGACGGAAGAATGGCTCAGCGAGAGCGAATCAAATAAACGTGCAAAGCGAGCTAGGAAGAATTGGCATTCTTTAAATAGCCGCTTTGGCTCGGCCTTATTATTATTATCACAATAATTATTATAATGAGCTCCAAGGAGGAAACAATAAAGTAGCCAACCAGTACGAAGGAAGGAATTTATTTCTTATCTCACATAAACTCCTAGTGGAAATTTATGGCTCGAAAGGTGTTGGATTACGACAGATGATGATGCATATGCTCGAGCTTTACTACGTTTTCTGTGTTAAAACTAAAGAATACATTCTTCGTCCTTAGAATAATGTTCGAATGGCGAAAGAAGATCCGTACGCGTAAACACACACAGAGAGAGACGTAGCCGCAGAGCGACACGCCGCGAGAGAGTTGCATTTATTAAGTTATAAACTATGCAATATTCCGGGTCGAAAATCCTACATTTTCGCGCACATACTTCTATCGACACGTAACACGTTAACTAAATCATGCAACTACAGAGAACAGACAATAAAGAAACGAGTTTCGAATTCCGTTATCCGCGAGACAACGATTTGAATTAAGTTGCGAAACGCGCCCCTTCCCTCTTCCTTATGGCTATCATTTCGTTATTAACGAGAAGAGAACGAGGCATCAATATGAATAGAGAAGAAAAAAAAACGTTTTCAACATTCAATTTCCTTCCATCACGCTCCGATATACCTGCTGCGGCATCGCAGCACGACGACGATGAAGGGATTCGCTAAAGTTGCGAAAACCTTTTTGTTCTCGCATGAAAAAGAAGGGAAAATTCGCAATAAGAACGCGAAACGATCCATTTGCACGAAGATCGGTAATAAAGACCGACAACCGTCGCGGAAAGTTCACGCCGAAACCGTTGCCGCAGAAATATGTATAAAAAGAACTTTATTCTTATTTAATTCTTTTTTGCGCTCGGTAATTGAAAGCGAAAAGAATTGAAGGCTCCTCGTCGCGATGTTCGACTTAACCGTTCGCTAATTATAAGATACCGAGCGCGATTTTTATTCGGTCGTTAACTGCCGCATAATTAGGCAATTTTCGTTTAATGCCCTCTCTTAAAATTAACACCTCAATTCCCTCGACATTATTACCGCTCATTTCCGTTTTAATCCACTAGATTGGAGAATTAACGCAAAAACGTCAATTGGAAAAATAAATTGCTGTAAACGTTTACTTTTTTAGTTTCCTTTTGTCCTTTGGCTCTCTATCGCCGAGACCGGTGGTAACGGCGATAACGTTTATCTTTCATACGCATAAAGAATAGCTGCTGGGAAAAGATCGGGATTGGGCCCGGAGTTAATAAGACGTGTGATCGCGAACAACAAGAAGAAGAACAACAACAACAGCAACAACCGGTTCCTATATAAGGCCCCATATGCACGACGACCGCGACAAGCCCTCAGAGCCCATGTCACCGGCATTTCCTCTGCTAATGAGATGGAATTGGTCGGACAAGTTGCGCGAATACGATTTACCGTTTCTTCCTTTTACTTCTGCCTTTTCCTCTTTCGTTTGTTTTTCGTCGTTTTATTTCTTGGCCGTTCGTAAACCTTTCCATCTACATCCGTCTCCGTTTATTCGCGATTTTAATCATTAAAAGCGAAATATGTTTCTATAAGGCCGAACGCAACACATGTACGATACGGCAATTCTAATAATGATAATAAAACATTCGTCTCACATATCAAGTTATAAGCAATTCCAGAGAGATCCTAATGGCGTCGCCGTATTAATTCAATAAACAAGATCGGAACAATTTTTTTTTGTTCGCGTTCGCTTCGAGCTTTCGCTCTTCGCTGCATCGCGCAAAACAAACGATGGAATCTCGACAGGATCTTGAGTCGCATTATGAAAAATGTATTCTTGTATTGCCGACTTCAGGCTCGACTTGTTTTTGCGACGGCCAATTTTTAACGTCTACCATTTTAACAATCTGCACATACAACAGAACGTAGAAGATGCAACAGCAAGCGGCAGCAGCATCATCATCGCGAGAATCTCTTTTTTTTCCTCTCGCTCAATTTCATCGTTTTCTTTTTGCTCGTCCTTTTGTTGCTTCTGTTGAAATATCTTCGGAATAATCGTTGGCTAAATTAAACGATATCAAAACAAATTAAGCGTATTACGTTTCATCTTGCTGACGTTAAAGTTGAAAAGAAGAAGTCGTATGAAATTCTATAAGAAATAGCAATAATTTCAAAGTGGAATTTAACGCAAGAAAAAGAAAAGAAATCGAGAAAAGATTATAACGAGTGAAGGGAACGAAGAATAGTCTCGCGAGTTATTATGGCGGAGCGACTTTTAATTTTTGCTCTGCGAATTCAATAAATTTTAAAATGCTTCGGCAAGTTTTTCTCTCTTCGATGCCATTTTCTTTTTGCTCGGCCTCTCGGCATCAATTTATAAATGCTTTCGATAAAAAGTAGTGGGAAATTGATCGTTTAGCAAAGGAACCACGAGAAAATAAACGATTAGGACGTTTCACCAATGTTTCTTCATCATCGTCAATCTACGTTCTTCTCTCGTCCACTTTCATAAATTAAATATCAAATTACTTAACTACGCACAATGTTCGCGAAAGTTTGCAATTAATTTGCTTTTCAATTAATCATTTGCATCCAAAATATTTTTGAAATAACATTTTTTGTGACATTTTTATTGCACTCATTAATGGTTCTCCTAAACATTTCTAAAATTTTTAACCTGAGATTGATTAATAAGAGTTTAAATGTGAGCTTTACATTGAGATTCATTCACTTTTTCAGACCCCCCCCCCCCCCCCAATTTTTGTATTTGTAGAGAACAGGGACCCTTCTGTACTTTTGCATTTTTACGCTAATTGCAATAAAATTATTTTGGAACTAATTAATTATGCAGATAAACATTAATGATCGATTAATAAGAGTAATTCATTTCTTGAGACTTCCGTTTCCTCAATTTTTGCATATAAACTTTCGCGATTAATATAACAATAATCTGTTAATTAGCGATCGTACATTCCGTTCAACTACTCTTTTGATCTTTTTCATTGTCGCCCGTAATCGTTGGTGAGTCGATTTTATTGTCGCGTTGGATTAAATCGGGATGATCATTAGTTGTAAAGAGACGATCCCTGCACTGTCTCTCTCTCTCTCTCTCTCTCTCTTTTCCACTTTGTTCCTCGACCTCGTGTAACAAAAAGGATCGCAGGGAAATTAATAAGGTACCATCGGCGCGAATCGAGGCGTGCTTAAAGATCCTCTTTAGTTTCTCAATAAAAGAGATTAGTAAAATTGGACGAGCGGTAAATTCCGGCGTCCGCCCTATAAGTCCTTTATTATTGCTCGGTGCGAGGGAACGAACTATTGGTCAGTTCGTTTAGTTATAAACTTCCTTAACTTGGATGGCAATAGGAATTAGTGTTAATATGACGATAAATAAAACGACGGTAAATTATTGCGTTTCGCGGTTCAGTCCGCGACTCCTTTTATTTCGTCGTGGATTGTGTGGTACTTGTTATTTCCTTCAACTGGTAATAAGCCAATTGTTCTTTAGCGTAATTGTTGGCGATGCATCGACAGTTGTTTGGTAGGAAACGAGGTGCTTCGAACCAGCGAGACGTTAGTTTCTTTACGTATTAACCAATCTCTTATATTTATGTAGACCGCTGTAATTGGCGCAATTTTCGATGAAATTCTAACGCTAAACTTATATCCGATTTTCGTTCTAAATAGCGATAAAGAGACGTGGCAGTTCTTCTAAACCAATCTAAGCTTAATGTCGAGAATTTCAACAGAGACAAGCAGCAAACTGATTAAATATTCATGACGAAGTTTATAGTGGGAAAGTTTAAATCCACGGCGAAAATGTTTACTAGGTAAACGCTGTTTGGCCAAAGTTTGCCGTTGCTTGTTTCATAACTAAAACAACAAAGTAACAAACCTCAAACATCATACGGTAATTTTCCTACGTTAGAGAGCATAAAGTTGCCGACGTGGAGAGGAGAGAGTGAAGGTATCCTAGTGGTAATAGTAACCGCCGAAAAAGTGAGCAAGCAGAATCATATCCACGACGGTGCGATAAATAACCGTGGCGAACGTGTCCTTCAACGGGAGCAAAACGTAGCAAAACAAGCGGCATGATTATAATCATAAAGTTTTTGGTAAATTAAGAATCTTCCAGCGCGAGTTATAAAACACATTCAGTAAATACAAACAAACGGGAAGGTTGCTTGCGCTGAAGATGAAGAAGAAGCTGGCGAAGAAATGAAGAAGATTGAATGTACGTGACCACGAAGACAATTACAATTCCCAAAGTGTCAGTGAGCGAGTGTGTGTGTGTGTGCGTGTAAGGGGTGTGGTGATATAGAAATATGTGTGTGTGTGAGGGTCCGTTACAGAATGTGCTCTCATTAAATTTATTTCTACGGAGGAGAATAGTTTCGCCGAGCAAGAGAGACATATGAGGAAATTCCAGTGTAAATTCTAACAAAAGGATGGGAAAGATTGAAAAAAAAGGATGGCGAGAGAGAGAGAGAGAGAGAGCATAAGGAAAATAATAATAGAAAATATTTTTATTATTATTAAATTCCAAGGAGAAGACAGATGTATTATTAAATTATAACATGGACGATAAAAAGGAATTGTAATGGGAATTGTTGTAAATCGTCTCGGCCAGTTCAAAATGGTAGTGCCAAACGGTAATAAAACACGATGTTAATTGACACGGGCACGAAACATCTTTGGCCATTATTCCTTTTTCTCTTTTTCTAGCAAAACTCATGATAAAGTTAACTCTAATTAGTACGTAACTATTATTATAACTGGACATAATTAGATGAGAGACTGTTAAACGATTTCCTCTTAATCATTCTACCAGCCAGGAGAGAAAAGTGTTGCGAAAAGAAAAAGGAAAATCGATGTGAACGAGTCTCAGGAAGATACACAAGAAATGTTGTTAAGTAAATAGAAACGGCGTTACTTATAGAAGAAAGGGCGTGTAAAAAGTGATGCCCTTTTGTAGGCAAACGCATTTTATTCTCCTATATAAAGATCGACTATAATGAATTGTTTAATTAACTGCGGTAATTACAAAACTAAAACTGTCAAAAAATAATTGTAAGCAATTCCTCGGTTCTAATTTAATTGACTGGCATTTCATTTCGCCTATTATTATTGTTATGTAGCTTTTTTTCAAGATTCCATTCCCATTACTTTTATTTACATCATTTTATATTTAACATTTACGAATATAAGCATGAAGAAAGCGCGGATACAGAGGAAGGAGAGAAGGGACGGAGGAATAACAATAAATAAAAGAAGAAATTATTGAAAGGAAATATTCAGAGAATTTCACTATGGAAGCTTTTTAATTGGCAAAAAAGATATCTCCTATACCCGGTTTTGAAATATCGTGATCTTATAGGACATTCATTGTGTTTGGTACAAGCTTTCTAACCTTTAAAGAGAACGGTACGATTCTCTCTCTCTCTCTCTCGCCAATATTCCCTTCTATTTCTTCATCTCGTTTTTTCACTTTTTTATTCCGTTTTTTTTTTAATTTTCTTATTATATATTTTTTTCCGTTCGTTTGCTCGGTTTGTTGCAAACGAAGAATGCACGAACATATATCTACATGTCAATACGGTTACACAAGAGAGTATTGCGAGAGAGGAAGAATCTCGCAGAGAGCGAATAATACCATTCTTCTTATTCCTCTTCGGCTTTTGTACCGGTTAAGTAAATATGCATTACGCTCTCTGTACGAATGTATGTTAAAAAAATAAACGAACCACAAGAACTCTCTATTATTGTTGTTATTTTAAATGGCCTGTCCCGTAATACATCTGACTTTATGGACGAATATGTATGTCGAAATGTCATCCAGCCATAGAGTCTTTGTTAATCCTTTTCCTATACCATCAATTTCTAGCAGGTTCCCATCGATATCCATCATCGAGCGTTGGTCACTATTTCTCCTTTCCATCCAGTTTCACCTCTTCTAATAGCATAAAGAGTTATAGTGGCCGAAAATAGGGTAATAAAGTACGTCACGTGTGCGTGAAACCGCCCGAAGAAAGTTTCTTAAACTGGTTTATGGCCGTCTCTTTTCTAATAAAGTAGGATTTTAAGAAATATCGTCCCAAAGACAAAGCTGCTTTATATTGCGCCCGGAAATTGTGACAAACGACGTTGGTCATCATTACAAACGAAGATATAGAATTGTGAGATATAGACCAAAATAAAAAAGGAGCAAATATTCGTTAATTACTTCCTCTAATTTTGAGTTTGTTAAATAACTTAAAACTTTGTTCAGACTGCATCGTGATTTTATAGCCCAGATATCGACGGAGCTTTTATCTCGTTTATTCTCACCAGAAAAATCAGCGTGAAAAGCACTTGTAATTGAGTGCTTTAATCGTACACTTGAACGCGGCTTCATTATCATTAATTTTTCTCATTCCATTTCTTTTCCCTGTTTTTTTTAGTTCATGATTATTATTACCCTTTCAATTACTAAGTGTCTTCTGGCATTGTTTTTTCGCCTCCCAGATGCTTGCATTTACAGAATTAAAAAAAAGCTTCTCTCCCAGTCAAAGGACGACGACGTTGTCATTTTGTGAATCATTTAAACTGATTTTCCACTCGCATCTTGTTTATTTCATTTTCGCTTTTGCTTTTTCTTCATTTGATTTGATTAAAATTAAATGAATCCGTTTCACAAGAGCCGACAGACAGAGTTTGGTCGCTTTTTCGATCTCCTTCTTCGTCCTCTGACAGGTGCCTCCTTATTATATACATATACATACAATTGATTTAAAGGCACATCCGCAGATGTCGGTGCCATTCCAAGTATGATATCTCCATAGGCATCTGCGAGCCAACAATATAAAGACATCTATTTTGCAAGAGAGAGAGAGAACAAGAACAATAAGAAAGTGTGTGTCATCGGTTGAATGAAACGATTAAAATGAAAATAAAGGAAATAGGAGAAGAACCGACCGGATATGAGAATTCATTCGGATTATTAATCCTATATTCTCGGTTACTTATCAACATTATTCTTGATTTGTTGTGTGACCTACGTTTGGTAAAATATAAACTAAAAATTGGATTTTTTTAATGCTACACGAAATTCAACTTGTTTTTTTTTTGTAATTATTGATGTATCAATACTTGTGATTGATGTATATTAATATAAAAGGAGTTTATAAATTAATTGAATTTGATAAATGTTTGATTTGCAAGTTGAAGATATAGCGGTTAGTAATGGTGATAGCGTTGGGCATGTGCATCCGTAAAACGACCATTTGAAATTAAACAGAAGCGTTTGCACTGTAAACGGCGGTTAAACTCTTGTTGACCCGGAGCAAATATTTTCTTCTACGTAATAGCCACCATTCGTTTCGCTTTTGATTGGAAGAACAGTAAAATCTATTAAATTCGAAACTCAATTAATTCCATGATTATGTGTTACAATGATGGCGAGGTTTAAATGAGCGGATTTATAGATTTTTAAAGTGAATTTCGTTGGCATTAATCCAAGTTTCAGCAATAAAGAAGAAGCGAAGAAGAAGGAAAAACAAACTTTGCTGTTATTTGTTGTTTGTTTGCAAAATAAACATTATTATTATGCATTACTCGAAATGGCAATCACACGAAAACGGAAATGACATTTACCTATTGCATAAATCTCGGTAGAACGTTATATCGTAGCGTGCAAAGTAGGTAAAGGAATAATTTTTCTCTCTCGAATGCTATTTAAATTATTGTCGAGTTTAACAAACATGACTATTTTATTACGATAAAACGTAAACAATGATAAAGGCATAATTAATAATAAACAATTTATTTCGGTTCATGATTTAGTGCCACAGAACTGGATCACATTTCACTAATTCAAATGTTATCGTCATTTGATACTAAACATTAAACAAAATAATGTCTCAATTACATTTTCATCTCGTAATAATCACAAGTCCACCCAAAACATTTTTGCATATCGCAGAGAATAAGAGTCAAAAGCAAAACAAAAACGAGACGTGCACTTCTGTTCATTTAACGTTCGCTTATTACATGCACGTGACGTTCTTCAATAAAAAAAAAGAGCAAAAAACTATCATTTGTATATCGGCTGCGATTCCATTTAATTCCCTCAACAGCAATAGCAAACCGAAAGAGGCTGTACCGCGTTGGAAAAATTTACAGAACAATATCGATTCGTTTTTGCCCCTTTTGCGAGCCTTTTCGGTAGCATTTTTTGTTTGGCTCGAAGACAATTTCTTTGCCGATTTTTTCCTCCTGTAGGCGCGACCGTGATCATGATGATGATGACGAATGCGAGCGAAATGGAAGAAGAATGAGGCGACGTGGGAAAGGAGGACCGAAACTTTATTAGAACCGAACGGAACGAATTGCGATCATATTTTTTCATTTTCTCTCGCCGAATGCGACTCAATTTTATTTCAGTCACGTGTTGTATTATTATTACTATTATTACAGCATGTGGATCAGGTTCTTCCACGTATACGTGCGCGCGATGCGTTTCGATTTTATATATTTATTCCCATAAAAATAACACGAGAGAAAATGAAAATAAAACGAAAAGGAAGGATGGCTGAAACGGAGTAACGAAGGGAACTTAACGAAAGGGTTCGTGCGAGTCGGTTAGTTAGTTGGAAGCGAAAAAACAAAAGAGCACGAGAACTTCTAGCCGTGATATCTTGATTTTCGCGGTTAGTTTATTTTATTTAATTTACTTTCGAGGTCGCATTATAATAATTAAACACGTTAGAATGGAATTAAATGGACGAAGGGATGCACGTGAACCTCTCATTCTCTTAACGGTCGACTGTTTTTGTTTTTTCCTTTCGTTTTCGAACCACACGCAGTTCACGTACGTTAAAGTGCAAAAGGGGCTTTCCCATTTCACGAAATACGCTCCATACGTCGACGATCCTATCTTCGTAACAAGTATTGCCAAAGAGAAACAAAAACGAGCAGGTTAAATATGATTGCAGGACCTCCGAGCAATTACGGAGCGAAAATGATTTTTAAAACTTTGTAGGGTGGTCGGACTCTATAAAATAATTAATTTCAGTTTCTTTTTCTTATTGTGGCTCGTTCCCTCATTGGGTATCCGTTCGGGAAGGCGAAATATTTAATTTATAATACTCGATTCCTTCTTTGTTCTGTTATCAGCGTGCTGTTGTCTTGTTGTTATTGGCCTCCTCCTTCACGGTGAAAGGAATTCAAAATTAAAGAAGTTTTATCGCGAAACACGATCTTCACCGGCATAAATCACAACCGGGGCTGGGATGATCTTAATTACAAATGACTATTTATTATTGTTTTATTCTCCCCAACGATTCGTTTTCCTCCTTCGTCATTGTCCTTGCGAGCAATTGTATCATGTTGGAATTAAGGAATTTTCCTAAATTTCGGACAAAAGAAGCGTGCGAAATATCGTTTGTTTACGTAATGAATTCCAGTTTTGCAACTCTGAAAGCTGCCTCTCTTAACTGTACGCTCTAAGGCAAAAAGCTGTGCGGGCATACGCGAGAGAAGACGTTGGCTGCGTTCTTTCTTGTTTTTAATGCTATTTTCATACAACACTCTTCAATTGCCGGTGCACGGGTGCGAGAGCTCCAGCTTTATGGCGCATGGACTTATTTTTCCCCAAGTTAAATCAATACTATGCGTTCGTTTCGACGATATATACAAAGTATCCGGTTAAAATAAAACGCCATCCTTCATTACCAATTCGACATCGTTATTAGACGAAACGGAATTTCGATGCGAGCCCAACGAGTGCTTGTCGTTCTGGACGATGCGTTACTAATTAATTTATGCTAACCGTTAAATTGGGGTGTATCATTATTAAATTGGATCATAATCTTTTCTTTCTTTGTTATCGCTTTAGATCATCATCAATTCCTCGTTTTTTTTTTCGATTCTTCGCCACTCTACTACTCGCAGTTTATTCAGCAAACAAAAAGGAGCGAGAATCCCGACGCCAGACCGAACGAATGAACCGGAGCCAAGTGGAATCGTAAATCAAAGACGGTAGCGTTATATGTAGATGCGAGTAGTGTGGCATTATAGAATCGAGAGTTTGAGTTTTAAGTGAAATGCGGTGTATTATGCAAATACATGCATGTGTATCGCGTTAAAAGTCGAACCCTTTGCGTCAGTCCTTCGAGCGCGCGCGCGTGTGTGTGTGTCTTGAAGAGTTTAGAAATAATAGTAAGAAACGTGAAGGAAGCGAGAAAGAACGTGAAACAGAAACGTTTTTGAAACAGATAAAATCGTTCGAAACGTTCTCTCGGCTCCATTATTCATTCACGAAATGACACTATTTAAGAGACTTCAACTCTTTTTCTACACGCAATAGTTATTTCGTTTTGTTCTCGCTGCTTAGCATTTCTGCCAGTTGAAATAAAGATTTCTGAGTTTTGTTTTCTTTC
The DNA here is from genome assembly GCA_963695495.1 of Hololepta plana. NCBI lineage: Eukaryota > Metazoa > Arthropoda > Insecta > Coleoptera > Histeridae > Hololepta > Hololepta plana. The sequence continues at coordinate 906,128 of OY968834.1, read as the reverse complement.
GCTCCCGTTCCTCGAATGATTTAACGGGCAAACGTTATCGGCCGACAAGAAAACTTAACGAACCGTAATAAAAATTATCATCTGTTAAGAAATCGTTTAAATATTATTATTATTACCCTTATGATACGCATAAATTCTTGCTCGTGCACATGGAATAATTCTGTTATTATAATTGTTTCGTACGCGTTGCAAATTAATATTGATGAGACTTGTATTTTGGTTCGGCGCAGCGCGGAATGTGAAAATAGAAGCTTAATTAACGATTTGTTTTCGAATGTTTCGAATGATCCGAGTTCCTCGTTAAAAATCATCGGGAATTCCATCGAGTCGACGAAAATTGCCATTTCAATTCGAGAAATGCGCATAAATCTATCAATTTTAATTGTTCGAAAACGATTTTATTTTCCAACGTTTTTGAATTAAAACGCTTAAAAGGATATATAGCTGTATAGTGCCGTTGTCACACATATGCCGTTTGAATAAAATAACGAACACAAGCAGTAAATACAAATGGCCAGTATTAGTGAGAAGAAGAGGAGAGATTTTTGTATTTCTTTTCTGGTTTCTCTTCAGCAACAACGGCAACAACAACATGCGACGGCAGCCATGTTGTTCCACGGGATCCGCATGTGTTTTCAAATTTACAAGAACGACGCGTTCGGGTGTTGTATCTCTCTTTTCTCCGCTCTCCTCCATCAAATGAGATACCCCATCGAACAGAGCGAAGAAACACGAAAACGAATCTGAAGTTGTTCACTCAATTAACGCGAGTGATTTGCGAAAATTTAATCGATTCGATGGAACGGTGAGTGCATTAATTGACTTATTTTGGAATTATGTTTAATTGATAACGATTACGTACCTTAATTTTAAGATGCTTAAGATCGAACATGACCGCCGCAACAACAACAACAAAACGTCGGTTCGTTCGAGATGCGCACGAAACGTCTACTATTTTAGCTTGGGGTCTCGTTTTCAACGGCAAAGGACGCAGGCACAGTACCAAAAATACTAATAATGGCCGCCATTATTATCATCATCATCATCACCATCATCTCTACGAAAATCAAGCTTTCGAGCGACCGTTTTCGTTCGCAAAACTCCAATTAGAACACTAATTGCACGCATCGGACTTCAGGTAATGATACAATTCATAATCCAAATCTAATTTAGTGTGAATGAGTAGCTGTCATCATGTCGATGTTGCTTCCAATTGGAATCGTATTAGGATTCTCTTATATTAACGGAAATAATTGAAGTTTTTTTTTTTTAATAAAATCAAGATCAAAGCATTGAATTTTCTGCTAGAAAAGTGCGCATCTGCCGCCAATTTCTGTTAGCCTCATGCCACGCGGAATTAATTTAAACAATTTATGATTATTTTAAAATCCGTCCCTATTCTTTGCCGATATAAATTAACAATTTTACGATGATGGCTCGTCGCTTTAAGTGTATTTTGGCACAGTTATAACGTTTTATTGTTTGCTGTATAAAAATAATTCGCACAATATAAAAGGTTTTTTTCTCCTCCAATAAATTCTTACATTGTTGTAACCAGTTAAGTAACGTTATACAATTTTTAATGCCAACAGAAATTATTCTTTTTTAAGATTTTCTCCTACATTTTTCCTTTTGGCTCGGGAAAAAGATCCATGCACAAATGCGTCTTTCGGTTAATTATAAGCAGTTTCTTTCTTGAAATAGAAGAGGTTAATTTTAAAAGATTCTTGATATTGTTTCTCTCTCTTCGGTCTATCGCATATTGCCTTGTCTAATAAATATTAATTTACTTAACGTCGCAAACTAAACAGAAAGATTTTTCTTTCTTCTCTCCACATATTCCTTCTCCATGCCACGGTTCTCTTGTACTATTATTATTTATATTTTAACGTGTAACGTATAAGAAAGCTCCTTTTTTATTAGTATTCCGATATATTTCACAACTCTTTTCTCCGTTCTTTATTTTCATACACGAATATGATGTATTTTATAAAGATAGATATATTTATAATATGGATACCGTGTGTTTGTTTCTTCTGAAGTTCTCGTTTTCTCTTCTATGGCAGAGGTACTTGGTAGTAGTAAGTAGGTACGTTCAAAATAGAGTTGTCATAATGGATTATGGTGGCGGCAAGGATATATATTACAAGTTATCTTGCAATGGTTACACAATACAGATATACAAGAGTCGGATATTTGCATGCAGAGAGAAAGTTCACAGGTTAGATTCAATCGCATGTGTTGTTCCTCTCTTACATTTGCACTCACCTGTAAACATCGAAAGTAATAAGGTGAAAGAAATCAAAGGAAGATTCTTTCCATTGAAAATCCGAGAGAAAATGACAAAAAAATAGTACCTATAGGATGAAAGGAAGAGAAAGTTGATCTTTTTAAGGGCTGTTTCTAAAAAAAAAAAAAAAGAAGGAAATAGAAAGCGCCTTATTATTGCCCATTATTGGAACCAGATTTTTATGGGGTTGTAAAAAAATTAAACGCCGACAAAAAAATAAGTAGAAAGTTTTCCAGGTTAATTTTAACTGCCCGATTTCTCTTTGCGCCTTTGTCCTCCGGGAATCTTCTTCTTTAATAGTTTTTTGGTCAGTTTGTTTTCGCATCTCTCGCAAAATGTTCGATTCGATTTTCATTTGATGCTCGTTAGTTGGAACTTTATGCGATTAATATTAACGTGCACGAGGGCGTTTCGCGATGGATCGTTGTGTGTTTTCCAACAAAAGTGTTCCTTTGACATGAAAAATAAATGTTATAAAACGGTTAAGGCTAATAATAAATGATCTCGGTAAGTTGTGGTATCACCTTATGAATATTTAAAATGCGATATTGAAATTTATTATGCGCCTCAATTTACATAAAGAAAAAACGAACACCAAACTAAACAACAAGTACGAACACACACACACACGCACACACAAATGTATTGTACGTTCTTCCAGCATTTTAATACTATTAGCGTATCACCTTATCACCGATCTCTTTGTTTTAATTCAAATGTAGCGGCGCGGTAGTAAGTGAATGATGAGTTTTGAAATGCGAGAGGAACTTTATCCTCACGTGAAAAACGTTGAACAGGAACGAAAAATATGGAAGGAAAGGATGAAGAGAGTAAGAAAAGGAAAAAAAAAAGAACAAACACATGTAGGATACCATTCCGTCTTTATTCGTTTCATAATTTATAGACTCTTTACGAAAATTTATTACATCTACAAATGCAAATATATATCGCCAAGGTTTTTAGCAAGAAAGGAAAAAAAAGTGGTAATAAAGAGAGAAGAAATTTCGGTCTTTTCCAGAGGCTTTTGTTTGACAATTTTATTTATCGTCGAGAAAACCGGATGGTTAAATGACAGAGAAGAATTTGAATTTGTTTCCCGTACTAATTCCATTTCAATTAAATTTTATTTCTGTAATACAACACGAAATCGTTGCAGTGTTCATACGAATTTAATAAGGAAATTATCCAATTTATTAATTTTGCTTCTTCGACTTGGGGGGAAAATAATGAGACTCGAGTGTGAAAAGGAAGGTGTACGTCTCGACCATAATTCTTTTTTGAAATTATAATTAAAATAATTTACTCTCCCCATATACAAACACGTACTAAATTTCATATTAAACGTATTCGAATAAAATCGTATTTACATAAATAATATTAATGAAATTAATTATAATCAACGCGTTAAATATTGTAATAATAATTATTATTTTTAATGTCGTCGTTAATGTTAATTACGCCTCTTTATTCTTGTACGCATATAGTAATTAATCGTCCATTAATTGCCTAAATGAATAATTGCAGGAGGGAACAATAAATTTCCTTCCATTGAACGACCCTTATATTATTGAAATTCGCTTTAGAGAATTCGATTCTTTTTTAACTTTCAGCGATTAAAAAATTGGCAAAAAGGCCGTAATAATCTATAGGCGATTTGTTATTGCATGCAAAAAAAGGGTAGCAATATGCGAAGAGGGTTCAGAAGCTCATAAATTTGGCTAAATTAGTTTTATTCAAATTTACTAAATCATAATTATTATTAGGCAAAATAAAGAAACGATATTTATAACTCGAAAACTTTTTTTTTTCGTCGCCTTTTTGAATTTAAACGTATTATTGTTTGTAAATCAAGTCGTGCGTTCCTACAGAAAACAAATAAAAATAACGCAAATAAATCAAATTGTTCACAAACAATTTATTGTCTTATCCGCTATGCAAAACGAGATTGCGAATATAATCTCCGCTGCAAATCGTAATGGAGCAACAAAGAGATTTAGCCATAATTAATCATATTCTAATTACGAATCAATTTGAAAATGAACTGTTGGGAAATTGTTTCGTCTGCGATACCGATCGGCCATCACCATTTAGACGGGGTACGGTTGGGTGTAAGGAATCTCTTCTAGGTAGAAGGAATCCTCTCTTTTACTGTCCTTCTTTTTTCGGATAGGTAACAGGCGTGTGCCAGTTTTAGACCCGCTGTTTTCCCGTTCCTCTTCGTTCCTATCGCACACATTTCTCTATAGGATTTCCTCTCTCGCTCTACTCGCCGGCTTCCGTCTCTGTTCTACGAGACTCGATGGTATCGTAACCGGTCCCAAACCTTTTTCGCATCTCTTTCTCTACGTTCTCTACGACGGCCATTTCGACTCAATAATACGAACCATTTACACTCAGTTTCGTCTTCGTCGTCGTCGTTCGAGGATTTTTTTATGTGCGCGACATTACGAGAGAGAAGTAATAATAAAAGGGAGAAAAACAAACAGGAAAATAAAAATAAAATGCCTCTTCGTTTCATTCTTTTTAAATCACTTCCTAGATAGTTTTTATGTTATTATTTTTGGTACTTTTTCTTCTCGGTTGCCTTTTTTTGGGAGAAAATAAGAGGAGAAGTTCCCACGAGTATGACGTAAACGATGTTTTCTTAACAGTTAAATGTCGTATTAATTAAGTTGATTTCCTCTGCTGTTTCCATTATATTATTTAATTCATTTGGTAATACTCGAGTCTTGGTTTGGATTTTTGTTTTTTGAGAGGGAAGCACGTGTCGATTTTTCTCCATTGGCGAAACTATGTTCTAATTAATCGTAAATCCAATACATGCATATTATTCGAAAGCGTTAATTGCACGTATTAAATTAATTATTCGCGTTTATTTTCTTACGGCCGGCAATAATTTCGCACGAAAACGGAAATTGCTATATTTATTCATAAATCGCGAAAGAAAACGTTGCAAATTACGCGAGAGATAATATTAACACTTTGAATATCGCGTTATTCTTATTGCTACTAATCGCCTAGAATTCGTACACACACACACACACACACACACAGCATATCCATCCTTCTCGTTCGTACGGTAATAATAACGATTTGAATAATGTAATTAAGCATAGAAAATAATTAAAACGAAAGTGAAGTGCTCGCGTTAAAATTGACCGTAACTCATTCGACGTTGTATCCTCTTAATGCGAACGAATATAGAACCACGAGATTTTCATTATTGAACAAACCGAAAGCGTTAGAGCAAGATGGCGAGCGTGGACGAAAGGAACGGCGTACAACAACGAAACGCGAAGGATACCTCTTTCTCTAGCCTCATTTACTCTTTGTGATTTTCTTTTTCGCATTTTATTTAATTTTTTTTTTTGCGAACGAGTCCAAACGTTCGACCGAATTAAAATGCAACAGACAGAATGAAAACGTATTCTCGACCAGCAGCAGCAGCGGCAGCGAACCATCCTACATGCATGCAAGCATGCGAGCAAGAGAAAAACGGCAACGCGTCAGATTCGCAACTGGCAATAAATCAACGTTGAACTGTTATAAATCAACTAACGAGTTAATCACACGGAGAGAGAGAGAGAAAAAAAAATTAAAGCAAAAAAAAAATAAATACAAGGCTAACGTGAACGAGGCTATAAGCTATATAAGTGATGGCGGTTTATTGTTGCTGTTGTTGTTGTGGCGGCGGTGAGGGTCACGATGAATTTTTAATTGTCCACCCTTCCAAAACGGCTCCTTTAATCTCGTTCGGTTTTTATATCGAGGACAAGGATTGGATAAATCGCGCTGAAGAAGGAAATGAGTCAAAACGTAGGAATTGCGAGGGAAGAAAGAAGGAAGAAATTTGCGTTTATTAAAAACCGCATGCAAGGGTTGAGGGCAAAGGAGGATGGAGAGAGAGAGAGAGAGAGATAATTGCTGCGGCGACCACATAAATTATGGATTCTTCTTTAAATTACTGCCGTTATCTTTGGTACAGAAATGAGGTTCGTAATTGCCTACTATCGCGAGAGCAAAAGAGCAATATCCTCGTATTTCTTTGTTGTGCATTAAAAGACAGCAAGGACTTCAAATACAATTTATTAATAAAAATTAATTAGAATGAATCTAATGCCTGTATTAGATAATTAAAGGTAAAGAATTCGTTGGAGATTATTGCATTTTAACGTGCATTAAACCGTAATAAATTGTTATAAAGTTACGATGAGAGTAATAATAATGATAGCAACAACAACGATAATAATGGTGGCGTGGAAAATATTAGAATGGGAGGAAAATAAAACTTGCAAAATTTATTTTAACAACGGCAGAATGCATTTTATTATATAATGTCGTTAACTAATTGTGTAAAGGAATTTATTGCAATTTTACACTGTTCATAAACTGAATTATTGTACCTCATGCTCGTGTTCATGAAAACGGCAAAAGTTAATAACTTTATCAACTCGGATTTCATTCATACCACTTCTCTCTCTCTCGCACACACATTATTTATTATTTATTTCCCTTTGTTTCCTTTAGGATTTACTATTATTGCTTCGTACTATAAATACAAGATTTTCGCGAAGCTACACGAAATGATCGCAAGGTGAGGAAGAAAATGCGAGAAGATAATAAACGGAGTTTTAATAGGAAGAAGGTGGCAGTGAAGTTATCTACCTACCATGCGAAAATAGAGGAGAAAAGAATAATTATTTCGCGATAAGTGGATGTATTATTAATGAGCACGAGGAACCGCAGATGGTCCGTTGATACGGGTAATGCGAAATTTTAATTATAGCTCCTCGCCAACTAACAAGCGCAACCTTCTGATGTAGGTTGAACGCCGTTAAACGAAGCCCCGCAACTTTTTTTTTTGCTCTTCTTTTCCGTGCTTTGTAAACGCTTTCCAGCCAAATTGAAAATTTCTGATTGAATTTCTGCCTAATCCACATTTAAATTGGGTTTTTCGCGTCGGGATAAACAAATTTAGCGACGAATTATTAGAGATGCCGCTCAGTCTCTCGATTTAGCTTTATACCTGAACGAACAAAACCACTTTTGAACTGCTTTTATGCGAATATTTCCAAACAATGTTCAATAAATTCGAATAATAGCGGACAAAAAGTTTATTATTAATGAAACTGTATTGCAATAAAATTAATTTGCTAAGCTTTTAAGTGTTAATACGAACAATATTACATCTGGATAATATAAATATATTATTATTAATAGGTATTAAATTACGAATTATCATTAAAACGTGAATTCCAAATGGCTTATTAATACGAATGGTTAATCAATCAGCGCGAATTCTGCGTTTTTTGTCGACTAATTCGTTTTAATTTAATTTGCATAAACCATAATTAATTCTAAAATTATGTACGTATTTTGAATCCATATTCGCCAATTCGCAACATGTCACGAAATCTTATGCTAATCCACAATTTAAAACGTACGCAAGCTTGTTTCTCATTGTTAAATCTTCGAAATTCTTTATAAACAACCATCAACGATTTTCGGTTTTCTTTTTACAAGCCATAAGTTCGCTGAGAAGAAAAAGAGCAAGATCGAGAAATTGCTATTTTCTACAACACCTCCGAGCTAAATTAATTCAAGTGCCCTTATCTAAGTTTATTGTTTTAAAATGCATCCTCTCCAACTATTAATCAAACCGTAAAAGAAATAACAACAGCTATAATAATAAGGACCAGTCTATCTATAATGCGAGATTCTTTTGCCGTATACCAGAAGAGATCATCGTTTTATTATTACAAAAAAGAGAAAAGGTCGATTGTATGCGAAGGGAGAAAGAAAGAGAAAGAGTAATAATGGAACGTCTTTTAGCCATCGCTATACGAACGGACGCTGTGGTAATAGTGGTAGTAGTAATGATAATAACGCAAAGTAATATTCTATTTGCGATTATTAACAGTCAATTTTATGCTATAATATTCAATTACGTTTAATAATAAAATTGCACGTAAAGGAGCATTAAGAAAAGATTTCAGGAACGAATGAAATGAAAAAGTTGTTGCTGTTGTTGCTGTTGCACGTTGGCTAGATTTTAATAATACCAATAATAACGAAAAGGAAAGTGGCTTTTATAACCGATTAAAATTTACACGCCGTTTATGTCGATGTAAAATTACATTTATAAAAGCGACGTCAAGGTACAACAGCAAGAAAGCGAAACGAATAAAATAAACGATTCGATGACGATTACTATTATGCATTTGATTAAATTGAAGTAAACTCCCGTATTGTGCGAATAATTACCTTGTAATAATAATAACAAGTTCTGTTTTTATTCGTACTTTTATTTGCAACAAGACCAACAACAGGATCCTCGTGTTACAGCCGTTCCAGTATTAACATTAATTACGTTCTTTTGTTGAAACGTATAAATCTTTGGGCGAAGCAAAAGAGTAGGAAATACCATCATCTAGATTAAACGAATGGCAAAATAATGAACAAGAGGAAACTTAAGTCGATGATACCGAAGAAGAAGGATGAGGCAGAAGAGAGTAAATAAGAAAAGTTATCGCGGCGTTCGTATGGGGGATTCGCAAAATAAAAGTCCCCGGATCTATCGTGAAGCGAAACCAACACTCTCCCCCATTTCGCGCAAATTCAAATTGTGTCGCAAACCGGCTTATCTAGCACGTATAAAATAATATTCGCACGTTTTGTTTGAAATATAACGCGTGCTTTACCTTTTGCTGCTAAAGTTTGTAAATCTTGATTAGTTCCTCCTCCTACTCCCTCGCCTTTTATACTTATTTTTTTGCTTCCCTTATATACCTGAAGTGCACCGTATAAAATATATTAAGAGGAAATGCAACGGCGCTAGGATAATTTATTGAGGGAATTCGCGACATCGGTAGAAGGAAAATGCCGGCGGAAAACTTCTTTTATACGGTTGTATTGTGGAAATTACGGCCGCCATCTACTTTACGAATTGCGCCCGTTCTAAGAAGAAGACGAAGGAACAAAGAGGAAGGATGGAATACAAGAGCTACGGATTCTATTTATTTGTATTCTTTCCTCTCATTTCGTATTCACGCAGACTCGAGGAGAAAACCAGTCGAAGAGAAAACTCATTCGTCCCTTTCTTCCTCGCATTACACGTATATACTCTGCGTTATTGCTTTAATTCGGTTACGGTTTTTTCCCTCGCTTAGATAAACGGACGCGATCGTCAATAATGTGAACGGAGGAAGGAAATTAGATGGATTTTCCGTTCGAATTTAATAAAACATCTCGGACAACCGTCAAGATTACGATGGGGCAAAAATGGAATTTAGCAGGAGGAAAAAAGGAATCGTCGAAGAAACAGCTAGAGAGACATGTGTCTAGTAAGCTTTTCTGCAATAATAAGCGGGGTAGTAGTTGCAAAAGTCGTTAGGCACAAGTGTGGCCAAAGACTTTTTGGCCGTACGTCTGCTGAGTCGCATTCCAGTTGTAGTCGGAAAGAACCAAATGGGATTCGATGGTAGTAATGTCCTTGCGAGTCGTCTTGCCTCGTTCTCATTCACATTTTCCTGCTATTTATTGCTCTCTCCCTCGCTCGCACATTTCTTTCGTTCGCTTCTACCCCTTTTCCATCTTCCTCCTCATTCTCCACGCGGATTTCGTTCCTCTCTTTCATACATTCGCTACTTGATTTACGATGCTTTATGAGCGTATAAATTCAACTATTCCGGGAAACAAATCATTTTTCATATATGAAATAAAATTACAAAGTTTAAAACTGCAATATATAATGCTTTTGAGCTACAATAGAATTGGCTAATATCAAATTCAGAACATCTATCTTGCCAGCTAACGTCTCTCTCTCTCTCTCTCTCTCTCTCTCGCGCGCGTTCTCTCCCACTTTTTCTGCTCGTTTTTTTGATCAATACTAAAGCGAAGAAGACGATGGAAATAATGCTACGACCAACCAAGTAATAGCGGTTGTATGTGCTCGCCCTCGCCGACCGACCACTCTTTTTCTCTCGCCTGCCACCAATAAATGTAACATTCGATATTATGCGATATTCTTTTTAAACGAACTCCACGAAACGAAGAAACGAATGGAAAAATAAAGACCGGACGGAAGAATATCACGGCTGCGAGCCATTTATAACCGGGAGACAAACTTTTAAACCAGATTCATTCGCGAGCCGTTGGTTTTTGCTTTATTTGTTTGCTAACGAAAAATGGCAGCAATTCGCTTAATTAATTCCGCCAAAGCGTCATCGAGTATAACGGCAAATTTCCTAACTCATTTAACTCGATTGCATTACATCGAAATTAGCAAGGGAAAAACGAGACTTGCAATAAAGTTGAAAAACGCAATGGTAAATAAGATGGATATGGAAGAAGGCTGCTGCTGCTGCGGCCGGCCACCACCATTCGAGGATGGCCTATTCGGTAATACGCGCTCATAGACGTGCAGCACGTTGGATACGGGGCTAGCTTCCTCTCTTTCGCACGCCAATGGGCGACTCCTCTTGCTGCTGCATGCTCTCTAATGAGGTAGTAATGTGTCAAGCGTTTATATTGCGCTATTCATTGCGGCGTTTTAGGATTGCGCTAATCTGACGGAATTACACACACCATAATTTGAAACGGCGTACACGCTGTACGTACGTATGCCGGGCTTTTAAGCTCCCCCTTTTAAATTCAGGCCATTGTCTGCGAAAACTGCTATATTATCGCGAATTTTATTTTATAATTTAATACGTAAATCGTACCGAGGGTATTTACAATGTTTATTTTACATATATTTGCAACGGCGATAATAACAATGCGAAATCTACGGCCGTTTGACTCGCCATCGCGCTGCTCCTCCGGCTAATTTTCGCCTTTTCGCAATTGCCGACCGATATGACGCTTAACGGTTGTTGCGGACGATTTCCTTTTGCCATTCTTTGCGCAAAGACGGAGGACAGTAAGAGGACAAAAAGCGACTAATTCCCTCGAATGCCGTAGATTATTGCGACGAGGCAATTATATCCGATGAATTTATCTAATGCTCCGTAATGAGACTTGTTTAGACGATTACTGCATTCCGTTAGTTCGAAGGGGAAAAAAGTTACGGTAGCGAAAATTTCCAATGAAGAACATTTAATAATAATAATTGTACATGTTAATTATTCCGTCGCGAATTCCAATTCGATCCTGATTGATATGAAGGAAGGCAAAAAAATCCCGGACATACGTCGGCGATCAATAATTGCGTCCATTACGTTTAATGCCTCACTTGGAATTCCTTACAAACGAGAATGGAATGGAAAATCGCGGCAGGAAGAGGAAAGAAAATTCGCTTCTCTTAAACGATCTCCGCAGAAGCAACATGAAGAAAACCCGCCGCGCTGCACGTATATACACACACATGTTATTTCATGAGGCATTAACTTGATGAAATGCAAAGGTAATTTGTAAATGTACGCCGGTTAAAAGGGACGGTAGATAACGGTTAAAAAATGCTAGGAACACCGCCGTGAGCATCCCTCGGCTCGCATAAACATTATACGTTCGAGAAGGCGCATGCAAATGCCGCCACTCATTCAATTACCATTCTTTCCCGAAACGAAACGAAAGAAGGGATAACCGAAGGGCTAATCATATTAGATAACCAGGAATCGCCGTTAATAAAATTCGGTTTCGATTAAAACGAATGGAGCCGAGCGGCCGCATAAATAAGTAAACGCAGAACGGAGGAATTGCAAAAGGAGGAACAGTGGATGATGAAAGAGATCGGAAGAAGAACATCGTCGACGTACATTCCGATACTAGGAACAAAATGAGAGAGGGACGCAGATAAACGAGCAAGAAACGAGGAATCATTATTATTCTGCAACATGTCAATAGTCCTTCTTTACTCTACCTTTTTGCTCGTTCGCTCTTGTTCTTCTTTTCCTGCATCAGATTTGAGAGAGCCAATTATAAACGAACGGTAGACAACAATACGGGGAGCGAAAGAGAGAGAGGATAGTGTCTCATTTCTTGTAGCCTGCGGATACCATTTTCGGGGCCGCAAAGATATGCCCGGCGAACGGACAAAAATGTTTTGCCGAAGAAGAGAAAAGCAGGAGACCGACGATCGGGAGGAAAATAATAATGAGCGACCGCGTCCTCTTTCTTATTATGCGACGGCATAATAAAGAAACGGACCTCCTCAATTACGGGGCCACTAAATATTTTCAATGCCGCTAATTTGTTTATAGGCCGCAATTAAAATGTAAATTTCGGGCGCGTCGACAAGATAAAGTGCGCATTCAATATGAAATTTATACAATCTTTTATCGATTTCTTTCTGCCTCTCCCGCCCCGTTTCGCATGCGAACTTTCCACGGTTAGATTTTGTATATATTGTGCGATTTAATTTCGCCTAGATTGGAATTGCTTTGTTGTTGCTTTTCGCAAAAAAAATAAAATAAATACAAAGCAAAACGACACGGCACGATTATTCGGCATCATGATGAAGTTGTGGGAATAAAATATTGTATAAGTTATAGATATGGAAATGAGTGGAATGTTTAATATAAATGGATAAGCGTATGCGGATCGCGAATACACACAGTCTCCTTATTATTATTATGTGCGACTTCTGCATCAGAATGGAAGAGAGATATACAGTTTGCCGGCAGAGTCCGGCCGTTCTGCGGTCGGTTGGCCGGATAAGAAGAAGTCGCAGAGAAAGAAATAAGAAGAAGTGCTGCATAAATGCATTGATCATTCCACGAGAGTCGGCCTCTCGTTTGTTACATTTGCGCAAGAAGGAGAGTGTTATTGCACGTATGGCCAGGGAACGGGTTTAAAAAACTCGCGAATAACTTTTTGGCTTTCGACATTTTATCCTCTCTCTCTCTTATAAATGTATGCGTGTACGTGTAGTTAAGTTGCCTGCCGAGAATAAAGACGTTTGCTCCGTCGAGTCTTGACCAATGTATCCGAGATGGGAACAGTTTAAATCTTTCGACCGTCTATCTCTCTCCGATCCTCGCGCGAATTGAGTAAAACGCGGCGTGTTTTGCAAACGAAAACAACGTACGCAGAATAACGGCCATTCCTCATTTGCCCACCTCTATTCCGCGATTCGAGTCGGGAAATTGGAAAAATTTCGCGAGCGAAGAGGCGCACGTTAATTCGTGGAAGAAAAATCACCAATTAAACATCAAACTATCTCGTATCCGCATCTGCGAATGGATGCAGATGGACAGAGCGAGAGAGGCACGTTTTCCATGATTTCATTCACCTTATGCGGTTCGCGTAATTGGATCCGGTAATCCGATGGGTCGTCCGATAAGTACAAGAGATGCTCTCGCTACATCTTCTCGTTGCCGTAGTTATTATCCCCGACTGTGGGAAATGGCGATAGTTTAACAAACGAAATGGTAAAAATCCAGTTACGCGTACGTAAAGAGTTGTCTCTCTCGTTTATTTGCTCTTAAATCGAATAAATAGAGTAATGAGAATTAAGTGGTTTGCAGTAGGTATTATTAAGAAGCGATTAGAGGCAGAGAGAGAGAGAGAGAGAGAGAGCGGACGAAAGTTCTCGGAGACCGGTGGATCGAAGGAAATCGTTGACGATTTTTCGAGGTAAAATGAATTGTTTAAAGAATCGCAAGAAAACGAATTGACGGAAAGAATGTGTTTCCTGTCGGTCGAAAAGCATTTTATGCACGTAAGAATAAGAAGAAGGAGAAAGAAGGAAAGAAATTACAACTAAATCGATTTGAAAATTCTATTCATCGACGACCGGCTTCTTGCACATGTACAGTTTCACGTTTGAAACGGTGGAAGAAGAAGAAGGAGGAGGAGGAGGCAAAAAATCCGAATCCGCGCATTAATCTTGGGTTTTGTTTCCATTTTGAAATGTTGGCATTTCGAAATACGTACACGGATAAAATGTCTATTGTTCCGATAGAGCGGGTTGAGACATTTTCGACGTGGCAATTCTTTATACAATTTCGAAATATTAAGAGAGACCAGCTACAAGAAAATCGGGAAGGAGAGAGAGTTTCATAAATTAGGAGATAATCTCACGTGCCAAGTGATAAATTTCGTCATCAAAAGATTTAAGACCGTCGTGCGTATTATAATAAAGCGTCAAGATCGTAAATTATTCGTGGTTTCATTTTCACGTGAGCGACATAAATTCCTTTATATGGATTATGAAGATGAGCCAGTAATTAATCCGAGTAACCGAACTTTTAATTGCGATCCTCAATTCTTTTCCCAACTTAAACGGGGCACGTCGTGTCGAGCGAGAGCACGAACCGGCACATTCGGAAGCCTCAGGTTCTTCACTTCCCCAATATAAATGCCCTCGTCCGCCTCCTCCTTCCTCCCCATATACTCATCCACTATGCCACTGCTGTCTGGCACGTCCCGTCTTCGGGATATATTGCTCCCAGTGCCTCGTACATAATTTCTCCAGAGTTCGCCGTAACCGCCCTTTCTTATACACCGTTCGCTGCACGGGCCCCCACGGTTGCCCCCACAGGACCGACCGTAAGAGAGACGAGATGGAAGGTTTCCCGTTTTTCGGGAGGCGAACGTAACCGCGGGCATTCGCTGACTCGGCCAGCGAGGAGAAGGAAAAAAAAACAAGAAGGAAAGTTCGGGGAAAAGAGCGAGAGATAATATTGACGTTTCTTATTGCGAAATATCACACGTCGTCGTACGTTTCCTGATGTGATTTAAATTGCACGCCCCGTCCCCAAGTTGCAATTTATTCTTTCTCAATTTCTCCTTCTTTTTTGCTGCTGCTGCTCGACGCTCTTTCTTGTTCCAAAGTTTCCTCTGCCCTCCGACGTTCGAGACTTCTTTCTCTCTTATCAGTGTAATTAAGTTGCGATCTGCGCCGCGAAATTTACGACAACTTTCTGGAACGCCGTAGATAAAGTGGCGCGCTAGGGGTTGAAGAATTTCGATCTAAAATGGAAATTGGCGTGTCACATCCTCCTCCTCCTCCTACTACCATCGGCTTTTTTCTTCTTCTTCCTCCTCTCGTGTTTTCTTTTGTCTCTTTCATTTGGATTCGCGCCGCCGGCAGTTCCATCTTCGTACGGCGAAAGATAAGTCGAGATAGATGGGGCGACGGTCCGCGTGCTTGAGTGTTCGGCGGGGGCGGCGGGAGAGTATCGTTTTTCTCTTCCAGTCTCTTTTACAACCTGAGAATTGTCTTTTTTTCTCCTCGCTTCTTTTCGCATTTAATTCTGATACATACCCCATTTGGCAAACTCTCCGTCTCCAGCCCTCCTCTTCGTCCTCGCCTCTTTCTCCGCCACCTCCAACGTCAACTCGTAAATCCATATAAATAGCCGCCCCCGTAATAAATATGCAAAGCAATTTCGCGAAGAAAAACGTTTCCGATATTACCTTTCTCACATGTTTCTTCTCGAAAATGGACGATGGCAAAAGGAGAAATAAGCGATCGGTAAAGTGGGAGGCGAAGAGATATATTGAAAGTAATGGCAGAAGATGACTCAATCCTTATCGGAATCTCGCAGTTATTGATAGCCCGCTATCTTGTTTCAATTTTAATTCATTGCTCGCGTTCCCAATAACGATCTTACGATTGTCCGAAATTCTTCGATTCCCAGTTAACGAATGCGAGCGATTTAAAACCTAAACACGATTTGCGGCATATTTGCCCGATTGGATGTTTATGCAATATTGCGATACGAGTAAAAACAAGCGAAAAATTCAGCAGGAACGTTCACTTACATAAAAGGACACCCGCACCTTGCTCTCTCCCGACGTCGTTTTGCCGTTTGTCCGTTTTTTTTTATACGTCTTTCGACTTACCTGCAACAAGAAATTGAACATTAATTACAATCCCATAGTTAATTAATTGAAAACGAAAAATTGCCGTCTACGTTTCTTTCTACTTTCATTTAATTACGTTTAATTAACGGGCAGCGGAAGGACCGAATGCAATTTTATTTCAACCTCTTTTCCACGATGCAGCGACCATCAATCGATCGCTACATATCCACATATTTATTGATCACCGCTATTTGATAAACGAAACTCTATTACGTTCGACCGGATGGAATTATTGCGACACCCATCGGGCAATAAATGCCCTCTGATTAACAGCACATTAACGTGGAGCATAGATCACCGGGGCCGGGGATTTTCCCATCGAACACGGACCGCGTCGGGTCCCGATTCGAGTCCCAAACGGGCGCTACATCAGCTCAGTTTGCACTCGCCTCCGGCCATAGAGAGCATGCACACGCTTAAATTATCAGAGATACTGCTACTACAATTGCCGTTATATTATACGGACGCAATTCCTCTCGTTCTCCTGCAAACCGATGCTCCACATAATTCGCTGTCTTTATCTGGGCAAAAGCGATTCGGAAAATATTAAAATAAAAATTAAAAGAGCTCAAAACGAGATGGAAAACGTGGGGAATTCGCACACGAGCGAAATATATAGGTAAATGTTTGGCCAGTTTGCTCGCAATACGCCGTCGCCACTATTGCCTACCTTCCTATCCACCACCACCACCGACTGCCACCGTTAGCAAACAACCCTCTGGAAAATTGTAGGCGGAGTGCGATTAAACGTCGGCATAAATGAAAGGGCAATAAACGGGGGGTCGCACCTCTTTCGCTCCTCTTTTTTTTTTGCTTCGAACTTCCGCCTTCCGAAATTTAACAATTCTCCTGTTTCTCTTTTGGAAATACGCTCCATATGACACGTTGTCGTATAAACAAATTAAAATGATC
This sequence comes from Hololepta plana, assembly GCA_963695495.1. Lineage (NCBI taxonomy): Eukaryota > Metazoa > Arthropoda > Insecta > Coleoptera > Histeridae > Hololepta > Hololepta plana. The sequence goes on along the minus strand of OY968834.1, from coordinate 889,117 downwards.
TAACGGCTTTAACCCTTTCGAGTGGCGACAATAATTTAATGGCTCATATTTAATCGAGGAATAAGGGTTATTATTTAGAAGATTAATCATTCCGTGTCTTCATTAGCTGCGAGTGAACACGTTAACGAACCCATTTGTTAGGATCGTAGCCGGGAAATTATCCTATTTCGCAGGGAAAAACGCAAGTAGCCGCCGAGATTTATGACGTTTGCTGTCGAGAGGGTCCTCGCAAAAACGAATTTGTACCATTTCGAAGCCTAAAAGTTTGTACAAGAATGCAGCCGTCACTGAGCACAGACTTTATTACTAAAAGTCATGAAAATCGTTCGTAATTCTAAGAGGAAGTTTATTATTAAGAAACCGCGCATTCATCAAGCATTCGCTTGAGAGAGTAGTTGAAAATTAAAAAAAACTAATGTCGATTAATAACGATCTAGAATTTATATTGGTTAACGTTTAGACGAATACGTCGGAGTCACGCGATTTTACTATTTTTTTTTTTTTTTTTTAGTTTCTGATGGACCTAATCCAATAAGTTTTTGCGATCGTGTTACTCGAATGAAGCACAAGCGAAGTGAGATAATAAAGAGACGAAGACGTTGAACGATAATAAATTAAGGCGGAATCTTATATGCATTGTTCCATAGTAAAACTAATTAACTTAATAAATCGTTAAAGTTACGCGCGTATCCGTTTGTGTGTGTATTGTAATGTAATTATTAAAATATACGGTGGGGTTTATGCGCGTAATATTTGCGAGCAATTAATAAGGGTTTTATGGGCCGCCAGTAAACGCGTAAAAGCGACCAATGAAGATATGTTTACGTTTGTTTAAAATTTAAAGCTCCGCACGCCTCTTGAATTATGCATAAGATATAGATACGATATCGTACCTTTATATGACGCGTCCCTTTTAATAAATCTATATATTCATGCGAATAATCTAACAACAACTAAACGCACCCTCAACGGCCCCCCGATCTCGTTATCGTTATTATTAAATATAAACTACGCCAATTTCATCATTAGATTGGAATTAAAACGGCTTTAAGCTGTTAATTTAACATTATGATAATGAACGGGCAAAGATCCCGTCGTCGCCGGAAAGTTTAATTCTCGCCGCTTCCCGGCTTCTTATAAAAAGCCCTTATTTGACTAATTTGCATGGCGAGAGAAAAAAGTTTAAACGCTAGAGCGAGATAAGCGCCGCTCTCTCTCACACAGTCATATTTCTCCTTTTGGCTGCCGTATATTATCAAAATGCCGTTTACGCAATTTGCCACCGGTTCTCCGCGGGCCACATCTGCGTCCCTTACGAACTAACTTCTCCTCTTTCTTTCCACTTTCCCGCCACTGATTTATTACGTTCATTTAAAGCGCAGACAGCTAATTTACATAAAATTTAGCGCAAAATTGGAAAAGAATGGAAATTGTTTAAAGTTCCTCCAGACGGAAATATGGGCAAACAACGTCGGCGTGAACTAATACGATCGATATTAAATTAACCGGTTAGCGAAAATTGTTTCGATGCAGAAAAACGAGACACTCGCGATTCGCAACAACAAAAAATAATGCTTTAGGTACCGGTTACTTGACGAATTTATGCTGCGCTCCACCATTATCTTCGTCATCATTTTATTTTACGCGCCAGCGAGCACGACATCGGCTCGCATCTTTCCTCATAATTTGCGATATCATAATAATAATAATAAAATCGTACCCGCAATAAATTTACACATTTTAATTAGCGATAACCTTCGAATTATGCGATAATTTTCAAGCTCCCATCTTATTTCATTGCCCTCTCGCTCGCGCTGTGCCTTTATTGTTCACAGTCAGCCAAAGAACGAAATGTATCTGGTAACCGTTTCATTGATGATTAAAAAAAAAGACCGGATATAATCAGGAATAGATTTTATTAATTTTGTTTATCACATGTTAAATTTACTTTCAGCGGGGTAAGAAATCGCATTCAACTGTTAGAGGTTCTTGCAATAATGTCGACAGTGTTAGTTGATTAAAACAAGGTTTCGTTCCTAATTGAAAGGCCCCCGAAAAAAAAAACGTTGATGTTGCTAATTTTGCGCTTGTACTTCTGGGGGGAGGAGGCCAATAAACGACCTTTTTTCAATTTGTCCTTTTGCCCGTACATTTTTTGACGTTCGTTCGAAATAACTCACATTAACCATTATCAGATTATAAATGGACGTATGCATATACGTGAAAGTTCATCCGGCGTTTTATTCGCGAATAAGTACGTTCAAATGCAAAATAAATACGCAACTTATTAGATTTACAGCCCACTCGACTATTGCAATAATAACGGCAATGGTAGTGGTGGTGGTGGAGTGCAGAATGCCGCAAATTCAACGTGTGCAATCCGGTGTGTACGGCTTTATTAATGCAGATTTATGGCCGACTGTCGTTTTGGGTTAATCAAATTGGAAAACCGGCATTCGTTGCTGTTATTATTGTTCGCCATACTTCATCCGTTTTCTCGTAGTTAATTTGCAATGGAAACGCGTTAAAGTGCACGTCCTCAAAGAATCTTTTCGCAGAGGCCCAACTAATTTCCAAATTTAAAATACGTTTCCCCTGTTATCATTTTTTTTTTTTTTGATTAAAAAACTTCGGTCCACGTAACCGTAAGTTACACGTTGAAGTTTTAATGGGAAACGCTTTGAAATAAATATGTGCGATGTACCGACAAAAAAAAAACGATTTTTTTTCGCAGAAGAGGGAGAAGTTAATCATGGTCCCAGTGGCGTAATTAAAAACTCAAAAATTCTCATCATCATCATCATCATCGGCGCCGAAAGGGAGGAAAACAGAGCGAGAGCGTGTAGACATACCATCAACCGGCCAACGCATAACGGTACCGTGGATCATCGTTCAACATCACACAGGTAATTTTATTATTATTATGAAACCGAAAGCTCGTCCGTTGTGCTTCCTCCCCGAAATAAAAATGGGCTTCCTATTTTATGAACGTACGTGTAACGCTGATACAAATATATTTTTGGCCCGATTAAAATAAACAACAAGCCGTTGTTGTTCCTGCTGCTGCTGCTGCCGGCTCTTCATTATCCATAACTCGTAGGGGTTTGTTGTTGTTGTTGTGATACCTTCATTTTTTTTTCGCACGAGCCAAAGAGTTATTATTTCAGCGGTCGAACGCAATTTCTCATTTGCACCGACTACTATCATCATTATTATTGCAATCTACGTGAAACTGGAAGCTTATTATACCGGCGCGCAACTAACACGATTATGAATATGAGAAACGAGCTACCTGAATTAAACGCCAGCCCAACCCCCCTGTAAATAAGCGGCAACAACAACAACAACGAAAAATTGCGTAAGATTAAAAAAAGTTTTAGGCGAAATGGGAATTTATAATTCGCGCTAAATCGAGTGCAAACAAAACGTTTTCCTCTTTTCCTCGCAAAGTTTTATACGTTTGCAAACGTTCTAAGCTAATAAACGTTCGACTACTTTATTTGTGTGTGTATAATAATAATAATAATGATCAGTTACATTAGGCTTTTATTTGTCTTTTTCGTTCAGACAGTGAAGCAGCTCGTACAATACAATCGGTTTGATTAAATAAACTCCCCAATCTTCTCTCCGTTCCACGAACCAAATTCAATCCCCGGCAATCTATCCAATTTTCTTCCTGGCCTCCTTCACCCTTATCTACTATTCCACCCCTCGTTGGAGTTTTCCTGCCTTTCTTTTTGTTCGTCCTCCTTTTCCTTCGAAATGCGAATACGGCTTCTCCTAGATAAGTCACGTGAATTGGGCAAGAGAAAGAAACTAAAACGCGGTAGATTTATTTTAAGGAAGAAGAGGAAGAGAAAAATAGGACCGGAATGAATGAAGGGAGGATGTAATAATATAATAGCCGATAAATTTAAACTAATATTGTTCTTTATACAAAAATTCTAATACGCTACATTTTCCACAAATTTCCGCCGACGTCTTCTCGTGGAAGTTTCGTCCTCCTTTTTCTCCTTTAGTGACATTTTTACGATCGCATTCAATTTCAGTTTCAATATTGTTGATGTTAATAAAAATGAGGAGGAAAGGAAAACAGACGGACGAGAAAAAAAATAAATAGAAGAAGACACCGCGTAGGAGATTCGGTGAATGAATGAAAAACCCGACGATTTCTTTACGATATTTTCCCCATTTATTTTTGCCTCGTTCGTTTTTAAAGCAATTTATTTAGGCGCCAGTAAATTGTCTAATACGCTATCCATTCGATATACTTTTATTGGTAAAGTTTAAATTAAGACCAAGACTGGTAACATACAAGAGATTACAATGATTGCGTGCCTTTCTTTCTTCGTATTATTGCCGTGCGAATGTGTAAACCGAAAGTGCGTGAACGAGAATAAACTGAGGAACATGGGAAAGTAAACTTTAAAACCGCGTTCTCGGTTTGACAGACAAAACAAAATAAACCCGAATTGCAATTATGCATACGTTGACTCCGTCTCCCCTGCTTTTTGCGAATGCACTTCGGCTCTTAAAAAAAAATGCCATTCTTTCTGAACACGTTCGAACATAAATACTAAAATTGAAACATAACATTCAAGAACTGACGCAATAACGAATCGTATTTTGAACGTTCCTTTACAGCACTAGGAAATTTAAATTGGAATTTAAACGTTTGTAATGCATTGAAATTTCTAAAATAAGACAGTAAAATGCGAAGATGATCAATCGTTTTGTAGGAAGCCGCCTTAGTGTTGGCCAAATTTAGAAAATACCCACAATGACCAGAAAGTTTGTAGGATCAAATTACAATTTATGCTTATTCGTTTATTAAAAAGAAAATCCTATTGTATATGAATATTCTATTATTCGGAATTATCTTGCCTCTTTTCGTACGCGCGACATTTGAAAAAGGTCGTTAAACCTATTCTTTCGAAATTTTATTAACTATCCACCTCTGAACAAAGAAGAGTTCGCTGACGAATAGCTTAAAATTGCTTAAAAACGAGAGAGATGCAAAACGTTTGCTAAATTGCAATTGAAAATTACAACTATCAACTGGTAGCGCGGTATAAACCAACAGCATAAGAAACGAGCTAATTTAAATCGTTATTAATAATTCGGTTCGGGTCAATTTAAAATAGTAATTGTTTCAAAGTGGACGTGTGATTTATGGGCAGTGTAACAGTGTATTATGGAGAGAAGAGTTGTTGTTGTTCCGAGTAAATTACATACTAAAAAGATAGAATCAATAAAATGATGAAATACGACGTGGTTCTCGGCCATTTTCCTCTTCGGCCGCGAAAGAAGTATTATTAGTTGATCGAAAATTTTCGCCCAACGACGCGAATTGATTGCATTTAACGCCAAAAAGAAAACCGATTGGAAAGAATCGACCATAAAGGAGTCGCTGAATGGTATCCTTTTTCTTGTGTCCACTAGCAGTTGTCCTATTTCCATCAATAACAATAATGCAACTGGCGATGATGATGATGATGATGATACTTGTTCCATCCAATGTTACACATATAGAGTGTCGTCTACTAAAAATAGTAAAAACCATTAGCTCGTGCTAATGGCCTAGGTGTTGTCTTATTGGAACGATTTCTCTTGTTCGTTCGCCTCGCGAAATCTCTCTCTCTTTCTCGCTCGCTCCGTCTTCCGTCCGGATAAGTCTCTCCTCCTGGGTGGCCACTAATTAAGATTCAAACTGATTACAATTGTCGCTAACGGTATGGCACGCGGGGCACAAAACGGTTAAAACGAAAGCACGAACGGAGAAGCTAGAAGACCGTACGTAGAAATACGAAAAAGGCAACATTCTTATTGTCTGCGTGTTTGCTGTTGCTAATATTATGAGAGATGTCCGTTTTATTCGCTCATTTTATGCAGTTGTTTTTTTTTGCTGTTTCCCTTTTTTTTTAACTGAAATCTGAACCATTTCAGACATCCACTCCCTGTGCGGTCGATCCATCTTTGAATCTATTATGACTGTTAATTGTCCTTATTAATGATGATCGGATTGTCGTATGGGATTTTTTCGAATCTAAATATGGGGTTTGCGATACGCCTAGCGAGAAATACGCACTAATTGCCAACGTTTTCTTTCTCCGCCGTCCATCTCACTTTATTATTGTGCGCCAAAAGAAGAATGGAAATTAAGAGAGACAAACAACAACACTCTGATTGGTAACTCGTTATTCCCATACAGGAAATGTACGACGTATAAAAACGACAATTAAGAATGGGATACAAAACGAAGAGTGTGTGGAACTGGTAAAGGGAACGATGATGAAAGAACACTCGCGTATTTTATATTTAATAAATAAGAAGAACCTGTACCCACGAAGAATTCCACAATGGATAATTTACAATCTTGTCTTACTTTTCGAAAAAAAAAAACGTAAGTATATGTCCATTGTTAAATTTAAATCTTCAATTGTAATTGTTATTAGTCGCTGTACGTGTAATAAATTATTAAAAGATCATAAATTATTCATTATTAATGAACGAACGGATGAAAACAAGTTGAACATTTTTTTACTTCTTCGCTTGATAAGATAGTTTGAAGCCGCAACAAAATTGGTTCCATCAGGAACTTTTGCGATTCCTGCAGTTCATCAGTGCAAAATGCGAAACTCGGCGAGATACATTTGCGAAAATGAATCACGCCTTCATACAAAGTAAATTATCGTTATTATGTTATGTCTTTGCCGTAATGTAAGCAAGCCAATTGGAAAAAGGTCTTATTATTGTTATTGCTCTCTTAAAATAAGTAATAACGCTTAAATGGGGGTTCCGTGTGTATTTGTTTATTGGTTAGCGAGTGTATTGGATTGCAAAATTTATTTCAACACAATAAATAAACGCGAGCAATAAAATCATAGAGGAGGAATAACAATAACAACGACACGTGAAATACGAGCGTTAAAATTGAAGAAAGAGCGAGACGAGCAAACTGAAAAAGTAAAAAATTCGATAATGATTGTGTGGCGTTTCAATATTATTAACCGCATTTTTTTTTTGCTTTTTCGTATCGAGGTAAACGCCATTTCATGCTCTAACTAAAAACATTTCTGTATGTAAATCAAGTTGTTCGAGGGATATTTTTGGTATTTTCAGCTCGTAACAACGATATACGACTGCACACACGTATGCAACGTGTGTATTTTTATTTTGGTCACGAATAATGTAACAAATGTCGCTAATTTATGTACATAAACATAATGGGTTTGGTACACTCTCACTCTATCATATTACTTATGCCGTACTAATACAACCGCCGCAGTCCGCTGCCAGTAGTTGTTTAACCCGAAACTCGTTCCGTGGTCTGCCGTTCGAAATCAAATAAAATACCGTCGAAGTTGCCATTAATTTAAAAGCGTGCGCAATTGTAATTCAATTAAAAGCCGAGAACTGCATAAATCTCAATAAGCATCATAACTTATTACTCGTCCGTATGCATACGTGACAATAATTTGATTAATCTTCGGGGGCAAAATCGATGCAAATTTTTGCGCGTCACAATCGTCGATAACGCTTCGAAGCTTGATTAAGATTTAAACGTGATTACGTTGTGACCGCACGAATTATGATCGTTGGCCAAAACAAAAAAGGTCAGCCAGAGAGAATGCGAATAATATCGAATATTAAATGTAGATTTGTATTTTATGCCGTTGTATAATGTACGAGGCCGCAACGTTAATTTCCACTCCATGCGACCACGTGTGGAACATTTATGCACGTATTCCTGATTCGAACGCAAAGATAGTGTGGCCATCGATTCTTTTATTTTCTTCGCGCAAAAAATGTTTCCCTTATTAAACTGTTAACAAAACTTTGCTCGTCGTTTTCTATTCCGTCGATTTCGAATTCGATTTTTTGCTGCCGCTCGTTAAATAGACAATTGGCTAAAAATTAATTGGAATGCACGAGAGGAAGGACACAATGGAATTCTTCGTCTCCTCAGAAAGAAGGTGGAAAGAAACAGTTGAGCGATCTACCAACAACGACCACTGGACAACGATATATTTTTAAACGCTTGACCAGCGGGAGAAAAAAGAGGGAAAAGTCAGTTGTAAGAAAGGAAGGACGAAGACGATGAAGATGATGATGAAGTATGGGCGAGACGAAGAAGGAGAGTAAACGAGATGAGTAATGGCGTCAGACCTGCCTAACCTGTATTTCATGCTCCATGTCGACTTCATTAAATACCGTCAAACGCTTAATTTTTAAGTTGGTTCTTGTAGCGTTTTTTTTTTGTCTCTCTTCTTCGCTCGTCTCGTTATTTTCTCTTTTCACAAAGAAAAAATAAATAAAACGATGATGATGATGATGAATAACAAGTGGAAGAAGAAGATCTTTGCGAACTTTTTCTTGTGGCAATAAGAGAAAACATTTTCTCCGCTTCAACTTCTACCACTTTGTAATCGGTCTTGTATTGTTATTATACTATTAATAACCAGAACCGCAAATAAAATTGCGTATGCAGTAGAAGAAGCAACAGAATGATGATGATGAAGAAGAGAAAGAAGAAGAAGCGTCGAGTAATCGCTATTCGATAAGCAAGCCAATAAATTGCGATTCTTGTGGCGTTTTTCTTTTTGCCAAGAGGCCACATGCGAATAATTAATCACGTTTAAAACGTTTCAAAAGAGTAGAAAGGAAAAGAAGGGCCATACGTAATTATTAAAAGATGATACGCGAAATTTATGTTGCATTCGGAAAGCGCAAAAAGCAAAAATCAGAGTGAGAGAGAGAGATTGCAAATTTCTCGTATAAGTTCCCTTCATTTAATTTAATTACGTATGGTTCTCAAGATGTGCAAAAAAGTGCACATGGCAGAGGAAAAAGAGATACAACAAAAGCGAGGATAATCAGCTACTACTGCCGTTTACGAAATTGCAAGTGTGCAACCTTTTTTCCTGCTTCCATTCTTCTTATTATTATTATTATATCTTTGCGAATCGCTTATAATTGGAGCCTGTTTTATGGCGAAACTTGGCGTTATTTTTATGCATCGGCCAAAGAAATGGTTACATTATTATGTATGGCTGATTAATAACAAAGAGATTGCAGTCGGGGTATGTTCGTGTACGGTTTACCATTAAAAAGAATTAAAAGCAAACTTAAACGTTGCCTATAATTAACGAAGGAGACGGAGAAAATAAGATTCGCATTTGGCGATGCGGTTTTACTCGTTTTGCGATTCAATTTGATAATGATTTACAATTCTTTTCAATTAAACGTGTATATTATGTGTGTATATGGGAGGAGGAGGATGCGAATAAACGGGATGTGTGGCTGTTGTTATTTAGCTAGTGTGTTTGCAAAAACCTATTATTATCACTTAAAGTATTACCACCGAGCGAGAGAAATTTCTCAATAATAAATTACAATGTGTGTGTGCGTCCGATCGAAAATAATAATATTTATTAATAAATAATAAACGGTTTTTTAATTGTACATTTATGGCGAATTTAAGGCGATTTTCGTTATTAATCACAAAAACGCATTTTCGCATCGTATTTTGCTGCTTAACGTTCCGAGCGGCGAGATTTATTTCTTCGCCTCTTATCGAAACTTAATTAAATAAACGAAATTTCTCGTTCGAAAAATAAACCCAAAAGTAATGGCGACGCGAAGGAAAGCGAGATAATTTCGATCGCGTTTTTGTTTGCCTTCTTCTCTTCTCTGGCGTGCCGTACATCTTAAGAAGTCGTAGGTCAATTACCTGTAAGGATTTTTTTGTCGAGCGTTAATTAAAGGTTACGGTGAATCTTTTAAAACACCTTCAATGAACAGATACGAACCGCACCCACATGCTCTTGTACCGAAGAACTTTTACACGTTGTTCTTTTTTGCCGTTGCTTTCTACCACTGGATCTCATTTCAATTTCGTCTTAAACTGCATTTAAATACTTGCGAAATGCTTTTAATTTAAAATCCTTCTCGCGTTTCTATTCGTACTCACATAAATTTATGTTTCTAATTGGAATGAGTCAGGTAAGCGAAAAGAGAAGTACGACCAATATCAAGGAGATCCTGTTATGAAGCATATTCTTTGAGCGTTAATAAACAACAATTATTGGGTTCTTTTTATTGTTGGGAGATAATTAGAAACCCATTAAGATGCCTTCATGATGGAACGATGAGGAGAAGAATTTAACAATACGACTATTTATTAGTTTATTAATAGACGCGACCATAAACGTCTGCACAATTGGAAAACCCAAAGTTATTATCTCCGAAGAACTAAACTTAGTTACAGTTCGTGATTTCTAATCGAACAGAAGGTGTTCATATTTCAAGAGATCGTTTCGTACGTGAGGATCTTCCGATTTTCTTCTACCCCGGTCTTAACGGTTTCATGATTCCGTCAACGCGTCATTTTCCGACATTGTTCGTTTGTTTGTTATTGCATCGTTTAAGTGTCGCTTGAACTATAAAAGGCACGAGAGCAATCGTTAAATCGCCCGACACCTCGTAAATACGATAATTTGTCTGAAGGATAATGGCTCTTGGTTTTTCGTTGGTAGTTGGCCGAATAGAAGTAATAATAAGGGGAGGCTCGAAAATAATACGAGGCAACGTTTCTTCTTTTCTTAAACGAAGATTGCCTCCTTCTTCATTCATGCTGCTTTTGAAGAATGCAATCGGGCAACCCGATCGCAAAATATAAATCATTCGTCATATGTAAGACGCGGCCAGGTACGAGATATTTCGCCAATATGGCACTCCCGAATGCGGAGATAATTCGCAAACGAATCCCTCGCTTACGGCGATACGTTTTAAGGTCGACTATCGAAGGAAATCGTACGCAGCGATCTTGTAACTCATGGCAGTAGTCCGACACCCTCTTGCATTTCAATAATAAATCATTGTAAGAGAACGGGAATAGGCGAGAGAGGAGAGAGGATACGCAGATGAGAGAGGCAAAGATGGTCGCAAGTGGATGGGTATCCACCCCGCTGCAATATGTCAGACGATTCTTCTTCTTCTTCTTCTGCCTCGAAGTAGGTGGCATTTCTACCCAAATTAAAAATTACTATTTTTACTTTGTGTACATGTGTTCCACAATATATCTCGAAGAAGTATTAAGGGACGATACGAAAAAAATCACGCCGGATTTATCCTCTTCCCGCGGTCTCTCTCCGCCCGTCTCGAAGATGACATCCGTAAATTTAAATTAACGTCTTCGCTTTCCCTCGCCATTCTCATTCCTATCCGTTTCGGACCTAATGCTGGATTCAATTTCAATCGAATTTATTATCGTAATAGGATTATTATTTTAAATGTTAATAACGAAATTACCATTCCGTCCATTTCGCCGCTGTCGTTATGTTATTAACAACAATAAATTTTACATTAATCTATTAAAATAACGTGCAAAAAATCAGACTCCCTATCTGCATAACCGATTTGCATAAATCATTCATAATGCATTTATATCTATCTTCAGCATCTCTTGCTAAGCCATAAATTATACGGCACTATAATTATTGTATCACTTAACAGGTAATAATGAGTTTTTCCAACAACAACAGCAACCTACAACAACGAATTCTAGTTAAACGTTTCACGCGTTTTCTCGCATTAACCTCACCAACTGCTTTCGAAATAATTTCACGCGATGATCGATTAGAATCGAGTCGAGAATACGGAAAAAATCGTTAAAATCCATTTCGATTGTTTGCATTGCAATTTTAGTTTTGCAATAAAACTTGCGGAAGCGCGTACCACGAATAATAATAATGACTCAAGGATCATTTCGTGCGCGTACGTTGTGCAATGAAAACGCAATTATTAGGCGCCACTTTAATGCAAATCGTAATAAAATAGTTTTAGCATCGAATCGAGAGAGAGAGAGAGAGAGAAAAGAAAAAGTCTGAATTAAAACAAAAAACGCAAAATCTAATTATAACGATTTCTTTCTTGACTTTATCTCTCCTCCGCTCTTACTTTGGTCCTTTTGTTCCTTCGCGAAGCACAAAATACTTGCATTTAATAAATAAATAAGCGATATGGTCCGAAGAGCGCGTGCATATAAACAGTGTGGGCATAAACATGTCTGTCGGAGTCTAGAAGAGTTCATTAATGCAAAGCAAGTGAGTCGGTTTGGTAAACGCCATTCAGCCCCTAAGGCCACATTGAATGATGACGGCCTTTAAATTGCATTTACATTTATAAACGGTCAGCAGTGGGCAAAAAGAAAATGCGAGCGAAGAGGAAAGACAGACCGTCGCCCTCACATGCCTACACTCACTACATGCAGCAAGTCAATATTTTATTGCGTATGTAATACGCCAATGAGTAAATTATTTCCACCAAATAAAAAATGGAGCGATTGCATTTTACTTTACGGCTTCCATAGAGAAATTCGCCTCGTGTATATTTCAAACGCGCTTCTTATTAAATTTAAATCATAAACGGGCAATTAATTGAGATATTAATCGAACAAAAATAATCAATTTCGCTACGCCAAATAGAAATGCGAGAAATTCGAATGTTCCTATTACGGACCTGCACCACTCGAAATCCTCCATCTCTCTCGGCGACTTCTCCTCCTTTCGGTCCCCACCCGCAGAAAGCTTTCCGATTCCCCACTACAGAAAGCAACCGGCTCAGTTCGGCATGATTTTCATAGAGGGCACGCGGTGAGCTTTCAGCGGATGTTGGTTCGTTGTTTCGGCATAGGGCGCGCTACGTGTACGAGTGAAAAGCTCTTCGAATCGAGCACGAGGCGGCAAAACGGAAGGACGACTCCTTTTTTTTTGCAAATAAGGACACGCTCCACGTGACGAAATGTAAAAATAATAAAATGCCTTTCGGTTTTCGCATGAAGTCGATTTATTGTTCAACAGAAAATTGTGGACAAAATGTATAATCAATTTCGTTAATTATAAAAGAGGTTTTTTTCCTGTATTGTTCTTAGGGTTTAGACAGAGAGACCCACATTTCGAAATTTATTATCTTCGGTGGCAAATTAAAATAATAACAGGTATACGAACGCCATAATATACGGTAGCAAAGACGCAATTTACTTAATTATCTATGTGATTTATATGAATATTTATCAATTGCAAATTAAATTCAAATTCAATTATATATTTTATGCCATTATTATTCGAAACATTGATCTCGAAAATCGCTTATGTTAATTGAACAGTATCTCGCTAAAAAAGAAAGGAAACTAGTTTGTGTGGTGGCACTGCCTATAGTCCTTTGTACTTTTTCTTTCGCAAATAGATATCTTCCGATCGTTCGGTCTGTTGTCCTTCCTCTTTCTTCTTGTTGTTGTTAGTGCTCAGCATTCGTTCTTTTTTAATGTACTTACGGCAATTTCTTATGCTACAAAACATTGATTGTTATATTTAGATAAGATCATTATAAAAGATAGGAGATGCTATTATGTGCGAAAAGGTGGTTTCCTTTAGAAATTTATATGTGAAAACCCATGGGTGGCAATATAAAATATATAGCGTAATGATCGTAGGATCGTACCATTCAATTTTCGTTGTATTAGCATGTATAAAAATGTTAACGTGTAATTAAAACGGGCATATAAAGATGCAAATATCGTCAATTATCGAAGTACGAAGCGGGAGAAAAAAATTAATAAAGAAGCGAATTAATAATTATAAGTGGCATGTGGATCGAGTGTATTAAAGGAACGAGAATAAAAAATTCTTAAAGGGAGAAACTGGCAAGAAAATAATATCGATCACAAACAAGTACTGCAATTAGGATAGGTCAGTAGCCACATAAATAATTTATATACAAAGTATATTGTATGTTAATGGCGTCGATTCGCAATATCTAATAATACGTAATTAACGTAATTTAATTTAATTACATTCAATTTATATATCGACGATCGTTAATTAATCGACTGAAATGAGTGGATGTAGCGAGCGAGTGCGGCGTATATTTTATAATAAGCCGAAAGGAAAAGAAATGGGACCGCTGCAAAAGGAAAAGAAATCGAGGGTAAATTGTTCAATGTTTATTATAACCATAAACCATAAGGGAAGGAAACTAATAATAATAATAATGCAAAACGTCAAATTTTCTATTAACGTGCGTGCGAATTTTCTATTTGCAACGCTAGATCGGTACAATTTAGAGCCGTGAACTTCCGTAGATTCCTCTCGAAAACAATCGTCGAGATCCCAATTTAAAAGCAATTTCTATTAAATTATTACCGCGAGTAAATTCGCGAAATCGTTCCCGTATTTTTTTTTTGCGTTTCTTCCGTTCTGAACTAAAGTTTTTTTATCGCGATCATTTTATTCCGGCAAGATTATTTATCGTTCGGCCGTAAATAATGATGCTTCAAGTGTACTTATATTATCAACATCATCATGTGTGCTCCACTCATTCAGTTTAGCTTTATTGTTGTTGTTGTTAAAATTTTTGTTGCTTGTTTAAACGTTCGCTTGATTTATCTGCTAACGCTAGAAAAATGAAAATTATAGTTCGAGCATATTTAATTTCCTTTCGAGCAACGACAAATAGGAAGCAGCTCCAATTTGTTGCCTATTCGTTATTCTAACGGCGGCGATTTGACGAACGCTTTGAAAGCGTAGACAATAAAATGCGCGAAAATAAAACAACAATAAATACTTAATTTTATTTTATTTCGTGTTTATTTTTGCTTGATTTACTTTCGCAAAATAATAATACTTTTTTCACGCAAAAAGACAGTTATTTACGATTATAATAAATCGCATGATGCACGGCTCCATTTGTCACGAGTATTTCGGCAAAAATGATGAATCCCTTTTTTCGCAATTGTAACTTCACAAGTTTCGCATTGTGCACAACGGCGGCGATGACGAGTGCGGTTTCGTTACTATTGCTACGTGGGAGAATGAAGAATTGCGAGAGATGAGGAGCAGCATAAAAAATAGAATAAAATTTCACTGTCGGCACTTTGCCACCATCGACGCTCGTTGCAAATTTGCACCAATATAACATCAAAGTGTGCTAGTGCTACCACGTTCGAATTTAAATTTATACTTTTTTCGAATTCGTTTGCAATTTAAACGCAAATACATTTATTGCGCTGTATGACGCGTTGGAAGATGATGGCAAAATTGCACATTTATCGCTCATTCGGCGACCCTTTCGTTGCAACATTAGATAAGAGAAAGTAAATCAGCCTTAGAAGCTTCGAGTACAACAACTTTCCACAATTCGAATTAATTTTTTTTTATAACAATATGCTCTCGAAGACCTTTTACGGTTAATTATTAAAGAGAAATTGGAATTCGATCCCGATCATTTACAGAAATCTTCGAGTACCATCTTCTTTTTCTTTTCACTCCAAATGAGCGTTTTGTTTTTTAATTTATATAGAACAAACAATTTATATATGCAATTAATGCCATCGATTCTATTGAATCGATTCATACCAAATAAGCGATGATTGATCTTGATTTGTAATTGGAATTGGTCGCATTCGAGGTACATAAAAAAATGCAAAAATTATATCAGCGAGAAAAGCGTACTAAAAGAAACAACTCAAGTCAAAGGCGTTCTTTGTTTTTTTAACAAAAAGCTCGTCTTATTACAACTAATTAAGTAATTAATTTCTTATATTTTCTCGTCGCGAGGATGTAAAAAAATGCGAACAATCCGCAACGCCAGGAGTGCGTTCCGTGTTCCGTCGAGGTGGACGGATCATTTTTGCTCTTCTTTATGACGCTTCAATTTTATTTCCACTCTTTTCCCGCCATTTAAACGTTTTCTTGTTAGAACATTGGGATTGGATTTTTATATACGGGGCGCAGAATTTATTGTTCTTAACGTACATTTACCCTTTTCCTCTTCCTCTCTCTCTCTCGCGCGCTTTTTTCCCTGCCCGTTCCATCACGTGATAAATTGCCTCGGGTTAAACGCAAATAACATAGTTCCTTGACATTCGTATGACTTATTGCAAATAATGACTTTTTACGTATATTTTAAAATTGATGTGTTGAACGTATAAAATGCTAAAAAACTATTTTTCAGGATTACATATTTCCCTGTTCCTCTCTCGCTCTCCTCCCATATACGTTCGCTATTCACTCTCTCGCACAGAGGTTTTTGCGTTTCATTACGTCCTTTTTCCAGCAAATTTTATAGCAGGTACGTTCGTTTATTTGCTTTATTTAGTTTGTGACGAAACGGGATAAAAACGAGCATCCGTTCGCTTGCATACGGGAGACCGCTACGGCACATTTTCCACGCGGCGTGGATTACAAACTCGCTCTCTTCCTCTCTCCTTTTTGAATCTGCTGCTTTTTATTTGCTCCCGAAACGAACCGAAAGTAATAATAATAATAATGAAAAGAGTGAAGTTTGCTCGTATTCTATTATTTTTTTTTTGCACCGAATTACTGTGTTATTCGGTCGTCGTTTATGAATTATGGCATTCCACACTCTCACCAGCAGCCACAGCAGCGGCGGGTAGTAGTAGCAGCAACAAAACCGCCAGGACAACAACAACAACTACCAACAGCAGCAGCAAGTATCAGAAGCATCGTCGATGGACCAGGGAGCAAACTGAGGGTTACGTGTGTGTGTGGGTATTTGGATAATGCGCAAATCCAGAGCACGATCGGCCCTCGTCGACTCAAAATCTAATGAGACACCTGTCGCATTTTACGTTCGGTGCGAACACCTCGTTTTCGAGTCGCATTTCACGTTAGAGTGGATGACGACTCTTTTCCTTAATGTTAAACGAAAGGTTATCGTTTTATAGTACGTACTCGACTTATAAATAGATTTCTTGGTAATAGACTCCAGCAAGAATCGAATTGATTTAATTATGAATAATTTGCTGATTGATTTGCATTACGTATTGAAGAGGTGGATTGCAAAAAGATTGGACTTTTATTATTGCGAAAATGGTACAAAAGAATTAGCTATTGTTAGGAATGTATAGATCAAATGAAGATTTTTTTAATCTCTCTCTCTCTCTCGTTCCCTCATTCCCTTTCGTGTGCCGTTCGAACGGCGACGACGATGAAATTCGTAATAAAAATTTTCTGGATGCTTTCATAAGTTCAAATCGTAACGATTAAAAATAATAAATGTCGGCGTTCCGTGACGCGTGCATTTTAGAAATGGCACTAATTAATGAGGTCCGCGTCTGCATAAAAATGCAATTCTAAATGCTAAACGATATTTTCTCGTCGAAATATTTAACGGCATCGCTTTCATAAAGTTTTATTGTATTTAATACCAATATAAAATGTTTTAAA
This sequence comes from Hololepta plana, assembly GCA_963695495.1. Taxonomy (NCBI): domain Eukaryota; kingdom Metazoa; phylum Arthropoda; class Insecta; order Coleoptera; family Histeridae; genus Hololepta; species Hololepta plana. Next base: position 871,868 of record OY968834.1, on the reverse strand, counting down.
AAGCATAAAAACAGAAATAAAACGAATGTTATTCTTTCGTCGTTTTAATTCTCTCCTCGAAACGTTTTTTCTTCCATCTTTTCTTAAGACATTCCTATACCGCGCGTGTTACCTTTATATTCAAATCGCAAAATTTTTATGCAATATCCGTCGTAAGCGTCTTTCTCTTGAATGTCAAACCGTCGTAAATCCACTTATTTGCGGATCAAATTAAACGCTAAATTTTTCCCGAGAATGAAAGCAAGTGAAAGCATTCGACTTTCTTTAAACTCCGTCAAACTGCGTTTAATTGCCGCAAAAGAAACTATTTTTGTGCGAAAACCTTCGCCCAAAAGAATATTTACGGTTCTGTTTACGCGCGCGAAATCGATAACGGTCGAATGAACGAAGCAATTTGCAATAGGATCATTCGCAAAGGGAATTAGTGTATGATGGAATAACGGCAAATATAAATCTTGTAACCTTTAGAAAGGAAAAGAATGTGTGTCAACGTACCAGCGCTGCATTTAAACGTGGCTCTTTTCCCATAATATCGCCAACGGAAAATGAAAAACAAATCAACAACGTAAAGCACGTGTGTGATCTATAGCCGAGGGCCACTTTTAGAGGTATCGCGGTCCTTATTTCGCTTAATACAAACCTTACCATCGTCAGATGATCATGTCGTATCTCTGCGGAACACGCATCGTGTGCTTTATGTCCCCTCTCTCATGACATTTATGCCTTTTTTATTGCCGAGAGATGAGAGGCGACCGCCAGAAATTCTACATTCTTACACTTGTTCTCCCCATATTTATGGCGCTAATGTACACGCAAAATTCACATATCATAAACGGATCCAATTACGAATCAATTTCGTTCTAACGGCCTTTTGTAACGTAATCCAACGTTAATTAAATGGGATTATAATTGATCGAGATTGAAATCATTTTTTTCGTATTTTAATTGAAAAGGATTGTTGGAATATTTCCTATCGAAAAGAGCAGAAACGTGGTGTAAGAGAGAAAGACGTCTGCAAGCTGTTAAAAACCCCGCTGCCATTTAAGAGACAGAGGCAATGCATCAACTTCTTCCGTCTTGTGACCCTGTTCTACTTCCCCCCTATAAAACAGAATAAGTGGAAGGAAAAAAGAAACGCAAGAAGAGGAGACCATTTTCGATGGCCATTAGTTCACATTTTAATAATAAGAGCAAAAATGTTTCTACATTATCTTCGTCTTATTTACTCTAAAATAGATAACCGGTTCCATCATCATCATCATCATCGCACCGAAACAGAACGGTTCTAGTCGAATAGAATTTAATTTGAATTTTTATTTTAATATGTTAACGTTTCGAAGAAAAATAAACGAAACAAATCGAACAGGTAAAAGAAACTTTACTCTGCTTTTTTGTTTTCTTTTAAATAAATTTTCAGTTCGTTACGTTATTAAATGTATAATTAATCATTAGAACCTATCGAATAAATTTGGGCACGAAGAAAGAAGATCTAACGGGTGAACGAAAAGAGGTACGCACATAAATTAACACGTACACGGATATAAACTAGAAACTGTACGATTGTAAATCAAATTTCTCTCTTAGACAAATTTTATTTTTGGATCCTTGTCGATGAATTAGTTGATTTTAATTTCAATCGATTTATTTTTAAAAGAAACGTTGAGTTAAATTTGGAATTTGGTTCGAATTGTGATTAATAAAAAATAATTATGTTGCAATTAGTAACATTCATTTTCAGCTAAGTAGAATTGTAATTTTTTGTAAATTATAATCGTTCACACGTCCATAGAACTTTAATTATATATCATTGGTTATTAATTAGAAAATAAATTCATGCGTATTGAATATTAATTAATAGTGGTAAACAAATAAGAGAACAAAGTATGCGTTTTCCTGTTAATCCTTTTTCTCTTTCGTATGATTGCAAAAAGGCAGCCAACGTATAAATGAAAGTACTTTGCTTAATAACAGATCGAAGTAAATTGCTATTATGCAATTTCATATTTATATCGGGGAAATAATAAAAAGGGAATGCGAGGGAAAAAAAAGAACAGGAAATTAGAATCCGATATAATTATTTTCAAACGCGATCAAGTCGAATTTTCAATGTCTCTCAAACCATGTTATTTATAATCGATTAATTAAGTTAAGAATTGTAATAAGAGAAACTCTAAATTTAAATTTCGATTTATTATGGAAATTAATTACTAGTTTTGTTTTGTGAAAAGTAAAATTCTTGCCATTATTAATTCATTAATACAATAATTCATTAAAAACAAATTTATTTTTGCATATAATAATTTAATACCGAATTCGATCCGATTACATTATTCGCGTGGTTCATACAAAAGCTGAATCAATTTTAAAGAGTAAGACGTTTTAAATGAAACGAAAGAACTGGATCAAAGTATTCTACATTCTACTAGATTTCCAAAAATGTGAAATTTTTCGACACGATTTTTTTCAACAAATTCTCACGGACCATTTAAATAAATCGCCAAAGAGATGAAAGAAAAAGGAGAGATTCCTAAAATAAATTTGTAAACGCTAATAAATTTAAATGTTTCCTAATTAATTTTCGTTTTTGGTGCTGCCCAAAGCCATCAACAACTCTACCGAAACGCAACTTCTTTATTGTTTTATTTTTAGTCCTCGAAGCGCCATACGAACTTTTCTAATGAAAAAAGAAAACATCGATAATTTTCCTATTTTAACAATCTATTAAGACGAATGCAAAACATTAATAATTCGTAGTTATCGATGTAAATTAGTTCCTTTTGTTCGCCACGTGGGTGATTTCTTTTTGTTCATAATCTCGAATCCCTTCCACGTGAATTTTATCATTTTTCTCCCCGATGGCGCGAACGAAAGGCATGGAAAATGAAGGAAATAAAGACGAATTGTTCGAAAATGTACGTGTGTGTGTGTGTGTTAGTGGCTCTAGAACAATATTGGCCGGTACCTAAAACTCATTAATAAATCACGTTACGAATCCGCGAATATGCTGTACATAATCGATTACAGTTGGATCAGGACGACATGCTACAGAGGCGCCTAACCGCGATGATACATGGACCACCCGAATACACAACAAACGCCGACAAAATACCATCATAATAAACGTATTCGAACGCGGAGGGGCGGCATAAAACCCGAACCGTCGATCGCCTAGCGAACCGGTAAACTTGGGAAATTTCTTCGTCATTTCAACCATCGTCCAACCGTGTTAACAACGATTTATGTGTAAGCGCACGGCTTATCTAATGGGAAATATTCAGATTGTTGCCCTAAGGGCTACTCACTACCGGCAACGACTCTGATCTGCTCAATTGACCACTCGATACTACCGGACTTCTTTGTGTTAACGCTAAATGTTAGCCAATTAACCGCTGAGGAACACCTAACGGAAACGGTCGCATTAAATTTCAGGAAGGCCAACTGCACGCGATTAATTGCAAAACATCAGCTTAAATAAAGAGTGGCAACAACATTTTTAACCTTTAGGCCGTCTTGCGTTCAAGAATCGTCACGTTACCACACCTTTATTACATAAAAAAAAGAAAAAGATCAGCTTGCTTTTGCAAAAAAGAGGTCCAACTAAGTTCAACGCAAAAGGGTTTCGGGCGATAGTAAAGAAGTTTCGGTTAATCTCCTAGTTCGACGACTAATTATTAATCGGTGCCTTTCTTCCTTTTGCGGCGTTGCCAAATTAAAATTAATTCTAATTGAAAGTTACGATTAATAATAGTTTCCGGTCTAGTTCGCGGGAAATAACGATTCCCGATGCGATTTAGGGAGCGGTTAGTTTACACCGCCGTCCACGGGACTAGGACTACGGCGACAAGGATAGTATTAATTACATAAGGATTAATTCTCCCCTATTGATCCCGTTTCAGTTCACGTTTACTTTACAATTAAACACGTGCAACACACACGAACGTGCAACTTTAATGCAATTTAAGAGATGATTCTTCCTCAACGTCTCTTCAAACGTTTTGCTAAAATTAAACGCGGTGGAAAAAATTTAAAAACAAAATTACAACGCGCTCGATGAACAGGTTACATGCCACCGTATCATGATGAGGTGTTATACTTGCAATCTCGCGAACATGATTAAGCTTCATTATGCTCGCGGCTTATCTCCTTAACGTTCTTAGCGGACGAGAGTGAAAAGCGAGCGAAAGAGTGACCAAGATGGTCGATTGTTTCCCTCCACTGTTATCATGAAGCGCAGAGAAAGAGAAAAAGGCTGGATGAAGATCGACCAGAATTTATCTCTTTTTCTCGCTCACTGTCCCTTAGCTTGCTCGTGTGTGTGTGTGTGTGTGTGTGTGTGTGAAATTTGATTTACTGTTCGTGTAGATGGTATCGCGGATTCGGATTGAGCCTAATAGAAGAACGCGAAGAAGAAGAAGCTTAAGAGAGCAAAACGAAAAGTGAAGTCCGTCGACGTTGGTGGTCGCGGCTCGTATACGAATATACCTATTATATTAATAACACTTAACCTTATTAAAAATGCATTAGACGGTTTATTTATTGATTTAGAACGGTAGGCGGACTTTGATTGCACGTTGCGTCTGCACGACAAGCGAATTTCTTGAGATTTTTTTTTTGCTGTGCCATTCGCGAACATACCGTCGTTACCGTTGTTGTTATTGTTGCTCCCCCGGCTGCATGAAGACGATACCCGTACTTCTTATTTCATGCTCGTCCGTTCATTTTCGCTTTTCTTATTTCTTTCTTATCCATCTCGTTGTTTCTGCAATGTTGTAACAACACCGTGTATCTACGATGTTAAAACTTATAAACGCTTATTTATTTCTCTCGTTTTTATTGCAATTATACACGACGGAACGGTGGATGCAATGGGCGAAGAGGAGGAGCGAAAAGATTCAAAGTCTACCTGCCGTCAGTTGTTTCCGATGCATATTGCAATTTTTCGCGAGAAAAATTGAAAATCGCCGTTTATTTTCGGCCTTTTGATCAACGATTTGCAACAACTGCAACAAGGAAAAAGTTTCATACGTACAGTCTTAAAGGCAATAATTTTATTTACAATTCCACCACGCCTGCGGTTTTGTGTCCGGTGTCATTATTTTATTTTCATTTACTGAATAAAGCTAATATTTCTTCTTCGTCTCCCTCTCTCTCTCTCTCTCTCTCTCTCTTTCTCTGTCTCCTATTATCCTGCTTCTTTTCGTTTATTTTTTTCATTTTTACCAACGGGATGCTGGATACCGCTCCGTGCTTTTAATATTACGTATATGCACAGCAAACATACAGTGGAAGAAATAAAATTCACGTTAATTTACTGAACGTTTGAGCCGGGCGCAACTTATCGCATTAACTTGCGGAGAAGCTCACCAGATTTGATCCTGTTTCGTATAATATGCTTTATTAAATGATGTTCATTTGCTCTATTTTGCTCAAAGAAAGCGCGAAGTTACAAATAAGCGAAAAATAGCTTAAAGCTCGAAAAGTTAATGTTGCCTCGAATTGGTAATATTAAGAAGTAAGAATGACTCGTGCGTTGTATATTCTAAGGTGCAATTTTCTCGATATTCTCAGGCAATTCTGTGACCACTTCACTAAATCTCCAAATCGTGATTATCGACCGTACCTTCGACCGTATACATTTCTCTCTCTCTCTCTCTCTTTCGCTCGCTCTTTGGCTCCTCTCATTTTAAAGCATCGCGATAAGAATTTCGTAATGTTATTTTCGAATTAACAACATACTAATTTTACACTATATATACGATGGCGATATTGCTTTTAAGCGTATTATTGGTTGGAGAATTTAAAATTACCTAGTATGTAAAATCGTAATGAGCATTATTAAGTATCCCTCAAGTAAAAGACAAGAACCGTCATTTCGGTTTACGTTTTTTTCTTCTTGAAAATAATAAAAATATATTGTAGTCATACGAAGGTCCTACGCCCATAAAAATTCCATTAGATTTTTAACTTTCCGTACAAGTTGCAAATAATAACCATTATTTGGCTGCAAAGATTTAACAAAACAGAGGGAAAAAAACGTAGCACGCAGTAATTGTTATACGCCATAAAAATGCTAATAATAATACGGATATAACAAAACGGTTTGTTAGATAATACGTTTTATTTTAGGCGTTTCGTACGACTTTACAATTTGCTTGCGAATGACGAATGAATGAAGAACAACAATAATAATGGCATAAATGACAAGGCCAGGATCGTTATTATTTTTTTTAAGGTGTACTACACACAATTTTTTTAAAGAATCCCATTGACTTTTTCAGGTACAGTTGTAATGTACAAAAAAAAACGTGCCTCTTTTTTTTCGCCGGCAAGGTCTTTGCGAAAATTTGCGACGATTTTCACCTTGAAAAGTTTACGACCATATCGAAAATCGATGCCGATAAATGGGCGAAAAGGAAACCGACTGGAACGCCACCGTGCAACAAATTAATTTGTATCGGTTAATTTTACTTTTATTTCATTTTAAATTTTCTTTATTGCTGCGACTCGATGGAAAATTTATCTTCCCTCTCTGTTTCTCGCTTCCGTTCATTTCTTTTATTTCTAAATTCGATATCTCGTGCAGGTGTCTCCACGTACTATTTTATATCCCTTTCGCCCTTTTCGTTTCCATCTCCTGAAATCAATTAAAATGCTTAATTTCCCCAACACTCGTAACTAGTCCTCCTCCATTCTAACCGCTTCTTCACGTCCATTCCTCCACCATCCTTCCTTCCTCCCCGAACACGGTGAATTATTAAGCGTTAGAAACAATCGTCGCGGAGTTTTATGGCCCGTTCAATTGGCACTTTCTTACGTTTCGCCCGTCGGCAAAACGGTTGTGCAAGACAATAAAACTTGACGCATTGTGATTGTTCCATGTCGGCGTGCGATTTAAAAGTTCGCAAATTGAGACGCGCAAATAAATGCTAATTCAATTGGCGAGGTTTCAGTTTTAATTTAAATCCTGATTTCGTCGCTTTGTCTCCATATTGACCTGCGATCGTTGTAAATATTGCTAACGAAATAGTCTATGGCCGATCATCGGGCAAAAGACGGATAAAAAGCCAACAATGTAGGGTAGAATAATAGTAATAATTATTATTATAGTGGTTGGTAGTAGTATTAGTTTAGTGGTAGTAATAGAAGAGAGGTTATGTGTAGTACCAGTATAAAATAGTAGGTATATACCGTTTCACTTTAATCATTCTCACAACGGTCTTCGCCCTCATTCCGTCTCGCTCTGTCGCACGGTTTCTTTTTTTCTTCGTGATACTCCCTGCACCAACGCATCGCACTACTATTACTACCACCGGACATTTAGGGTTGAAAGCAACCGCCCCATATACCGGCCGGCCATTAACTCTTGGACCTCGTTTTTAGAAAACTCCCTCTCTCTCTCGCGCGCGCTTTTCTTTTCGCAAATTCCGTATTTGATGCTTTCATCTTTTTTATATTAAGGACAAAGACAAGTCGAGCAAAAGTTGGTTGATTCGTTTCAATGAAAGTGGCAAAAAGTTACTCTTAATCTTTGCTAAGCTAATTCATTTTCACGCGGCGTTCATTGAAGATTAAATGATTTAAAGGCGACGGCTCTTTCGGTCTGTCCGTTCGTTTATTTTTTGTTTTCAGTATTAAGTAGCGGTAACTGCAATTATTCGCATTAAATATGCAAAAATGCATTTTAATCCAATTGAAATAATTATAAACCAATTAAATCTTATCGATCTAACGCAAATTCCTTTCAAACGGAACCAAAAATAAATAACGCCAAATGTAAAAAAAATATAATAAGGATTTATTATTATTTATAATAACAACAGCAATAAAAAAAAAAACGGGTGGCATTAACGCACTTTGTACTGATTTTATTTCGATTTTGAAACTTGTTTCCAACGTTTTACTATGTTATTATGAGGACTTAGCCATGTACTATGCCATAAGATTATAAAGCCGTCCAACTGATATTACTTTAAAATATGCTTTTCCCTCTCGTCGATTTCCACTTCGTCTTTTTTTTGTCGTGTTCTGCTAGGTCGACGTTTTGTTTCGTTCTTTAATCATTATTTTCTCTTGCAGTAATTTCATATAAATTAATTTTATCAATTTAATATCTCAAACGTTTATGCTTTTAATTATATTAAATAGTAATAACGATAATAGTGGTGGTGGTCGAGGTATTATTATTAACTGCAACAAGCACGTATGTACGTTTAATTTGATGTAAGAAATTGAAAAAGAGAAAAGGAAACTGGAGAGTGAAAATAACAACAAAATAATATTTATGTACCCTTCGTTCAATAAATTACAATTTTTAATATGAAAAATTATATTTTAATTAATTTCTACTTATTCATCTGAAGATGGACACCGATAATGAAAGAATTGAACGGGGTACGAGCGTCCCACATTTACGAAAAAATCCATCTTCTCATCTAAGTGAATATTAATTTCGTCTCGAGGGGACGTTCGACTACGGGCAAGTTATTTTTTCGTTCTCTTTTCCTCAAAAGAACAATCCTATTCTTATAAAGGGATTAAAAATGTAAATTAAAACGACGATTTATTAATTAAGTGGCGATAAATCACGGGCGAACGTTTTAATTGCTACGTTTACCGTTACAACATTGGCATAAATAATAATAATAATGTATATTTGAATATTGGAATGAATGGCAGAAAAGTTACTTGCACCTCGTGAAAGAGACGGAATTAATGATAATAATAATAATTGTGGCGAAAAAACGTGGGTTTAGCACGATTATTAGCATTATTACTACGATTGCCATTCAATAGGCGAAACTAAGAGCGAAAAGAACTCGACAGTAACAATCAACAACACATCATGTTGCTGTTGTTGTTGTTGTACGACCGATTCAGTAACGTACTTATTGCTTTTTACGTTTACCTTTAAATTGAATTATTACGCTCTTTCGTTTGCATTTGATTTACTATCAACTAAACTCTCTTGTATATTATTATATATTAGACTTTTAAACAAGTGGCAAAACAACACGTTTAACGGTAAAGTAAAAGTAACATGATCGCGTTGTTGTACAAGTCACACTCTATCACTTCCCTCGACAAACGTGCATTTTTTTTTTTAATGTGGCTATTTAAATGGAACCATTTGCAAGCGTTGATAAGCGAGGAAAATTCGCTGTGACGATCGCAGATTTTCGCCCAAAATAGTTTCAACTCTCCGACGATTACAAACGACTCGAGATGAGACGATTATGAGAGCTGAAGCGAAATATATATCTAATATAGAGCGGGAGATATCTTTATCTAAATTTTGTTCTTCTGCCAGCCTCTCACCAATTCTCCATGCATTTTCGGGAAATAATTTGTGTGGCCGCGCCGGCACACAGGACATATAAACCGACTTTCGCCCGTGATACATGGCCTGTCATCCACTCGGGGAACCGTAATGGAGAGATCTTTCGCCCAAACGAGGCAGAGCGAGAAGGAAAAACTTTTAACAATTTTTTGCAAAAGTTGTTGTCGGACGAATTAATTGTTGAAATAATAACTTGCAGGATTTTGAATTATTGTATAATCAATTGGAACAATGGCCAAAGTATGATAGCAAAACTAATTAAATTTTTTATTTGTGCAGTCAATATTTGCTCAAGCTTCCGACTGTAGACGTATAAATCAACTGCGGAGTGGCAAAAATAAAACAAACTCGCCATGAAGGCGATTGTTATCAAATATTTAAGTTTCAAACTAAATTGCGGCATTAATTATTTAAACGAAGAATCAACAGAAGAATCGCACGGAGGCAGAGAGAAATGGCGCGTTCGAGCTCGCCAAACTGTCGTCACTCTCGCTCGCACTTTTCGGTCTCTCTAGTTAGAACAATCACGACGATGATAATAGGAGAAATACTAGTGGCAGTGAATTTTGATATCTAACGGAACTCGCGGTGTTTGTTTAAATGGAATGGCGCCATGTTTCACTTGTAACGACTATCAGAAGTGGCCCTGAATGCAAGTTAGGCACGAACTCTAGACCACTAGTTAATATTTCTTCTTATTATTATTGCAGCAAATTATTCTTCTTTTGATGATGTATGTAATAGCGTTCGAAAAGCAAAATTGAAAAAAAAAATTGTTTGAACGTGAAGAAATTGTGTTTCGCTTTAGGGATTTTCCTTTTGCTGCAGTCTAATCTGAGGAGAATGTAAAATTCTCGATACTGTGACGAATCGGTTTGAATTAATGCAGAAAAAAGCCTCTCACTGCATATCGAGCGATCGACTGCGCTACATCGGATCCTATTTAAATGGGACTAATTTATAAAGTATCTCTCTCTATTTTTTTCTCCTTTATATTAATGTTAAATTATATAACATGTGTCTTTTTTATATAGAAAGTATTCGTTTAAAATTACTATCATAAACAGCTGCATATTTATTAGAAAGAATATTGTTATTAATAATAATAAATAGAGGATTATTTTTTCTTTACAAGCATAATAATAGTGACTTGAATATTATTTTATATGATATTTAATAATATGTTTGTACGACAATTTTTCGTCTCTCCGACCAGTTTTTGTTTCCTTCTTCATAATGGCTAATAAAAATTTTAAATTAGCTACATTTATAAACAAATAAATATCATTATTGAAACAGCTCGTTATCATTAAAAATTACAAGAATGATAAATATCATACTGGTACAACAATACCGCAATAAATCATGTCACTTTTCTATCTATTTCGATGCAACTAGTAATTAAGTATTTTATTAACAATTAATTGCAAATATATTTGCAAAAAAAAGTGGTACCTTTACATTTCGTGTTGCATTAAAACGACATAATTTTGCGCTTTTGACTGAATCGAAACGAGAACGTTCAATCCGTGCGTAATTGATTGCCGATTGCAGTTTCATCGAATCAATAATAAAATCCAGCATATGCGATTGTCGTCGCTCAATAACGTTCAATTGGTGTCAAAGTTTTTTTTTATGTCGGTTATCGGTTCGCAAGAGAAGAGCTAATAACGGAATAAGAAAAAAATAAATTAAATAATTACCTACTTTTTATTATGAGAACAAATCGAAACCGTTTCAAGTCCACTTTATGACAAATTAATCGCATTTTAAATCAGCATTTTGTAATCGAATCGGTCGATCCATTGTGCGTCTAATAATTAACAAACGTGAAATATTAATTAATGCAATCAATTTATGGGGAATAAGTTTCTTTTTGCAAAGATTTAGGTCAAGATCGTTTGGTGGTTCAAAAAGATGCGAGAGAGACGAAACGCGGGATTATGAAATATATAAATTCTCCTTTTTTATTATCTGGTAGTGAACCCGTTTCATTAATAACAATTTTTTTCCTACTAAATATTATTATTGTTAATTCATTCATAATAATCTTTATTGATATATAATTTTTTTATAACCATTCATTCTTTATTTATATGCGTACGATAAAAAATAAATAAAATTCATTTAATGAAAAAAATTTGTTATGCAGGAGTTAAAAAAAAACAACAGAATAACAAATCAGGGCAGAAATAGAAAAAATATTATAAATGATTTCAGTTTATACTAGTAATAATAATTCATAAAATAAAAAACGAAGATATCCAAAATCTGGATTTCGTTCTATTAACACCTTTCGCCGTTAAAATATTCGATCGGTCGTTTATTAAGTTTCAGCAATATTAAAACTCGACCGGGAAAGACCTTGTCTTAATGCCTTAAACCAACCTTGGCAAATAATAAAAATAAGAAACGGAACTGAAATAAGAAGCGAAAAAAGGACCAACTTCACACAACTACATTACAACAACAAAAGCGAAACGTTCTTATTTATTTTTAACGATCGAAATAAGATATTTTTGATTAATTTAAAAAAGTTCCTACTTTTCCATTACACTATCGGGTATGTTAACGGTTTAAGTTGCTGCCATGCGATTAGATGGGCGTTTACACGTGGCAGAATAAAAGAGGCGAACGCCAGACAGAAAAAGAGCGAGAGAGTTGTGTAACGTACAAAAGGCCATCAACCATGATTATGATGGTAGGCTTTCGGGTCGACGGATGCTGTTAAATGGCTGCTAAAAGAAAATTTTAAATCAACCAAACGTATCTATGTTATGCTACGGAAAAGAGATTTTAAAAGGAATTTTAGAATAATTGCAATTAGAATTGAATCGATGCAATCTCTGGATCAATTTAGCGTTAATTAAACGCGCGTGGGGTCGGGGAATTTAATTAGCAGAAAAATTGATAATTTGCAAAAGCCGAGAAGAATGCGTTCAATTTGCTATTGTAAATTATTATGATAATAATCGTGATATTAATAATAATAGGAAAACCGTTTAAATAGAATTAAATACGTTCTAACTGTAATAAATAATGGGACACAATAATAAACGATATTAAAATGTGTCTTATTGTACATGTAAAATAATTAACACGTAATAAAAATTGAAAGGAATTATTAGCCTGGCACTATTTTTATTAAACCCATTTTTATATCTATAAGAACGTTTCAACTGACACTATTTATTTACACATCATATAAAGTTCCAAGCACAAATAAACTAATGAAGAAAAATTAATTCTGGACGTCCCGGCGTATTTAATTGGACAATAACAATTAATAAACTATAGTTATAGATTTTACATTAATATTTTTTGTTGTTGAAAGTACAGGCGCTTTTCCACTCGCATCGTAATCAGAGTGAGTGCCATGAATTAGATTATTAAATTAATTATTACGTATTATTTGCACGTTGTAAACAAGTTTTAGTGCTCAAACGTAATCGATAAAATAACAACAACAACAAATTCATTTAATCGACTTATTATTATTAATGAATATATTTATTTATAATTAATTATTATTAATAATAAAATTTATGTCATAATTAACTAATTTCCAGTGGCACGTTTCATGATTAACGTTTGATTCGGTTAAAAAAAAGGGAAGACAAAGAGAGAATTTCTTTAAATTAATTATTATTTGGATTTCTATTCATAATTGCGTTAGTATCAAATTACATGTATGTGGCGGAATTTTACGTTCTCTTTTTGAATTAGAAACGAACTGGATTAGAAAGTGCCCAAATAGCAATCGAATTTTTATCAAACTTATAAAAATAACTATTTGATACGCGTGCATAATTTGTTTGGCGACTCCATGAACAATATCAAATATAATTCCGATACTTAAACCGTTATTATTATTCGTTAATGCCGTTAAAACGTTATTTCTAATTGAAATTTCCTGATTGCTCTAGCTAATGCTTAAAAAACGCATTTCGCAGATAATTTTCATAAACAAATCAAAGTGCGATTTAGAAAGGCGTCTGCATAGCGCCAGTCAACACGATAACCATTTTATTATATCTACTGTGCGATTTTTTCTTTTCAAATTCCAATCTGAACTAGATGGACAATTACTGAGTGGCAACTCTTTGTTTTTCAACCATTTTACGACCGTTGATAACAGCGAGCATCATTAAATTATTTTCATTTAATTAGAATTCTATTTTTTAATTAAACGCAACCAATTTTTTTTTTTTTTTCGTTAGAAAGTTCAATGTATTCCGATTGTCTATTTAAATGGAATCGGATTTAAACAATAAATCGAGAACAATTTTACGTACTTATCAATGCGATATGTCGTCGTTGAGAAGGATACGAAAAACAGTATAATTAATAATTCATTATTATCGCTTAATTGATTTAATTATTTCTAATAATCGACATGCTAATTGTGGTCGATCAATTATAAAAACGATAATTGAATATTATTGTGTTTATCGCTTCTTAGAAACTATTGTCGATTTTCTGCAAATATTGTGTGTAAATGTGGTGCGAAGAGAAGAAGAAGATTACCGCCGCGAATGTACTCTCTAATGCACACATTTCAACAAAACGGTTTTCCCTTTTTCTCGTGCTTGAGACGGGTGGTTGTAAATTAAGACAAGGAAAAAAGTTGATATTTTTTTCTTTCACGTAGGTATATAGTTTTTTTTTTTCGTTCTCGAACGTATAAAAATATACATAAGAAAGTTTCATCCAACATACAAAAACCTAATACATCTTCCCGACGTTTCCTTTAAGACTGAGATGATAAATTATCTTAAGAACTTGTCGTATAACTAAATGATAACTTAGTTTCTTCCATGTATATGTATATATCTCTTTCCTTCCATTCTTTTACGTTTATTTTATTTTTTTAAGAAATTTCCTTTTAACCTCTTCCTTATCATTCTATTAACTGTTTATAATTTCTTTTTTCGTTCAGTTAAAAGGCCTCTCCTCTTCTATTTTTCCTCTTTAATGAATTATTATTTATTATTCCTGTTTGTTTAGATTTCATCCAGAGAAACAAAAAAAATTAATTCCGATTCGAAATTTATGGCATTCGAAAGATATCAATCTGCAATAATCGATGATAGATAGCAATAAACAACATTTTTGCCGGCGAATTAAATTTTATATATCACACCAACGGCAAAAAAAAATATTAAAAACTATTTCGTTCATACAATTTTTCAGTTATAAATATATTGATCGGCACGTGAAATGTTTGTGTCGGTCGACGACGACAACGTGATGCACTATAGGGCAAATATGGCCGATAAAACGCATTATGAATATTTGATGATTTAATTGACATGCATGCAATCCGTGAATTTCGAAATAGCATTCGGTTACTTCTTTAGCAACAACAGCATCGAAAATCACAACAGGGAAAACCGCGATTGGAAGCCGAATTCACCAAAACCGTCAGGAGGGGTTGATGCCAATTAACAAAAGATCACCGCCATCGTAATCACAACCACTTCGACGCTATTCAACAAACTGAAGCCGTTTTAATCTTAAGAAATGCTCTTTACCACTTTTCACTTGAAACAAAACTCGACCAATTGCCCAACGGAAAAAGATTGATACTTCCATGAACCAAGAAAGAATTGAAAGATTCGAATTAATGATAGTGTGGAAATTCGGTGCGGACAATTCGGGCAACAAAACTAAACTAACCAACGGTCTTTTGCAATCTTCCATCCACTCCTCGCTCGCCCTGTCTGTCTTTTTCTCTTTCGCACTCACTCTCCCCCTTTTCGTGCTCTTTCTCTCTATTCTTTTTTCTTTCCCGGTAAGTATAGGCCTCGTATAAAAATTCAGGGACGCCATTAAAAAAGGAAGGAATAAAGGCCTTTTGTTGCAATGCTGACGACGAAGATGATGATCATGATGCCGAAGCAGCCGGGTCTGTGAGCTACACAATAATCGCGTCAGGCAATTTGGGGCTATTATTATTTGCAAGTTTTTATTCTTCTCCTCTTCTTGCAATGTTACCAAAAAAAAGCGCCCAAAGACTCGAGGATTTTAATTAAATTAAATCCAAAGTAAGTCCGTCGGTGTTACGCGTTCAATAAACCTGCAAAACAGCGAAAATCGCGATTGAATTTTACACGTAAACGAATTTATCATTAACAAAATTCGTCATCGTGCGATATCACCGAAGAAGCATCAGGTATATCAGATAGAGGATAAAGTTTTTGATCTTGGCCAAAAAGAGTAAAATAAATATTGACAGCAGTTTTAGAGGATGAAATTTATGAGGCCGCTAGAGAAGACGTTAGAACGGAATGGGCAGAAAAAAAAACAAACGGGCGGTCTTCGTGCCTTCGTCTTTATATCTTCATAGCCAGAACAACAATATAATAATGGCTTTATTAGGGAACGAGGAATAGGTAGATCGAGGAAAGAAGCATTTAAAAAGACGACCCGAAATCATAACGGAATTATCAGTTTCACTTGGGTCTCGTTTTGGAGAATAAAAACAATTTCTTGCCGTCCATAAGGTCGTTGTCGTCAGGAGTTTTCTCTCGTTTAGTTAAATTACCATTATATTAATGTGGATGCGGACGATTAACAGCGCAATGCATCATGCTGGTACATCTAAATGCATTCTAATTAATAATTGACGGACATTCTTCCTTTCGAATTATTTATTAGGAAAAGTTCAATATTCATAATTCTCGCGATGAACGATTGCCGTTTAACAACGAATTTTTCGGAAAGATTAATATTGTAATGGAAGAAGATAAATCATTTATCATAATTAGATTTCCTTGTCGTTTCTTTCGCGTGAAAATTGTGAAATTAAAACGGAAACGGTACGAGAGCGCGATGATCTTATGGAAACGCACGAGCACGTACGTATGAAGTCGCATCTAACAGATTTTCAGTTTCGGCCGAATTTATTATAACCGAAATAAATCATCTATAGGTAGGAGCGAGCAGTTCCTGTTGAATTTATAGCTCAATTACCAAATCGTGAGAATAGTTAATACATATCCCGCGCGTTCTACGTTTTACCAATATTTCGACGGTACAAAAAGAAACCGAAGGAACAAAACGATTTAAAAACAACCGTCGCATACATGGTAGAGCATTCGGAATCGATTGTTATTTTCAATTTTCCATTCACTAACAGATTTGTCTTTTTATTTCGCTTTTTTTTTCTAGCAGATTAAAATCCATCGCTATTGTGCGAAATTTAATGAAAATGCGGACCGTTCGCCGTAGTGTGTGTGCGCTGCGGAACGGGACAAAATCAGGTTTAAATCTGCACGTAATAATAATAATAATGGTAACGATCGTCATCGTAATCAGCATCGACGTGGTCGTCGTCGTCGGCTAATTTTCGATGGCTCGCTCTACGTGGGAAACCGAAAAAGAAAGCGAAATAATGGCAACAAGAAAAGAAGAAACCGGTGGGCAAACGGTCGTAATCTTTATGCGAGTCTTGAGGAGTTTGTAAGACCATAAAGGCGGGGTAATGGCGATATTATGATACCTGTTCCTCTTTTGCACGGTCTCGTTTCTACCGTGTGCTAGTGTACGAAATGCGTACGATGCGATAAGGACGAGCGTAGTAGTTGTAATAGGCACGGTGGAAGAGGCATTCGTTTCAATCCGACCGCTAATTTAATGCTCTTTTATTTTAATAAACCTGCCCTTGTAGAAGTTTCTGTTGTAATTTCTTTTTGCGCCGATTCTGCGAGAGAATAAAACGCTTATTGTTATTATGCGAAGACGAATCCGTTTTCATGTAAATAATTGCACATCGATTGATTTCATAGTTGGGTACACGGCTACCATTCGATATTGCGATTAACGGAGCGTCGTAGTCGTTGCATGCGAGTAATAACGTTTAATTTTCAATAAATATATAAACGATCGATCATTTTTTCTTACGAAATTTTCCTCTTGCTCGCTATTTTACGTTGTCTCGACCCGGCGCTGATGGCAGTGGTTAACGTTTCCCGTATTTGAATATAATAGCCGACATTATTATATTGAATTTAAAAGAACAAGAGGAAGATGGTTGTCTTACAATTATCTGGATGGACGAGAACGGGAAAAAGAACGAATTTAAAGACGAGTGCGGATCGAGAGAATAGGAGCAGAAAGCGTAATAAGCACTTGGCCGTCGTATGTGCGTCACGCGCCTTGCCATTATCGAAATTATACCCTTCTCGAAAATCCGAGCTTTTTGCTTTTCGCCCTTAATTCGATTTTAGAACGCAAATTGGGAGTCTCGTGGTCCATCTTTGTTTAAAGATGAAAAAAAAAATGCAATTGCGAAACCAATGTTTTTAGGGCGGCCGGTACTCGTTTACCGGTGAGATTCGCGTGGAACGCCGAGAGAAATGGCGAGAGAGCGCGCGAGAGAAAAAGGGCCTCCGCTGCAACTTGACTGCGGCCACGGCAATACATCATCGTTCATCCGGACGCTCGCCTCGTAACCCGTCGTAGCTAACCTAAAAACTAGCGGGATCCCCGGAATATTCCGGGAACGACGCGCGACTATTATCACTCGTGCAATTATCAAAAATTGTCGGTCATTTCGGTGTTTTTTTTTTCTTTTTCGCATCGGCAAATTGTCGAAATGGGGAGAAAATTGAAAAAAAAAAGGGGGCGAAAGTCACGGGTAATAGAATGGACGAGCGAGAACGAGCGCTTGGCAATTGTTCAAAAGTATCTCCACAAGTGAGAATTGCGAAATTTATCGCGTTCTACTTCGGCGTTTCGCTTGCTTTCTTGAACACGTCCATCGGCATTAACACTTTCTTGAGTTCATTTCAGTTTCTTTTGCCCATAAACAATTTTACCCGAAATATGAGCGGAAAAAATTGTTTGTTTTCGTGTTATTTTTGCCCACATTACGACTAAATAAATTATGATGTAACCGAAAAAAAAGACGAACAAACAATAGTACTAGTAATAATAATATAAATTACCATAATTAATTCGCGGATTACTAATGTAGCGAAACGCCATAAATTGTCGCAATTGAGATATGGTATTGTTTAAAACGGCCAGCATTATATTCAAATTAATACTAGACTTCATCATAAAATTAAGTATATTATAACGTATCGCATCGAAATGAAATGAAAACGTTCATTACGCATATCTGATAAAGCGATTTTTCGTCGAAGGAAGCCCGAACCTGAACCGCTAACGCGAAACTACTAACTACCATCATCGGCACACAAACGCACCGGAATCCGATAAATCAATTGGGGATTCCTTCTCATTTCGGTCGACGACGAATTCATTTAAATACCAGCAGGAAAACAAAAAATAAATAAATAAATAAATCACACGAACGAAATGAAATTTATGAATCGGAATCATCGCATAATCGTTATTACCATCATCATCGTCGATAATATCGATTAATTCCATATCACTTTTTGCATTCGTCCTTTTGCGCGCTCCTTCCTCCTTTTCTGTTACGTGTTGAATTAACTTAATGGCTTTTTTTTCGCTTTTTTTCGTTTTAACATTTCGGCAAGGTCGTCTCTTTTAAAATGTGACGTATGGCCCACATCTGACCCCCATTCCGGGTGTTAACCGCGTATATGTGTACATATTCGCAACAATTTTACTTTCCCGTAATGAGTATTTCAGTGCACACGAAAAAAGCGAGTTTATTTTGCGTCCTTCTCGCTCTCTTGCTTTTTTTCATAAATTTTTCATTGCGAAAAACTCCAGCAATTAATTATTTATACGTAATAACTCGTTCGTGAAATGTTAGAGACTCTTTTTCCCTACTCGTCGTTATTACAAAATTCATTAATTACGTTAATTAATCTTGCTTTTTTTTTTAGCGGAAGCACAAATATTCGTTGTCCTTTAAAAATTAAAAACCAGCCTAATTTCAAATTTCTTTTCGGCAACATTTAACCCTAAGAATATCGCATTACACCTTTTAGATAAAGCGTTGAAATAATTTCGCGAGACGTCCAACGTTTTAAATAATGAATAACGATACGCTTTTTTTTCTGCGTTACAGTTGTAACTCTTATTTTGCAAGCAGTAAAACTGTTAACGACCGTTGCTAAATAAGACGTAACGCGGTCATTAATGTGCTATTTATTATTTTTCTTCTTGTATTTCGGCGGGCACAAATGAAGAGGGCCCTTTTACATGAGAGCGAGCGAGTTATTTTATTCGTTAGATAGTGAGATGAGTTAGTTAACTGGCATAAATTTCGGTAACGCTCCTATACGCCCTCTTCATTCCTTTTATCGTCGTCATAATCAGGAGTTTCTTTCGATGGCGATAAAACTCATTCGCAGACTTTTTTCTCTCGTTCTATTAATGATCCCGCGCATATTATTACATTACCTGTTATTAGACTAGGGGGAAAATGTTACTAAAAACGAAGGCGTTTTTGCTGCGTTTTATTATTATTATTATTATTAATATTATTTTTAATGTAACGTACACATCGAGAGGAAAATTGCCATAAATTACGAACAAAACCGATTTTTTTCACGGGCCAACGATTGATAAAATTGGTTTATAAACTCGCATTTATGATTTATAAACGAAAGCCGTGTCTACCTTTTGGCCGTTCCTTCCTTTTCCACTCATTTCTTTTTCGCGTTTAATAGTAGAAAGTTTTTGATACGTTATTGATTTATGGTACGTTTGGAGATCGAAGAATATGGAAAGAGATGATTTAAACGATGAAAACGCGAAGGTAACGAACCTTGCAACAATTAATAGGAGATCGGCACAGTAAAATGTACGGGACCATCAGTACACGTTCACCAGAAGAAAAAGGACGATGATGCGGTGGTTGCTCTTTGGAAATATACGAAGAGCCATCTAGTAATGGCGTCGAAAAAAGTTTCTTAAGGGCTCTCTTTCAAAAAATGAGCAAGGAGAGAACGGCCGGAGGAAAATCTAATTGGAGCCGAATCGCATTGGGAGGAATAGAGTGGCATTTAGTCGAGTAAAAGCATTCCGACTTTCTTTATTTTTGGCCACGCTCTAAAAATATAGTTTTAAAGAGAGCGATTGGGAAGCCTCTTAAAAGTGTAACGGTTAATTTGTGGAGTCGTTTTAAAATTAAAATGCATTATAATTCGATCAACGGAAGCGTTTCGTTTTTAACCGGGATTCTCAAAAGATTTGTGAATGGTTTATACGCTTTCGCCTTCTCTGTCTACTCGTCCACAGTCTTAAGAATTTAGATGGACGATCTCCAAATCAAATTCGATGCTCTAATCCGCCAATTTCTCATTTATTTTCAAATTAATTGCCAACAGCAAACAATAACGCAAATTGGTCACTTTTTCTACCTGCGCCTCTCTCTCTCTCTCTCTCGCTCTTTCTCTTCGCGTTTCGGCCTCCGCCCGATCGGACCTCAGCTGATCGGCGGGTCAGACGAAACCAGAAAAGGGAGCGCGAAAGAGATGTGCGAAGGGGGAAACGTTGTTGCATCGGATTTAATGGCATTTTAAATGGTGTGTCGTAATAGAACGGTACGATGATGATATTCGCAAACGATCCGGCGTGCGAATGCGACAGATAGATCGGAGCCGAACGTGGCGAATCGGAGGACCATCAACGTTCGCAACCCTAATTTTACACGCACTCGACTTTAATGCGGATATACACGCGCGGGTTTTTTCGAGCGGACTCCGCTCCGTCGTTCCCGTGTTATTGCCGCTAAAGGTTCGGGAAACGTTTACATAACTTTTCTTCGTCGCACGCCCGGCGTCGTGTTTGGGTGTTTTGCCCGACGGACGGACGGACGGACGGACGGACGCGGGACCCCGTGAACTTAGAGCTAAACTCTCGGACTACATTACGTCGGGATGGTCGGAATATAGCGACGGTAATATGGCTTAAGAGAGACCGGACGCGAATATTTCTCTCTCGCTCGCCGTTATTATGTCCTACCGTATAATTATGCACTTGCTCGCATTTTCAAAGGGTCGCTCGATCAGGTTTGGGTTAGGTCGTGGTTTTTGTTATACAAACACAATAGACGACGATTCACGCTCGTAATAATAATGATGCCGTCTATTTATTCGATTTTAATAGCCACTTAAAATTTAGTGCTATGTTTATTTAATTGTAGCCATAATATTTAGAAGAAAAAATACCATAATTTATTTCGGAAATAAATCTCGCGCACTTCTTTTCGCGCTCCTTTATTTTCCTTTTGTTCTCGCTAGATTCCTTCAATTCTTTTTTTAGTAAAAACTACGACATTTTCGCCTGTTAGAAGTATAAAAATGAAAAGGTTTCCTTGACTCGGTCCTTAACACCAATCAACGTAATTGACGAATAGCGAGGAATTCCAAATGCGTCGATTAATAAACCCGCCGACAAAAATTAGATTTATGTCGGAAACGCGTGTTTCGAGCTGGAGAAAAATTAGCCGAAAACTCGCCCATTTCTACGTGTCTTATTGCTCGAAACGTTTCTAATTGGATTCTCGTGCGACATTTCCGCATAAATTTCACAAAACTCGATAATCCTTTACAAAAGAAATTCGGCGGGGGGAAAAATAAAAGAAACTGACCTGCAATTGCCATCCACGGATAAAACGTGTGATTCGTCTGCTGATGGATCTGCGTGCCGACCGGTTGCGACGAGGTCGTGTTCAGCGAGCACGGGCTGTTCCACGACAACGAGTTGGACGTCCTGCCGCCAGCGGTGGCCGCGCCGGGACTCGACGCCGGATCGCCGCCGATCAGGCCGGACGAGCCGTAGCCGACCCGCGAGTCCGGCGTGCACGCCGACGGTCTCACCGGGCCCGTCAGACTGTTCGCCAAGTTCGCGCCGCCCGTCGTCGTGCTCTGCCACACGTCCTTCGCCGCCGCCACCACCGACGCGTAACCGTTCTGATCGGTGTTGCCCTTCGAGCAGTCCGGCTTCGTGTTCGCCGTGCTGTAATTGACCGAGTTCTGCTGGTTCTCCGACGACGACGTGTACAATTTGCACGTGGACAGCGACGCGTCGTACGGCGAGTCTTGCGGCGGTCGCGCCTGGTGCAACGAATGATGGTGGTGCTGTGTCGACGCGTACGGCGACATGCCCAAGCTCAACGGGAACGGGCGGTACGCGGCGGCCGCCGCCGCACTCTGGTCGTGATGGTGAGCGCCAGTGACGGAACTGGCGCTCTGATGATGGTGGCTGCCGTAGAATCCACCTTGCTCGAAGTACGAGTTCATTATGGCGTTAATTTTGGCGGCTTTTCGTGTACCAGTCCCACGAAGCAACGGAAAATAGGAAGAACCAGCACGGCAATGGGCCGCAAACGCCGCGCGGAAAATTGGCCGCTCGCCGGGTCACCCGCACAATTCTTCTCGCTTATCAAAACTTTACACTACTGTCACTCTTCATCGGCACAGTACGTGTGGCGCACAAATGGAACGCGCGCCCTCGCAGCGAGCTTATCGGATGGATATCGAATTAATATTCGATTATTCGTCGATGATCAATTAAAACTCGTTCGCAATCTCTCTTGCCCTCGCTGCTCGCACCTTTGATCGCTCGGCGAAGCGCACGCGAACGCGAATTAAAAAAAAACGACACCGGAATGCGATCGCACTTTCTCGCTATTCCTCCTTTTTTTTATTATTATTATTTTAAATAATAGTTAATAAAAACGATTATTGTTACGAGGCAATAATAACAGCAATAAAGTGGGCCATAAAAACGGCAGGAAGCGTACGACGATCTCCGTTCGGGATGATGTTACTACTATTAACTATACTCGACTACTATACGGAATAGACCGCGCGTTCAGTGAATGTGTACGCTGCGCGAAAGCTCGGTCCCGAGTGCAAACGGTTTACTGCTGGCCCCGCTCGCTCTTCGCTTAACTAGTAGTTCGGTTCGCGGATCGAGACCCACTGGAGCTCCGGAGTCTGCTCCGGCCCACACGTTCCCGGCCCATATCGGCGCTCTCGCTCGCACGACACGCTCTCGGTCCTCTCGCTCTCCTTTTCAACTCTCTCGCTCTCTCGCGCGCTCTCTACGTACGGGCGCCCCACCACCCGTCCATTGCTAATCTCTCGCGAGCACGAGGCAACAATAGAAGAGAACGGGTCATTAAAAGACGTATATAAACTTATATAGTAGCTACCTGTATTGTCGATTTACTTTTTTGCGCTTTTTTGTTGCCCTCTGCGTTAGATGAAGAGGACCGTTTCGATGTGGCACTTCATTTTGACCATCTGACGAAAGGGCAGAAAGCATTTTCCAGATTAAGTTGCGGCTTAAGAAATCAACGACGATTCGCTTTTCATCGGGCGAAACCTAAGAAGAAGCACGAGGAGGCAACCTTCGAGGAATCGAATGAAATTTTCCAAAAAATTAATCCAAAAATTCGGAAGAACTTTTCACGCGTTTCCCATCTTCGAGCGCCACTTACGGGTAAGACGAAGACGTCTTCGTGCCGGGGTCCGCGTCGGTGAGAGATGGCTAGCTGTCGTGGGGACACGATGGAAGGGATTCCCGTTCCGAGAACCAATAGCAACGGAATTCGTCACGATACGGTCGCCCACCGTCGAACCGTTGCGCAGTGTCCGGATCGCGTGGAAAACGTAACGCAACAGAACACGGCGACGACGTTCTCCGTCGTCGACGAGCGAGCGAGCGAACGGATTGATGGCGCTTCCTATCGGCCGATCGCCGCACTTCCCGCGTCCAGATCTTTTTCGGTGCTCGTTTGAGCAACATCAGTGGAAAATTGCATCCAAAAACGTGCTCTAATCGAAGTGGTTTTTCGCTCTTTTTATGTTCTGGCGAAAGGAAACCGATTAAAAGTCGTGAGGCTTGAAGAGGGCGTCGTAAAAGCAGTTTTATTCCTCTTCAAGTTGCCGCTCATTGCCACTTTCCGTGGTGGTGATGAGGACGTTCCCTTGCTTTCATGACGTCGTTCCAGATTATTTTATATCGACTCAATATATATTAACTAATTCATGCGTTCGAAGATTGCTTAAATGCTGCTTCGTATGAAGTTCCGTTGTTTCTTGTAAATTGTCTCTAATTAAATTCGTTTTTTTTGCATTTTTCTTGAGAAACTCGAAGCGTTGTACCCTTACCGAGAAATTAATTTCTAGCTACCGAGGGTGAAATACGATATTTTTCTCGAGCAAAAAGGATGAGAAATAATAATGGTTGGTCGGTTTTTGCCCTCCTATTTTTCTGTCTACTTTTTTTTTGTCTTGCCGCTTCTTCATCTTCTTGTAGCTCGAGCATTATTATTGGGGGTAAAAGAACATATGTGTCGGTATTCCGAAACAGCTGTTTCATTCGAAGAATGCACTCTCCTCTTCGATACACAATCATTTTATGACATTTTTATTTCCATTTTTCTGCTCTTCCACTCTCCTCCAAATAATGCACGAACAATAAATATGCGAGTTGCAAATATTTTGACAATGCGCCGGCAATAAAAGTCCCATTCGATTTATTGGATTTTCTACGGTTTCGCTAGAGAAACGTCTCAATTCATTTTGAAGAATCGTGGAAAACAAGCTTTAATTGATTGTAAAAAAGTGTAAAGAACGAAAGAATTGGATTGCTCAAACTCTGTCGCCATTAAGCTCGCATTAGTTTAAAAAACCGTGGCGAAAATAATGTTTATTATAGCGATCGTCTATAAAATCTGATTTGATTGTCTTTCGGCGGTAGTAAAATTGCGGGGAGGTGCAATAAAAACCAATTAACAAGCGGCAAAGTTAAAGACGAACGGGAAGAATTGCTGAAAAAGAAATTAACACTCAATTGTCGTCTTTAAGTGGGCGTAACGATAAACAAATCATAAAATTGTGAGTAGCGTTATTACTACGACTCAAGAACGGCACGACGACGACCAACAACAACAACAACAACAAACAAACAACAACCAGATCATAAAAACGTTTTTATTGCATCGGCACACTTCATCTGGCGTAATTTTACGAACTGCCGGTCCATAACTTTGCATCGGTCTTAGGTGACATTTACGACCTTTCAAGTGCCACTAAAAATCAACTTTTACAACCATAATTTACCGCAGAGTTTCTGTGTGCGTACGTACGGCAGGCAAAGCAAAAGCGAGCGAAAAAAAAAAGAAGAAGAAGAGATGAAGATGAGGATACGGCGAGCGAACGAGCGGACGAAGACCGGTGGTTATTCAGTCAGACAGTCAGTCAGTTTCGTTCTGGGCCGGGGCTATATAAAATATCCATGTTTTAGTATACCGTGTATATTTTTTTATATTTATATAGGTTTCTCTCTCTCTCGGTGTGTGTCTGTGTGTGTGTGTTTGTATATTTTTCCTCAATGTCGGCTTATTTGTATGCGACTTAAGGTTGGAATTGGCCGAGCATATTTTATTGTACTTTTACGAGCGCATAATCATTACAATGATGACTTCATTTGACTTTTAAGAGCTGCTTTACGGCAGCACTGAAATTTATGTCCTTTTAACTCGTGTCTATACGTGTATGTGTGTGTGTGTGTGTTTATGTATCTGTACCATACAAAATATCACACACGTGTGCCTCTCTCTGTGTGTGTGTTATGGTCGTTATTATTGCTCATCATACACATCATATTAAACAATTCCATTTCATCTTATTCACACCTCGACATTTACTGCCATTTAATTATATTAATATTAATCGTAAAATGTATAAAAATTACGATATTTTTAAGATTATTTTTATTATCGTTATTACGACGATTTCCAACAACATTATCCATCCCACATTCATAGTAATTTTAATAACGATGATGATGATGATGTTGGCTGTGTGTTTGTTTGGCTCTTTCATTAGTAGCGTTCCTCTTGTTATTACCATTATTGCTATTACACTTTATTATTATTTAAACATAATTTAAACGTTTACATTTTAGTGCGCCGTTTATTGTTGTTAAATTCGTAATAATAATGATTGAACATTTATTTGATGTTCAAGAGTGCCGTAACATTAATTCCACTTCCCGCACTTTGATTTCTAACGTGTCCATTGCAATAATTAATTTTTACCATACTTTACTCTGTTGTTATCATAAAATTGTCTGCAAACAATTTTTCAACAATAATTAATATTCCTTTAGTTTCAGCACGAGACAAACGTACGATCCTCTGCGAAAGGGCAAAGAATCCGTTGCAAAAAAAGTAAAAGTGCAAAAAGCGAATGGCAAAAGGGGAGACCGAGAAGAAGAATTGCAGCTTGAATTTTAATCAAACTGATTTTTTCGTCACGTCTTCGGAATGGTATTTCTATGGGGTATGTCCTTTAAATTAGTCCTCATTAAAGGTGATTTAATTGCTATGAGCGACATTTCGAAGAAAAAGAGTAAACTAAAAAGCAAAACATCGAATAACTTTCGGTCTAGAACAACGAAATGCATTTCATTCGGACATATTGTTGTGCGGTACAAGAAGTTATTTTTTCATAGGAAATGAATCAATTAAAAATTTGCGAGTTTAATTGCCGCTCGCCATTTGTGCACGAGCGAGAAATAAGACGAGGCAAGAATATATATTTATGCGCGTAAGCTTAATGGAAATTGTTGATCTTGAAACTTATTCTTTCGCCCGCGTACGCCGAGCACTTTATCTGATGAAATGCAAATACTTTTTTGCGGGCACTCAAAATAAAGAGTGCAAGAGGAAATGATGGAATTCAAAAGAAAAATCGCGACCAATTTCGAGTAAAATCGTTAAAGAAATAAATTGGAATCTCAAACGAAATTTTCGTTCGTTTTATAATTAACGGTATGGCATTGTCAAAGGAAAAAAATCTGTTAAACATCATTCATTCCCGTTCGTTCGCAAAGCGAATGACGGTAAATCTTAATTAGATAAATCAAATGAGCATCTGTTACTAATAAACATACATAACGTACAATCGTCTTAAATCAAGATTACGTGAACGTTCGTTTCCTAACAAGGTAGAAAAACGTGAATTTATTCACGAAATATTTATATTTTATGTCTTAATTTAAAATAAATAATCGTTAAGTGTAAATTAATGAATAGAGCGAACGAAAAAAAAAAATTGAAATCTCTAACGAACTGAAAGAGACGAGAAAATGTGAGGAAACTCATATGTCGTTTTTTCTTTTACTAATCAACGA
The DNA here is from genome assembly GCA_963695495.1 of Hololepta plana. Lineage (NCBI taxonomy): Eukaryota > Metazoa > Arthropoda > Insecta > Coleoptera > Histeridae > Hololepta > Hololepta plana. The sequence continues at coordinate 844,429 of OY968834.1, read as the reverse complement.
GAATTCAAAATCTTCTTCATCAAATGATTACTTTCACTCTAGCATCTACTTAATTTACATTTTATAATTATTCTCGTTTCCTAATTTTCAGATATTTAAAACGTAGAACCGAATGAAGACGTTACAGTGATTAACTGGGTATTACTGAAAAAATAATCACAAGAAACGTGCTGGTTCGAGGAATATAAAGCAAATACATGAAAAATCATTAATCAACGATCCACGAAGACTGCTGTCCACTATTTTCCATGAGGAATGTCGTGAAGAAGAAAAGAAACGACAAATAGAAATTATTGGATAGATCAAAGCAATTGCGAAGGTAAATTCTATTTTTAGCAAGGCGAAGAAGAAGAAGAGGTAATTTGATTTATAGTGCACGATTATGAATTGCAGGAAACTCTTCGATTGCCAACGAATTCTTCTTCTTTGATGGCGTTTATTATTCGAAATAAAAACTAAAGCAGTTACAATGCGACCAGGAGAAATTTTAATTAAAAGAACGGGATGAGCGTGGAGAAATGGCACGTGACGCTCCATCTGACGAGTGGTAGCCGAGGATTCGCCCGTGAATCCGGTGGTGCCCGTGTTCCGGTAACCATTTAACAATCAATACAATGGTAGTTTTATGGTCAATAAGAAAGTCGTTTCCCTTATAGCGAAACGGCTTGTCGAATGAGGCACGAATGTCTTCGACTAGCGATAACGCCACGGCATAACTTTAAACCGTATACTTTATTGGCCCCACGAGCGACTGCTCCTTATTAAATCCAGGTTAAAGTTGTTGCCTGCGCTTTTCTTTCGCTCTATTCACAAGCCGGTTGGCGAGACGATTCGCATCTTTTCCCTTTATTTTTTTATGCTTTTCTTTATATTACCATCATCATTACCATCATCAGCGTTTCTCTTTCTCGTTTGTACGTTTTCACAAGCACTTCTTTTACACTCTATCTCGAACCATTCAATTTATACTCAAACTTCTTCATTCGCTTGCATTCTTTTTGCGTTTCTTGTTACTACTTATTAATTTACGTTATAAAAGTGATTAGAGCCAAGAAATTTGCGGTAAATATTCTACAGGTAAACAATTGCATAATAAAGATAAACGTAATAACAATAAACAGTGGGAAATTGGTTTTTCTTTCTCCCGGATTCCCGCGCGGCAAAAATTAAACGAAACCGAAAGGCAATTAAACGAAGTGGTTGATAGCAGACGCGATCGTTATTACCATCAAAATTATACCCGCTTGAAGCGGGCGAAAAGAAAGCGGAAAGAAGTTTTCGCAGCACAAGAAGGCAATAATTGTTTACGTGTTTGAGCATGAAGTAGTTTAATATCCAAATCATAATGCGGATATGGGTGGAAGTGAGAGGCAACGTAGTATCGTCGTCGTCATCTAAATTTCTCTTTGCGAACGAGCAAGACGCATCTGCACGAGCCAAAGAGTTTATATTTTCCACGGCGCTGCTTTTTTCCTTTTTCACATCGTCGTTCCTCTCGGTGCTGGAGCCATTCTAAAAGAGAACGGTCCCGACCTTACGGGGAACTTTACGGCTAATAAAAAGCCGCTTTACGACATTTTAACGCGCCGTTACCACTTTTACTAACTACTAACAAGCCTCATTACGATACAGCGATGGGCACTTTACGTAGCAGATATTACTCCGGCCGAGGATGAGAGAAAATGAGCGAATGTAAAAAACGAACGAGGAGCGTAGATGTCGCTCGTTCCTTGTTTTCTTTTTGCTCCTCTCGCACGAATATGGCGGAATTTGCATGTAGCCCGTGTTTGTTTGTATGAGAATTTATCGGGGCACCGTGGAAGTCGTTTAAGCGAAAAGAAAACAGATAAAGTCGATACGGCGATGACGGAAATTGCTTTAAAGCATTTTTCTTTCTTCCTCGCGACTTTCTTCTACATGGATTTGAATATGGGGAGGAAATAATCACCTTTTTTTTCGAATGAAACTCATCCAGCTAGAGGGGGTCGTTGTTATATAACGTTTTAATCCAATGGTAATATTTGAAGTATGATAATACTTTTTCCGAGGGCGATAAATACTAGTTGAAACGAAAGGGTTCGACCCCTCATTTCGAACCCTTCCTTATTATTCACGGTTTGATTATTCAACACACACACTCGAGAGAGAAAAAAAACGAAGATTCATCCATTCGTCCATCCACATTCGTTAAGTCGCAGCATTTTAATGCCGAAGAGAAATCTTCGCTGGCAGTTTTGTTGCTGTCGTTGTTGTCTCTCAAGAAATTCCTTCTTGTATGTATTAATTTTAGAATGAATCTAAATAAATTTATAGACATAAACGATTCTTCGTTTTAAGAACAGAGAGACGTCCACGAATGCATCATCGACTTAAAAATAACGAAAATAACTTAAAAATAAAACGTAGGATGAATTATAATAGACGAATACGTGCTATAAAGACGAAAATCTTTTTGAAAAAAAAAATCGACAAGAAATATGTTTCGAAAACCTCAAATGAGACCCTCAAACGAAATTTATTCCATTTGATGCATATTCATAGCATTAATACTGCTAATAATAATAGTAATAAAGCGATTATTTATGAAAGTAAACATTTTATTTGCATGAATGAATCGCGTAATTAAACATCAGAATTTTGCAACATTTAAAACGTTCGTTATAATTCGAAATTAATAATACATCAATTTAATGCCATTAACGTACTCGTTCATTATCTAATTGTAACTATAATTAGCGCATTAAATCGAATAATTTATAACGTTGGTAACAACGCAGCGCGTAGATTTACGAACGCCTTTAATCAGTATGTTATGATTAATAATTTTCTATTTTACGATCGAAGAATTTGATTATCATTCATTATACATTCGCAAGGTGTTATTAAAGGGGCCGCCTTAATAAGAGATATGGATATTGTTACAGCTTTTAACTGCGTTTGCTTTGGCCCCAAGACTTATCCCCTTGAATTATGCATCTATGTTTAACATTGGCCCTTATCTTATGCATTAGGTCTAATTAAGACGTTTATAAGATTCTAAAATGGTGTCGTTTGTTAAGCTTAAAAGTTAATAAATTTGATTCTCCTTTTAGGAACGCTGGTTTACACGATTCTATGAATTCGTAATGGAAGGCTGGATGACCAAGCAATGATGGCCACCGCAGCGGTCGACAGTCAACCGACTTCTTTGAAATTATTCACCAATGAGATATTTCCTATTCGATCACCTTGAATCCAATCTGAATCATTGCAAACTGTCGTTTACCAAAAAGAAATATCTGCATAAATCAAGTTCAACAATTGAATTGCTTTATTTCCTTCTTAATCCGGCCATTAATTAGTCATTAACGGATAAGCATCAGATATAAATTGGATACTTTTTTTTCCTCGTTTAAATGACGTAACAATTCTTTACGCTTATTTTGTACGGTTCTTAATGCCGAAATTTATGAAAAATCAGATAATACTCTCTCTCCTTCGTTCTCGACTATCTCGTTAAAGTGCCATAAAGTAAATTCGAATCTATTGTATTCATAGAGAGGAGTTCTATTATTAGCTCATAAACTCGTTTGGAATTTAATGTACAATTCATTAGAATAAATAAATAATAGAAACTTTACAATTCTTTTCCTTTTCTTTTTCTTAAATGAGAAATACTTCTGAAGATACGCCAATAGTAAAATGGGAAAAAGTGAAATTTCATGACTTATGCATGCATAAAGAATGGAATTAAATAACGAGCATAGAAAAGAACATACACTCATTTTCTTTTTTCTTCTGTTAGTTGCATAAACATAACTTGCTTATCTGATTCAAGATTTACTGTTGGTTGGGTGTTCTTTCTTATTACTCGCTGCTTGCGAGCTTTAAGCTACGTGCATTCAATTACAAGTGCCTTCGCCAATGTTTATATGCAAGGAAGATTAAAATACGTTGTTGTGTTCATTTTACTTTTTGCAGTAGCAATCATCGTCCTCATCAACAACCATAACAGTAGTAATAATAACGTGATCTTATTTATTTTCTCCTATTTAGAATTTAAATTGGTTTTAATAAAAATTTATTATGACACAAAAACTGAAGACAAAATTAAAAGAGATGTTTATAGAATGCGACAAGGACGAGAAGAGAGGGGTTGTACACATCATCAATGGAAAGAGAAAAGAATAATGCGAGTTTTTCTTTTGTGTTGAAGAGTAAAAAAGGGTCAAAAGGGAAAAAATAGGAAAAGAACTTATCTTAATGGTTTATACAAGAGATGCTGACTACGCACATACATACATATACGTCCCCCAGTTTTCTTTCTCTTGTAGGATTTATTCTAAGAATACAACCAAATAACAGGGAGAAGAAAGAAAAACAGGAAAAAATAAAAAAGGACCAAGGAAAAGAGCTAAAAGAAAAATAGTCGAGGAACTTTGAAGGTTACTGAATCACTAAAACAACAACGGCAAGAACAACAGAAATACATCTTCCACTATTTTTGGTTGCCTTTTTTACTTTTCTTGTGTTGTCTTCCGATTTTGGCGATCAAAAGGCGTTACGTAGGCCAGATTGTAAACCTATTTTAATATTCCTAGCAGAGTTACAAAAAAATATATTTTTTAGTGGGTACAAATTGATTTTACAAATCTTAATTATACGCGTGCATGTCTGCAGGTCATTAATTCGAAATCTTTTCGGTGTAAAATCCATTTAGGACTTTTCACACTTGAACGTACGAATAAATTAGAAATTTTAACGTCTTTAACGAAAGATAAACAGTTATAAATATATGAATGTTAAAATAAAGAGACGACAAAGAAGCTTTTTTTTTTTTTGGTCTTATTCCTTCCATCATCAACTTTATAAAAATATTCGAATAAATTCCTTGCGACGACAAACATTTCCAGAAAAGAGTCTGCTGTTAACGAGTTTGTCAAATAATTTAGCAACGATTCAATGATTCTATAATTTCGTTCAACGTAAGCGTTACAATTTGACGGATTCGTCTTCGGAAGCGTCTTTCTTTGCTCATTGAATTGTACGTAAAAATGATCGCCCTGTATTAAAATACCCAGGATGCAGTGCGTGGCAAGTTTAATGGCCGCCGGATGTCCTTTGTGTCAAAAAGAGAACGAAACCGCGCGAACAGGGCGTGGCAAAGAGAAGCGTACCTACTCTCCACTCAAGGGTACTCTACCATCTTTAAGCGTGCGTTGTTCTGTGTGCGTGCGTTTCCTCTCTTTGTGTGTTATATATTTTCCTTCAGCGGTATACACCATTTCTGTCGCTTCGTAATAATAAACGCGAGAAACGATGGGAATTTAATGGAAAACGACTTACCGCAACATCGATGCAGCGTTCAATGGTCGAACAACACTTCCGCGAGCACGAATATCGATGGAAATTGATGAGAGAATCAATTTGCGATTGATGAAAACGGGGAAATTTCGGTAAACTTGAAGCGTTCGAAAACTAGATGCCGTTTGTACGCGGCCATCTTTGCCGTTTTATCCCTACCAGTAACCGGCGAAGAGCAAGAGTATATGGCAGAGGAGAAAGAATCTTTTTGGGACGTACAGATGACACAAAAAGCGTCTTTTTATTTGCCCGTTTCGTTCAATAAATCCAACTCGATTGAATTATTTTGTTTATTGTTAAGTATTATTAAAAAGAGCAAATTGGTAAGTGAGCAAAAGCAAAGAGATATTTTAAGAAAGTGAATGCGTTAGGGTAGATGAGAGACTTTTGAAAGAGTTCATAGAGTTTCTTTGTTTTTCGTATGTAGATTGTAGTCTCTGTACGAGGTAAAATGGCGTCAGTTGCATGTTAAGAAGAAGCGTTCCTCGAGATTGATTCTCAAGAGAACGACAATTATTTTTATATTTATGATAACCATCTTTTTGAATTAATTTAACCGGCGATTTCGCTGTATTTTGCATACGAAACAAGGCTGCAAATTAATCGAGAATTTAATGACGATGATTAAGCCGAAGTGGATCAATCAATTCGTTCGTGAACGAACCGGATGCAATAATTTTATAAAAACAATGTAATAACGCGACAATTGGTTCGAGTAGTTGTTAGGAACTCTTTACAAGAGCGTAATTTGAATTTTACTGCGTCTTCAATTGGTAGTAAAATGATTTAGTTCACCGACGAGTGTTATGCTAATAATGTAACAGCAACTCTCAAACGACAGCTCCAACGATTCCGCTTATTTGACTTCTTCGCAAACTTTTCTTGTTATGACAATTTCTTCTCGCTTTGGAAACTTTTACACGAAAATGATGATTATTGAACCGAACGAGACGGTTGATATTTTAATCAACCTGTTGTTGAATATTGTCGAATGTCAGACTCGAAATTGTGATTATATTGGAGCAAATGCCTCGCTCCTTCACTTGATTCGATTTATAGCATTAAGAGCGCTCTAACCTTACAACAATTTTCTTATATATATTTTTTTTTTCGGGAGCTCCAATTGCGGGTCACTGCACTTCACGAAGAGATAATTTTAAAATGCGACGGCGACGTTCTCTAGGACGATACACAACCGATGTTCGTTTAAAAAAAGACGAACGTATTTCGTCTACATTCTTATTTTGTACGCTTAAATCTCTCATTTCGCAATATAAATCACATTTAGCGAAACGAGTAATTTGTTGGGTTAATTGTTATATTTATTAGTTCTTAACCCTGACATTGTTTATTTAATTTTTATTATTATTTGTCGCTCTTTATCAGTTTAAACTGGTTTAAATAAATCTTAATGATAATTCTTACAACAACAAAAGAGAAAAGGAGAAATAAATCAATCGCCTTAATTGACCGTTTAATGTGACTGTAAAGGAATCCTTATGTGTTCATTTAATTTGCTGTTCAGAATTCCGTTTCACTTGCAGAATGAATATGCACGAATGATGATTGCCGGCCATGCTTTCAGTTTTTTTTTTCAGCGTACAAAACAAGGCGTTTATTTGACATTTGCAAAAGTAGAGTATGAATCTTTTCGCTGCTATTCATAAATCTAGAAAATATTTAATATTTCTTGTACGTTTGAGAAATCTAAATTTATTGCTAATAATATTTACACACGTTTTGCGCAGTGAACGGCCCCGGAACCTTGAAGAAATCCAAAGCGATTTTAAATTCGCTTTCCTTTCATTTCGATTCACTGCAATTCGTATAGCAATTTGATTTAGATTAATCTTATTGTTTATTTACAATCGCGTATCTTCCATCAATAACTAAGTGGAATAATTGCTTAATTACAAATTGGATTAGTAGCAATTGAATAAGAGTATTTTGCACGAAAATCGATTGCTTACAATTGGATACAATAGAAAGCAGGGGGCATGCAAATGAATTCTCATGATATAAGAAAATTTGCATTCGCTTATCTTGATTAACGCTATTTAAACCTATTATTGCGATTATCACCTGCATAAATCTCTCTCTCTCTCTCTCTCCTTAACGAAGAAAAAAGCTTTTACAGCAGACCAATATTTATTTCACCACCATCTCGAATTAATTAAGAACTGTTGCAGGCAGGCATTACATTGTTTTTAATTACAATCTATTTACGAAATCGTTTAATAATTTTAATTAGCTCTTGCAACGTATTAAAATGCACGTTAATCAAGAGTAATTGCTTTATAATGAAATAATTATAAAGGCATTAGTTAATTAACGAGAATTAATTCGTTTCCTTTGTAATTAACGAGAACACGATTTAATCGTTACCCAGGCCGATTTTTCTATTACCGAATCGAATTAAAATCTTCCATTCTAAAATTGTTACGGCGAGCGTCGCACACGACGACTGTTGGCTGTGTATTTGTGTGTCGTTCTTTCCGCAGCCAAAAGACCGGTTGTTGGTAGCCATTTTAGTAAGTTCCATTACGTGTTGTAATGTCCCGTTTATTGGGAATTTATTTTAATAAAGAATAAACCAGTGAAAATCACAAAGGCAAAGCGGTTTTGATTTTATTTTAGAAAAGACTAACAAGAGAGAATATGCACGGCCTGAACTAACCTCATAATCCACTAATATTTAATAAATTATCAAATGAAATCTATAATCGCATTAAGTTTTAAATCGTTCGAATTTCGGACATTTAAAAATCAGTTAATTAATTAATCTATAGATTGCATAACATCGATAGTACGCTTTTAGAGCAATAACCTTAATGGGCTCTTCGTCGTCTCTTTCTCTTTTAAGAAGACATCGAAGGTGTTTCTTAAGTGCGACGTCGACGTGCGATCATTCTTTTCGAAATTTATGAAACGTTTTAGTGAATGACGCGACATTTAGCCTCTTCGATTCGATGACGTGGATGAAGTTTGAGGCCCGTTTCAAAATATCCCCGGATTAAACGCGCTTAAAAACAGTTTTCGCTCGTAAATTGCCGTTCCTTAGCTCTAAACTAAAAAGAGAACGATGCTCGGAAGGTTATTTTGAAAAGTGCAATGGCACTTCGAGTTAATTATTGTTTGTCGAATGCCAAAATGGAAATAAACCGAAAGGTTCGGCTTGCTTCAAGCGTTCATTAGCGATGAATTATTTATTATGAATCATTTAAGTTAAAAGGAGCGAAAAATAAACGAGAAATGCGAAGTTCAATGGTTCGCGATGCAGAAAGAAATAAGCAAGTTCAAAGGTGATTAACAACAATCGGTCGTATTTATTGCATATCGTACGTCTATTGGAGAGATTAATTTTTTTTTGCTCTCATTGCTAAAATACAAATGTTATTGTATGCTTTTGCTGGAATCCTTATCTGTATTACAGATTTCTTCTTTTTTTGCTGCAAAGATCACGTTTTATTATATTTTATCCAGCTGCTTAGTATTTGAATGTAATTTATAATGGATCATGTCGTGATAATTGATATCGATTGCAATCGCTCACGAAATGAACGCGGAAAAAATAATAACAATAAGAACGGCAACAATAATATGAATTCCATCTCGTTTCCAAAGGTAAGTTTCAAATAATAATCGAAGCACTAATAATGGAAACTGATAAAGCGACGCGTCTCGTATAAATAATAAAGATTAATTAATTTGATTTCTTTACTGCCACATAATAACAATAACAAGCTTAGATAAAGATAAACGGTTTTACTTGCACCCATTGATTTTACGATCGGTCGTTTCTCTACTCTTCGCCGCTTTTTTATGTGTACCGGTCGTAAAATCAAAATTATGACTTGTTTATGCTTTTATTACCACTACTACTGTTTAGTGGCTCTATAATGATATAAAACCGTTGGATTCGGTTACAATAAACTGGGTTTGTTCCTCTTTTCTTTTTAGTTTTCTGTTCTCTATACTTTTCACATTTCGTTTTGGGGGCCCAACAATAACAATAATACCGAAATGCAAACCTTTTTTTTATCGCTCTTTAATGGGACATTCGACTAATTAGTATCACTATTAAGTGGTTATAAATTCGTCACATTTCCAAGTCGGTTTAATTTTACTGCAATTTTATTAACCAATAAAAATTATTAAAGAAACAGACCGATGGAGAAGTAAACATAAAGAGAGGAAGAAGTTAAAGAAGAACTTGAATCTATTTTTAAGTTTTTTTTTAATTTCGTGGGGGTCGTTTTATTAATAACGTTTTGGTTTCTTTTTATACTTTGAAACGTTTCGGCATTTTGATAAGATTTGATTGCGTGTTTGTAGATCATCATATATTAATTATTAATTGAAATTGCTTGATTCGCAACGCATTGATGATTGATTTTACTTGATTATTAAACTCATTTAAGTTATTTAATTAACTAGCAATTTCCTATCATTGATTGCGAAACGAGCAATAATAAATATAGAATAATACTTATTTGCTAGAAATAAGTGTTGTAAAATTAATTTTATGAAGTCCATGACATTTGTACGCATTAATAAATAAATGACACGAAGAAAAATGTTAAATTTAAAAATTACTGCTTCGAATTTGAGTTGAAGGTGATACGCATTACCTAATTCCAAAAAAAAAACACAACCGCACACAATGCCTTCGTAACTCTTTTACAATAATACATCATTTAACAATAATCTTTTTTATTTATAACCAAAGACCATTTTATAAATAAATTGCTGCAACATTATTTAAAATGCACATGCGTTTAAAGTAATAAATGACCAATTACCAAGTGGTTTGAAGGCGCAAAATCCGTGAGAATAAAAGAAGTAGTGGCCATTTTCGAACAAGGTTGCCCTTTGTTAAAGGTTTTACACGGAGACATTCCTCTCCATGCATTTTAATGTTGCATTCGTTCATTAATTATTCATCTTCTTTGCGAAAAGAAAAATCGAATGCATCAAGTAAATTAATTCGCACTTTACCTTGATCTAAATTTTCTACTACTTAATGTAATTAACAGACGTTAACCACCCACTTTGATTACATTAGATGACACCACATTTTACATTAGAAACTTTGAAACTATTAAAAAAAACAGTTGCAAGTTTTTCTCTTTCATATTGCAAAATGAACTAGCTTTTAGTCTGCGAAATTTTGTATGATCAAATAGACTCTCTCTCTCAATCTTTAAAACGTATTACATAACGTTTTACGATGGAAATAAAAGCCAACTCACGTTTATAATTAAATACTCTTTATAATTTCATTATTAATCATTGTTGTGGCACTTGAGTTTGAATTTTGCATGAATACTCGAGTTAAAATTAAATTCCTCTAACCGAATCCCAATTTGTTTATGGCTGGAACGTATTAAATGTTCCACATTTTAATAGAACTCACGACAATTTTTTCTTCTCTTTTTTGGTTAATAACAGAGTAATTTGGTCGCACCAAAAATAGTTTACAATTTAAAATGGATTTTTACTTTTGCAATTCTTGTTTGTTTTGCATTAATTCTTGCTTTTCGCTTCGAAAAACGAAGTTTCGTTTTGTGCTGAAAATTTACGATTCACGCCATTAAATCTCTCTAAACGAAGAGAATATATACGCACACAACAGAAGTAAATATTACGATAATAAATTAACTTCCAACAACAGCAACAACAAAAAAAGAGTTAAAGTTTACGATCACCGTAGGTCTCGTAATTTCCTCCTCGTTTTTTTTTTTGCAAAAAACGAACATAATTCTTAACGTTGTAAATAATAATGAAGCAGAGAAAATAAATTCGACAAGTGGAAAAAGGAGGAATAAGTGTGAAACGAAGAAGTGAAAGAGGAATCGGTTTGAGTTTATTATCATTATCGATATGATTGCGTATTAGCATACACGCAAACGTCGTAAATAATTTGCAATTAGATTGTGTACGAAGAAAAAATTGTATCGATTTATTTGCATTTTGCACAAAAAGGAGAAAGAACATCAGTGTGTGTGTGTAAAATGATTTTTTAATAATAAATATATTGAAAGACGTGCTCAGTTTATTTTGATCCCGTTTTTTCATTTTATGTTTTGGAGAAATTATTAATTACCATGAGCAAAAAGAAAAGAAAATCGCGATTCTTATCGTTAATAATTGCTTATATATGAAAATAATTGGTCTCTCTTACCACAATTTGCTGCTGGTTAATAAGTAAATGGAAGCAGATTAAAAGCGAAGAGACGAAGAGTCGATCCTGTTTTTAATGCATGCGACACGAAGCACCGGCTACCACATACCTGCACTTACTTATATCGGCTATAAGGTAATAATTAACTCTTCCCAGTTATTGATTGTTATTAAATCTTTTCGAAAAAAAATAATCTCGCACACTCACGTCTCCGCACAAACCAGAGATTCAACCTAAACGCGTCACCGCAATACGCATTGATCGTGAACGATGAACTGAAACGAAGAAAATTCGGAAAAAGAATGCGAACATGACAAATTCATGTAAAACTACCCCACTCACACTTTAACTCCGATTGTTGTCCAAAGTTTTATTATTATTTTGTCGCATACAACCCTAATTTCGATTGTACCGAACGTTCTTTAATAGGTTTCCGAGGCCAGACGGACGACCGCATACCGATAGTAGTTTTGCACCGGGGAAAAAAAGCGAGTCGACAGAGCCACAAAATGGAACGAGGACGAATACTTTTTTCTTACGCTCATTTTCATTGTTTTCATTATATTCCAAAACTTTTTTTGCTAACCGAAAGGCTGAAAAGATTGTCCTATTGGAAGGTCAAGAAGAACGATACCCGACAATAAAAAGAATTTACCACTTCCAGGAAAGGAAGAGAGCAAGCCTTTTAAGTAACAGCAGGATTTATAACCCATCTATCTATTTTGCGAAAGACGTTTTTGCTCGTTGCTATAAGGAAATTGAATGATATTGTGCAATTTAACACCTCCATAAAGTTATTGGATAACTTTCGAAGATTTCAGCAACGAAAAATAAAACAAACGTCCACAAAGCTTTTAGTGCGACGACATTATTCAAACTCTCCTTGCCGATTAGGCAGGATGTATTCGGAGGCCGTTTTTTTACGCATTAAAGCGCTTTTTTACGAGTGCAAAAAGGTATTTACCTTGATTTAAACTACCTTCATTATCGACGTTTATGTGAAAAAAAAAATCACTAGAAAGGTGATTACGTTTTTTGCAAATAAACGAAGGCTCCTTTGCATTCAACCCCTAAAACGTCTTGCATTTGGCGTGACGAATATGACGACCAGGTCATCTACCTCTTTCGAGGGCAGTATTTTATTTATATCCACTTTTTACGTCGCTTTCTTCGCTCCTAAAGTGTAGAACGCTACAGGTAGTGAAGTAACCCTTAATTTACAATAGGCTCCTTCCTCCAAAACAAATGGTAAAAAATATTACTCGCAAAGAGAAGATTTTAATGGCAATATATTTTTATTGCTTTATTGCTTTCAGATTATTCCATTGTAGGGAAGGTAGCAATTCTTTGTTGGCAATTTTCAGCATCTTTTGCGAATGAATAAGCGTCGATAAGATGGTAAAATTAGTTTTGTAATTCTTGTTAAAAGATAAATTGCGAAGTTTATCTTTGAAATGAAGATGACACTCATTACGAAAAGAAAAAACGGAATTACGCTTCTTCACTCTCTTGCTGCTTTACAATCACGTTAGATTTATTTAATGGGTTTATTTATTTTTCTCATACTCATTTTAATCTTAATCGTCATCTTGAAGGAGCACATTATAGCGCTGCTACCGTATAACAGCGAACTTTAACAAGATGCAACGGCATGAAGAACAATGAAGTTATCTGCAATGGAGTGGATAAAAGCGATTTCGTAAAATAACAATCACGTTCCATTTTCCATTCGGCGATTTTCGAAGGTTTATTATTAATTATTAAATAAACTCCCTATTGCTAAACGAGCCTCTCTTTTTACATACATTTTTTGTTGCCGTTGATTATTGCTGTTAATAGCTGGAATAAATTGTTGAAAAAAGCATCGGGAATAATGGTAAAAATAAAACTAGTTGCAATTAAACAATATCTACGAGGATCATTATAAAGGGATGTATTTGTTTATAAAATAATGGCAATTTTCCGTATACGATTTAACAAGCCGAAAGAGATGGACGCAATTGGGCGTGAGCGAGAGAGAGAGAGGACCGAGAGAGATACGGTTATTTGTTTATATATCCAATTTAAAGTTTTGGTCCCGCTTAATGAATATCCGCGTTAAAATTACAAACATTGTAAAATAGTTCGAAACTAACCAATTGAAATACGACTTCAATTAAACCGAACAGCCATTGTTAATTGAAGCGCACACAGATATGCACGTACGTGTGTGTGTGTGTACGTCGGGGTTAATATTTAATGGTAAGTGATGTCAACGCGCTAGGGTTAAACGTTGTTTAGTTTATATATAAAATACACATACGAACGGCCGGATTCCGCCCGAAACGAATATATTTTAGGCGATATTAAGCGCCCGTATCGACGGTCCATTAACTCACAATTTGGGTTATATTGATTCTGCTCTAACGCGATTTTACTCATTAACCCAACGCGAATTACATCCGTACAAACGTTATCTATTTATGCGCATTGACATCGTTTAATTTATTAAAACGGAGGAGAGGATGTTCCATTTGTAAGCATCCTCGATGTTTGCACATTAAAGCACCCAAAAATGGGAATTAAGGCTGGAAAAACGAAAGGATTTATATTTTAGCAATTATACTTAAAAAAGAAGGAAGAATTGACGGAACACGTTCCAATCGAATTTGTTCTACATCTTCAGCATGTTCTTTCCCACTCTCTATCTGTTCCTTTTTTCGTTCTGTGTCGCTCTATCTTTCGTTCGTTTTCCATATACAAATGTGCGGAACGTGCATTTAAACGAAACGTAAAATTGTCGTCAAGGATGGGTTGTTTCGTCAATAACGTCTAGTCACAATTCGGGCATAAACTGCGACAAGACGATAAACGTTAAGCAACGATTTCTTGTCCTTTCGCTTTGTTCTGCCATTCTGCTGCAAATCAATCGATTATAATACGAAATTTGCACAAAAACATTACCATGTTATACTTGTACCATAAGGGAACGTCATCGTCGTCATTATCATGGTTTTATTTTAACGCCATTGTTCTTGTTTAACATTCACAGCGTGTGCGTGTATATGACTATTAACAGTTTTCGCGAGTACGTTTTTATACAAATCGGACAGAAAATTGCCGAGACAGAAACGGAGTGAGCTTAATGCCGTGTCGGTACGTGACCAAAAAGCTCCATTTCTCTCTGACGTTCTGTGGAGGACGAAGATTATTCCACCACCACGTATGTATCGTATGATATTTAAACTTTTCTGTCTCCTAATTATATCTATACATATGCATGTGGGAGATTCCATGATTATCGCACGAATTTCGTGCTATTTAACACCGTTCAATTGCAAATAAATCCGCAATGGATTGATGTCGCCATAAGAAAGCTCCTTTTATGAAGTAAACACCATTTGAGTCTAACCTTCCAATACCATTTAACCAAGAAGGGACACTGCAGTGTGGCTGTAAGAATTGTTGAAAATATAAGTTTGTTTGGACTTCAATGAATGTAATTTGCAAAATGTTAAAGAATAATTTGATCAGCAATTTACTTCATTTTCGTTGCGTTCACTTGATGGTGCCTTTTTGAATTATTCAAATTTTAAACGGTTCCCATTAACCAGCCAAAAAAAAAGCGAAGATCATCCCAGGTATCCCGAAGACAAACATAACATCCATTGTGCGAAACGATCAAAAGTTTAATTAACCCCGAGGAGGCTAAAAATGGGGGATATACATATGAGAGAGAGAGAGAGAGAGAGAGAGAGTGAGGAGATAAATGTAAGTTTGCTTGATACTATTTAGATGAAGTGAGATGAGAATATCGGAATGAAATGTTGCTCGAGTCGACGGGGAGACGTTAGTTAAATTTATCACTGCAATTTAATGGTAGTGCCCGAACTGTTGGAAGGAAGGAGTCAACTGGGAGAGGAAGAGATGCGCAACAACACTCGCACATACACACCGTATGAGAGAGTGTCTTTCTCTATCGTTTCCTCGACTTTACACGCGATTCCGTCCCGCTTTCTCGGTTTCCTAAAAGGAATATAGCCATTCCGTTTGGTAGATGTATAACCCTCTCAAGAAAATGGTAAACAGCGTAAAATTCCTTAAAATAAGTTGCATATATATATAGTTGAGGTTGCATAATTTCATCGAGAAGAAAATTCGTACGAAATGGAAATTCTCATTCGCTTTTATTTAGGTACTAAACGAAATGCTGCTAAAGTTACCACCCCATTCTCTAAATTGAAAATTCTTCATGTTTACCAAATTAACCAAATCGTTTACCCAAGTTTATGAATGCAAAACATTAAAAAAAGTACCCAAAAATGCGATATTTTTGACAATAATCGCTAAATTTCCATCGCACTTTTCGCTGAGCCTCTCGCCACTTTCCTCATCTCGTCCGGCAACCGGCGACCGTTAAAGTGCTTTATGCCTCGGCACGGCCAAGATTAAAACATTCCGACCGAGAGAGATGGAACGAGTGTGTGGAGATAATGTTTTTTTTTCCGTACAATAAGATATGGGAAAGACGCGAGCGAGGGCTTTGGGTAAAATAGCGACGGGACACATACTCGTTAATTATTGGCACTGCGTGAAACCCAATCCTCGTTTTCTTTTCTGTCTCTTATGTCCTCTTTTTTTTTAATTTTTGATACTACGTTTCCATGTTTAGAATTATGTTTTACACGGTTTTACTTTTTGCTCGGCAACTTACATGCACGCGTTGTTGCCTTCGGAGGGCGAAAAGGTGACGGTCTTAAACTTAAACTGGACCGTGTTCTTCTTAGTCTTCGCCGTCGTCGTCCGGCGAACACGCATTGCCGTAGCGGATGCGATCGATTTTATTCGCTCGACAAGAACATGGAATTAGTTGTTGCGTTTTTTTAGTTCGATACCAACGCGAAATCCATTAAGATTCGTACGATTTTTATTCCGCATCTCGTGCCTTTAGCCTCTTTCTTGTCTTTTCTTCTGATCTTCTCTCTTTGACGCATCCTACGACGTTGCGCCACTGAATGTCTGCATTTTAGTCCTTCCAATGCGGTATAAATAAATAATAAATCGCTTTGTTTTTATTTTCTGCTATTTATTAAACAAATAAGCGATTTAATAATGTACATGAAAAACGCACGGCTACCAGGTAAACTATTCGCAAAGAGGGACATGTAAAATGTGACTTGAATTACAATCGATCCGTCGCAATTACTTATATCTTTCGCACGCAATCTTGCGAGATTGGTGTACTAATGAAGAAGAATTTACAAAACAAGAGAGAAGAAAATTAAGCGACCAATTTCTTGTTTCCTATTGCACCGCACGCAGATGTTCGAAGGAGAGAGAAAGAAACTGCTTCATTCGTAATCGATCAGCGAAAAGACACACGTGTAGGTACATATAAAGAAAATTGTTGCAACTTTAAAAGCGGAAAAGGAAAATAAAAATAAAAGAAAGAAATTGATATTCTCTACCTACCTCTTATATTGGTTCAATTTTCAGTTTGTTGTTTACCATTCTTCATTTCACTTTTTCGCATCTTCCTACCTTCTACGTCGTCTCCTTTGGCAGCCAGTAATACTGGTTTTTCTTCTATCTCCCTTTCGCTCTTTCTCCTTTCGAAGAGGTAAAAAGAATAAGACACAAATCTACGGCCATGCGTACGATTTAAGTTCACCGGCCGCGATTAAATAAGGCAATTTTCGATTGAAACCCATCGATAGGATTATACAATCAATTTTTTGCCTCTTATTATCATTTCCGTTTTTTTTTATTTTAATAATTTGGTAAAACGCGTCAAGTATTTTAATCAACTAACTCATATGCCAAAAAGTCGCACACTTCTCTCTACTTTTGCACTAATTGCAGTAAACACATTTTCGAGTTCTTAAAGTGATTAGTAATTATGGAAATTTACATTAGAGATCGATTAACAAAAGTCTAATTGTGAATTTTACATTGAGATTCGCTCATTTTTGACACTTTTTTTTTAAGGAGGGACCCTTCTCTACTTTTGCATTTTTGCACGCACTGCAATAAATTCATTCTGCATCACGATGCGACAAGTTTGTTTTATTAGTATTAATTACAAAAGAAGTCGTCTACATTCAATTCACAAATCTTTAAGTTTTTACGATAAACTACTATTAAATGTTGCTTCTTGAGATTTATGAGCGAAACGGAAAAGAACGATTATTAATTTACATGTTAATTAAAAAGTTATCTGAATCGAGATACTCGAATGGCGTTCTTGTAGGAATCAATTTTAAAAGAGTATGAAAGATACTGTAAGTAATAATTTAAGGCGAAAGTTAATTATTTCTTCCTCTTTAATAATAATTGACAATAATAAAGGTGGTTCTTCTAGATGGTAGAGAAAATGACAAAAATCGATGACCACGATCCAGAATGGATTTTAGATTGTCTGGACGATAAATGTAATGCAATTAGTTGCAAAAATTAATTACAATTTTCAATCATGAACAAATACGTTATCGTTTGCCTTTGAAGGGACATTAATTAAAGGCAATCAATTTTTAAAATAGCGTATTGAAACGAGCAGCAAAAAAATATTCTTCGTAAATTTGATACGCTGCTTTGTAGGCAGATTTTTACGGTTAATGGTTATGTTCTTCCGGAATCTCGTAATCGTATTAGATGGGATAGCAAAAGAAAAACCGAATGCAATAATATCAATTTGAATAAATAACGCAATCTTACGATTGTAAATATGCTTTATCTCATACGTACACACATCCAGTCTTGAGTGTCGGTATAAGATTGCATTCGCGCTATTCGTTTAATTTTTGTTCGCCATTCGTTATTTCGCATTCTATTCTTCTTTTACCAGAAGTTGCTGCACCATAAAACATAGCAATAATAATACTCTTTCTCTCCGCTTAAGAGAGTGTTCGGTTACATTTGCCGATGAACGCCTCGAATCCGCTGATTTAGTACGCTTCTTCCTTCTCGTTCTCTTATTGTCCTTCGTTATTTTGTGTGTGTGTGTGCGTGGATTTCCTGATAAAATACGACCCATTGTCCGCAGCCCATCGACCCACGGACGTATTCTTCCTTCACCAGAAGGAATCGATGCCAAGTTTGGGATTTGATATAAATAAAATTTCAAAATGGCTTCATTTGCAACCTCACCTCTTTCGACAAAACAGGCATCATTCGGTAGAAGAAGAGTTTAAATTAAGATCATACATTCTCTTTCAAGAGGATTATCTTAAAAGGTCGATAAATTACAAGCGACATTGACAAATATCAATTTAAAAATATTGTATTTTTCTTCTTTTAATTACGTACGAATACGTTCGGAACACACACACAGGAAGGAGCGACAGAGCGAGCGAACGAGCGAGCGAACGGCTCGTATTCGATATAAACTAAGTTTCACGCTTTAATGGAAGTTTCATGTTTTATTGCCTTTAGCGTTTGTACGCATTAACTAGATGGAATTTATTAAAACTAATTAAGGTTATCTCCCGTTCCGTTAAGGAGAGGAAAAAAGCGAGGAGGTGAATAGATGAAACTATAATTCCCTCGACTCACTCGCATTGATGTGTTTATTTATAAATGCACATCTGAAATCGATTCGATATTAATCACGTATATAACCCGGAATCGTATAGCGATCGTCTCAGTCCAATATAAACGCTCTAAGACAATCAAACCCAAGACGAATTGCTGGCTATCTGTCATCCCTTTTGGGCAAGTTTCAAGTTATTAAAACGCAAAATTGGCTATTGTAGCAGACTAGTCGTCGGCAACCAAACTTGGTCCATTCTAATTCCGAATAGTGATGCATATCATTTTCGTCGTCTTCCTCTTCTTTGCTCGCGACCTATTATAAGTAACGTAACATATTATAAGTAACGTACGTACAGTTTTATTTATACGAGTACACCCAAAGAGCGAGTGCGACACAAAGGGGGAAGAATGAATAACGTGGGTTAGAAGAGATACACTATGGCATCTTTTACATTACATCTCGGTACATTTTATCTTTCGTAATAACTCAGGTTGTCTTAAAGTTGTTTTGTGGTCGTACTAGGCACCGAGCAGTATCTTATACGTACGGTATATTGCTACAAGGACATCGTTTGTAAAAAGAAAACGACGACGAAGGAAATAAGACGAAGAGCAGAATAAAAAATTAGAGAGAGAGAGGGTGAAAGAGTTTAATATGGAAACACGTTAACAATGTAACAGTTCGTAAAACACCTACTTGGGAATTGTGCCTTTACGTTCGTTATTTATTGTTATTGTTTAAATGCGAGGCAAATAAATATTCGTGAGGCCTCAAAAATAAGCGAGAGCAAGAGAAACGATTCCGCACTTCGCGTCGCCGATATCCACGTCGTTATAATTGTAATTGTCTCTTGTAAGAGCGAATTAATTACAACTACTGGTTGTAGCAAGGAAAAAATTTAGAGAATAACTTACGAAGGTGTAATAATAATATATCATTAAGGAGTCTAATAAAGAGAATGGGCGGCATACGATTACGTTGTTATTATTACTACCAGTGTTATAGTGGAAAGAAGATTATCATAATGCAAACTTGGCGATTTTCTACATGAAATGTTTTTAATAGACCTACAAGTACTGCTTAATACAAGAGCAACAACAACAACGTACTGCTGCAACTTCATTACGCTTTAACTACTACTTCAGATAGTTAATGGAAGCGATCAATGATTCAGTTTATTACATTATCGCGCCACTTAACTTCAATTAATTATTGCATAATAACGCTTATCGTATTAGGTTTATGGGGGAAAAAACGCTGAAGAAAAATAGTTGCAAAACTCCTAATGAAACGCGGTTCAGATTAGTGCAGAACGTTTAGCAAATTTGCGATCACGTGTTTAAGTACCTAAAGTTGAACTTTCGTGAGTTTCCGAAAAGCTCCGTTTACTTTCTAATAATTATGCCATTTAACAAAATTTGCATCTATTATCAAACAATATTGACACGAATACGTTTTGTTGCGAATGCAATAAATGTAAGTATTTTACGAAAATAAAATAAGCAAATGAAGGAATTGTGAACATGTTTTGCAATAAAATTAATTCATCCATTTGGAGGCGCATAAAAATAAATTTCAACCAATTGGCAGGTGTCTGTTAATTAGTTTCGTTGTAAGTATTATCTACTCAATATAAAAAAAAATAATAATAAAATGCAAACCATTTGAAATGTTATCGTTGCATTCTCCATAATATATCGTATAATGGAGGAGAGAGAAAAAATTCTAAATTTACACGCTCGTTTACAAGTGGAAAGTGCAGCGTGAAAAATGTTGTTTACACAAGAAAAATTCCAGAAAACGCAGAATAAATAATTTAGATAAGGTTTCACGTTAAAATTTATAATTACAATCGTTAGTTTGCGCGAATATAGAAATTAAAACCGAATAATTAATTACAAGGGTTTTCCTTTTTTGATCGATATTAAAAGAAGTTTATGGCTGTGATAACCGATATTCGAATTTGTTCCAATTTCGCAACAAAAATTTCTCCACCACAAGAAAATTTGTTTCTGACAAACAAAGTTTATGTAATCTGACAATGAGCAATATGAATGCCGAAATAAATGCACAATGCGATGGTATTAAGTAATGCTTTTTGTACATTTTGCGCAATACAATCCAACGATAAAAGATTCCACCTCGTTCTGTTAGTTTATTTTTATTTCTTTCGCCGTGTTGTAAGAAATCTTTGCGTTGTTGTATACGAATCTCAAGTATATTAGCAGTTTGTAATAAACGATTCCGGCCACGTTTCACGAATCGCAAGCGAAACGAGCAAAGTACGCGTACAGCACCAATAAATATCTATTATAAAGCAATAAATATCGTTTTTATGACACTTACAAGAAACTGGAGAGCCGATTTACGACGATTTTTATATCGTATATTAACAATTAATAAAGTGGAAAATGCAAGTGTTTATGGAAGCAAAAAGGAAGAAAAATGGAAACGAAAAAAATATCAGATCTCTTCCACAGGAGAGGACATAAATCACGTTGAGGATATGTTACTGGCGAACATGCGACGTTCTTGTGCATATACACTATATTATTATTATTATTATCTGCACTACCAAACATAGCGATCGTAGTTGGTGGTGTGTTGTTAGTTTTCTGCGACCATTTTCTTCTTATGCGAAAAAAAAAACTTTCTTGGAAACTTTTGCTCGTTTTCTTCTTTGCTCCATCTTCGCTTAATGGCCGCTACCATCTATTAAATTAATAATATCGCGACTCAAGAATCGTTTCATACTTTTGGATCGCTCCCATTCTCCGTCGTTCCTATCGCAAAGATTTAATTAAAATCGTAATTAATTGCTCGTTTTATACATTTTAATTAACGATTCGAGAAAATGTTTAGAAGATGACCTCCCAAAAAAAATTGTTGTTTTTTTATTCGTTACGATCGCTTTAATGGAATTTTCTTTTGGCACAGTTTTCCATCGTAAATAATTTCGGTTTTGTTTGCGTGAAATTTGGTTGGAGCTCAATTTTTTGTCGAACATCAAAATCATTTGGCAGCGAATCGTTGTTTAGTTGTAAGAGAGCGCGAGAGAGACGGCGAGAGAGCGAAACGAATTTACATGCGTCGCGTAATTTGCTGCCGGGGTGAACCGCAACGAAATTGCAACGCGAAATTTACGATCTTGTGCAGCAGCATGTTTTAATATGCTAAAATGTAAAGTACATACTTTTGGCGCATAACGTACAATAAATAAATTTACGAGGTGTCCGCTATAACTCTTTCGTTTTTCATGTAGTCGTTGCGAAAGTAATTAAAAAATGGCTTCGAAAAAAAAAAGAAGATTCGAAAATACAACTTTTTCTTTTCGTAACTCTAATTGTAATTTATTGAATGCCTCCTGTATAGTACATGTTTGCTCTTCACTTATTCGAAACGAGGTCCTCTCGCTATAACAATAAGTACGACGATTATAAGTCTGCGTACGTTCTTTCGTAATCCCCTTCGGCCGTAAACTGCATCAATGTCAGATAAGCTTAAAAGGCGACTAACAACTACCTATGCGTGCACACAAAAATTGAGGAAAGAACTGGAAACGCAAGAACAAGAAGTAGGGATTTTATTTATTCTTCGAGTTGTCGCTCCTTTTCCAAATCAAAAACCGATCCGTAGACAATGTCAAACCTCTCGCTGGTATTGCCTGATTTAATGAAGATTAATCAGCTCCATACGAAGATTCATGATCCACGTGTTATAATACTTTACCTCCATTCGATTACACGTTGAAGAAATGTAAATGAAAATCAAGGAAAACGATAGAAATGGAGGAAGGATCATTGTTAGAACCGACTTAAAGACTTCGACAATGAACGCACATCACTTTGGCTTATCGATTTTATGATCGCACGTTTCGATTATTTACCAATTTTCACTGCCCACTCATCAAACGATCCCTCAAAATCACAATCCAAAAAAGAACCGATTGATTCGAATCATAATTGGTAAATTGGGAAGAAGGGACCCGCTGAAAATGAAGACATTAAAATGGGCAATATTCGTCATAAGCTGGATCTATAAGATAGAACAACGCTTTTTACCTACTCGCATGCGAAGGAATAAATAATGGTGACCTGCGTGTGTTTCCATCATGGCCGCAAAACGTTGTCCTCCTTCTTGTTCCCATCATCACAACGGCGGCTCCGACCACCTGATGACCGCTTTCGAAGATGTCGACTCGTTTTCAAAGAGGGAGCGAGAGCGAGAGAAAGAACGAGGCCTGACCGTGATAAATAAAAGCGGTCTTTATTTATGGGCCTCCTTTACATAAAACACAAGTCCGTTTCTGGTCGCTCTGGAGTGCAGCGTCCTCGAGCAACCACCCAGTGGCGGCGTTCACGAACTCGTGATCGATGAAGCTTGAGCTTTTGAGGTATAATATTAATTATTGTTGAGATTATTATCAGCTTCTAGCCGTTTCTCGAATTTATTTTCTAATTAAAACCGATCGCTCGTACGGCTCGTAATTAAGATGTTTCAGTAATTAAGTGAATCGAGCCCGGAGGACGCTCTCACAGAGCAACTCGGAATGTATTCTTCGACTTAATGCCTGATTAAATAAAGCTTAACAAACGTATCTGATTATGATATAAGACGGACGTTAAATGTTAAGCCTACTATACAAGAGAACGTAATTCGTGATGGTAAAAGGCGTCAACTAAAGGGTTTGTCGCGATGATTTATCTTGAAAGAAATATAAAATTGTTCTCTTCCACGTTTCTTCTTCTTCGTGACTTACCATATTTTTTCAGGGAGGTGCAACTTGACAATACGCCAACCAGTCTCTGCGCAATAAATCTCATCCACTTTAAGTCGTACATAATGTCTCGTATACTTTTTTCTTCCTACAAAACTCCGTTTTCTTCCACCTAAGTATAATACTGCTTCATCTTGAAGAAAAAAGCATTTTCTACAAATGTTGATAAATCACGTCGAAAGAGAGAGAGAAATATTTATACGCATACGCATTTTTTTCTTCTTAAACTTATTGTCATATTTCTTCAGCTATGCGAGGGAGAGAGAAACTACAAGGACGTAGGTGCAAGTTTTTTGTTGTTGTTGCTGTTAACAATGAAGTGAATGCCCTTTTATTATAAATATTGCGCTCTCGTATGTGTGCTCGTGAGTAGGGCTATAACTCATGAAATTTCATAAGTTATTATAAGCTGCGCTCAAAACGAAAAATAAAAGGATCCTCGTGTAAATCTTCCTTGCCAAAAAGAAAAAAAAAGCCGAAAGCTGTACAACAAAAACTTTTATATACGGCCACGGCGAATATTAATGCTTTCCTCTTTCTTCGGCGTTCGTTACACGTTAATTAGATTTAAGCACCGACGTGGGTGTTCTTCATCAATTCGCAATTAATTGTCGACGTTTCGCGCTAACGAACGCGAAAATGTTCGAATTTTATATTGCGTCCGGTATAAATTTAAAATTCTGCACTTGTTGCAAATCGTCTTCTTTCGTATGAAAAAAGTTACGTAATTGTGCAGGAGGAAACGTGTCCGCACTCTTCATGTTGGCATACGATTACAATCAACGTTTGCGCTAAGAGGAAAAGAATGATAAGAGCATGTAATCCTTAAGACCGCGTGGCATTAGGGTTAAAAGTTTGGTTAGATCGATCCAAGAGACTTGCATACTAAATACGAAAAACGCGATACCACATGACCTATGAACTTGTCGCTGCGATCGTATTCTTTGCTGTTATAAACTCCTCTCGCTTGTTGCCTTTGTGTAAATCAACTCTTCCTCTCCTTCCTCCGCTTCGGATGAAGGAATTTCAGTATCTAATTGTACGTTTCGCTTTTCATTAAACACCTATGGATTAGATGTAGAAGAAACTTCCAATTCCGTATTTCTACATCTTGTTCGGGTTTCAAATCTCGTTTCCACACTCTTCTTTCCTCTTACATGCGCTTTTTTTTTTGCTTCACTTTATCTTCGCTCGCAAACGTTTTTGCGCTGGTTGTTAGTGCATTACATACAAATCAACGTTGACGTGAGTTTCTTGTAAAAGGAGTGCCACTTTATATTTATGTTAGTAAATTTATCAAGGTACGTACGGCGAGGTAGAGGAAAAAGGATCAAAAAAAGAACGAATGCGATGTATGTGGCTGGTATATGGAAAAGCTTGTTACAATGTTAGAATTAGAAAACGAGTTTGCATTTCAGAGCAACATACGTAACGCATATGAGATATGTTGTTGCAAAAAGGAGAAATATAAAAGAATTCTTAATAAATCGTGCATGTCCTCAAGGATAGATTTGAATTTTAGATTATGTTTGGGCGAAGAACGAAAATTCCTGCGAGAAACGAACGAATGGCGAAACGAAACAAAAGGATTTATTTGGTAACGTAACGAGAATTGTGGTACTTGAAGGCATCTAGTAAATTGGTAACGTTTTTCTGACTCGTTTAAAACCGAAATAGATTAGGTTGTTAAATTAAAATGCAAACCGATTTATATTTTGCCAAATTGAGTCGTTCTTTTTTGACTTGCGAGGATTTATTGATTAATTTACATAAATTATTTGCATACATTGATAAAATTTAATTAATTTTAATTAAATTGGGTGACAAATTAAAAAAAATAAATATAACGAAAGGCAAAAAATATAGAGACCATACACGGATTTAAATAATTATAAATGAATTTTGTTATTTAAAACGCTTAATGCTTTTAAATGAAACAGGTGTTATAATATAAATGAAGTTATTAACAAACAAATTACGTTAATAAAAGGAACAATAAACTGTTAATAAAGTGAGCAATAAAATTTTTTTTTTTTAATTTATAGAGAGGTGTTCTCTTTTATTTCCATCACATTTTGATTTTATTAGACTCGTCGTTGTTGACGATACTTTTTCTCTCTCCGTGGACGAGATTTATTTTAATTTTTACGGTTATTAGAACGTCTCTTTTTTACTGGAACCTCAGATAATTAATGAGATTTGGATGAAAAGTGGAAATAACTATAACATTAATTAAAATCAAACTAAAAACTTTAGAATATTTTGTTTTAAATAAAAGTTTCTATTTTATTTATAAAAACGGTTCAATTGGTAAATATAATTCCATCACGAATGGTATTAGGCAATAATAAACGCCACTTATTCTTATTTGCCATAAATAAACTTCCCTCAAGCACTATTTTCCTTTGCTTGATGTTAAATTATGCCGTTGAAGTATCTATAACCCTGGAATAAGTTAATGCGTATAATTAACAAGTCTAATAAACGGTAACTCTTTGCTTTTGATCTTTACTGATTATGGCGTGTAATTCATTAAGTTTCTTGTAATAAAACACGCGAGAAAATGTCTTCTGAACGTGACAAATTTTAGGATAAAACATCGATATTTTTTAAATTAAAATGAAAAATCTGTAAAATAAATAAATACACGCAGAGGACGAATTAAACCGATGATGAAAATAAAGTGAGATGGAGGAAATGGTAGGAGGAAATCAAAATGTAGCGTCCTGTGCTTTAGAAAAGAAAAAGAAAGAAGTGGAGAAAAGAAAGGAAGGAAGAAACTTCTTTCGGATAAAGAAAATTGGATCTCGGGTAGAGATTTATTGAAGATTAGTATGGAAATTAGTTTTGCACATAGCGGAATTGCATGGATTCGAATTGCTCGACGGTTCCTCTTGCCAGAAAAGTAATTGAATATCGTTACAATCGCTCCTTTCTTTCCTTCTTTTTCCCCTATCTCCCTTCGCCTCTCTCTTCCCTTTTCCGTCCCTTTTCTTTTACATTTACGTATCGAACTGGTACAACAAGAAGAATGAATTTCATCTTGATTTTTTCTCGAACATCTAATAAATTCATATTTAAGAGAAAGAATAGTAATAATCGTAGATGGGAGAAATAATCAAATTTACATTTGAAGACGTAGCAAACGCGCAATTTCAATCACGTCCCGATGTTAAATCTTCGGATATATAGGAAAACGGAGGGAACGATGGAGGGCGAAAAAGAGGATTTGAACATGGGCCGGGCCTCAAAGACCCTCGTTCTAGTTTCATTAAGATTAAGTAAAATTTATTTAGCGCATGTTTTAGCGAATTGTAAAGAATACGAATAGGATTTAATTTGAGAAAGCGAAAAAAGAAGAGAATGAGAGGGAGAAAGAGGAATTAAATTGCAATTTTATTTAAAAGTCCTCTTTTTGTATTCCCGATCGCTTTTATTTCGCCAAAAAGGATCTTTCGTGATTCGAAAGGGTTCTCGTCGGAATAAAGCGAAAAATGTGGCAAATTTTTCGTTTTGCTGGAAACAATTGTTTATGACAACGTGCAAAATAAGTGCAATTCGAGATTATGAGAGACGATGCAGTTTTCCCTATGTATGTATGTGTCGTTCTAACGTTTGTTCCATCTATTTTCTTTTTGCCTTTTTGTTTTTTACCTCTTGCTAAAGTTCGTGCACGATTTCCCGTCCATTTTATATACGTAAAGAGCCCTCCTTTTTCCATATCTCATTTCTCTTTCGTATTACCTTCCAGACCGTTTCCACCTGCGATGATCTTTGTTATGGACGTTTTGCAACGTTTTATCATGGCAATTCAAAACTCATCGTCCGTGTACACTGATACTAAAGCGAGGACGTCATATTTCCGGCGACGAATTTCATTCTCTATCTATTCGTTTCTATCATTCCTTTTGACTTTATTTTTATTTCGCTTCGCTCTTTTCGGTCGCTTTCACTTTGTAGAGAAAAAATTAGAATGAAATAAAACGAGTTAATAATCCATTCGTAATGTCTTAGGTATCAAATAACAAATTTGAATCTCTTTCTTTTCCGTACAACACATCGGATGTTCTTTAATTTATATTACAAGATACACACACGGTTTCGTGGTTGATGGCCGGTCTTTCTTCTTTTTCTTCTCGTTTGCCTGCGAGCAATCCAACGACGAGCACAAAAAGAGAGCGAGTGGTAAAGCGAAGACGAAGAGTTACGTACGTACAATAAATAAAGATTGCGTTAATATGTAAATATTCACTTGCTTAATAAATTTAATGTCATTTTCTTCTTCTTATTCGCTCCTCTTATTTATTCCTCTTATTCTCTTCATTTTGTACATCTTTCGCGTGTGTAACATTCCATTACCATAAATTTGTTCGATAACCGGTTTGGAATTAACCGAAAAGAAAAAAATAGAATTCAGAGAGAGAGTGTGTGTGTGTAAAAGACGAAACGAAAGAGAACCACTCTTATAAAAATTGAAACATTCAATTTGATGCAAAAACGTGCCCATTTTGATTCGCAATATCTGTCTCATTTTCCGCATATAATAATATCCTCTCTCAATATAATCCATACTTTTTACTCCATTTCTTTTCTTCGTTTCTTGTTATGTTATAATTTAAATTCAATTATTGATATTATATTATTATGATAATAATATTCGCATTATTAAAAGAGAGTTTTATCCTTTACGGTATTCTTCATCGAGGGGCCAATAAACGTGAAAATAATGGGTAATTTTTATCGCCGTTATTGAAATTTTTATACTTTTTTAAATATACCATTCATTAATTGTATTCGTGTCTTATCTTTCATACGAATTTCAACATTAAAATCGTTCGGCTGAAAATAATAATAACAACAATGTGTACGTATATGCTTAAATGTGCAATTTAAACTGTACACAAGCATAATAGGCGATCGAAAATGGAAATTGCCTAAAGGAAATAACCCGAATTAAAAACGAATCCAGCTATTTTGACATGGTCCCGAACAATTTTTAAGGCCGCAGATTATAATGGACTAAATTCGAACATTGGATTATGTAACAACTGTTTTTATTTTGAAAAATTGATTTTTGGACGAGCCTTTATTGGGCTTTTTTTTTTTCGAGAGACACGTACCGTTAAATTCAATCAAAATCTTTTTCGAACGCAGCTACAATCAATTGCAGATTGTCGGCAATAAACAAGTCGTGACGTATAATTACGGCGCCAAAAAAATGCAATTTTTTCGCGCAATATACGAGTGTCTGATTTAATGCCTGGTAGAGGTATGCACATAACATTTTTTCTCTCCTCTCTCGTACGGACGCAATTATAAATTGTAAACGCTCCTATCGCCATATTTATGGCATTTCTTTAAAATAATAAAGTTTCCTTTTCGCAACGACGAAAACAAAATGGAAATTATTGCAGTTTTTACTTCGTTTTCCTTCTTTCGCTATTCATCTGCTCACTCGTACCATCAACAATCGTCGTCTGCTGCTGAAGACTGAACGTATAAATTAATAATTTCCACATCATTACATTTCAATCAAGCCGACTAAAATTGAACATCGTAGAACTGTCGTCGACACTCCAGTATTAACAATAAACCGCACACAAGCACACAGTGAACTGTACATATATATATATATATATATAGATACACGCATTACACACGACTGCAGCAAATAACTCGAGGAATAAAGAGACGAAAAACGGCTGGAAATAAGAATGCACTTGTTAAGTGACAGAATAAAAATAGAAACGGCTTTCCATTCGCCACGTTTCAATTAAGCCGTTCCCGAAAAACTAATACGGACCCCCATATTGATTGACGCATCGCACTTTCGCTCATGGGGCCTTAAAAGTGGGATGAATAATTAATGGTGCCGTTACGGACGGGGGTGTAAAACGATAAAACGGCTCTCTGCCAAGAAGGAGGCGAACAAGTTAAACAAAGGAGGGAAAACGTTGAATGGGAAAATGGAGAAAAGCGAGATAAATAATCCATTTTATTTGATACGGATATGGGATCCGAACCGGAAATTCTGTGCGATTTTCCCGGCCATTGTGCGCTTGTTTCGAATGGGGCCGACGCTGACGTCGCTTCTTCTTCTTCTTCTTCTTCGTCTTCTTCTGGCGACGCGCCCAGATAAAACAAGTAGAAAGAATCTA
The DNA here is from genome assembly GCA_963695495.1 of Hololepta plana. Classification (NCBI taxonomy): domain Eukaryota; kingdom Metazoa; phylum Arthropoda; class Insecta; order Coleoptera; family Histeridae; genus Hololepta; species Hololepta plana. The sequence continues at coordinate 814,457 of OY968834.1, read as the reverse complement.
ATGGCGTAGAAACCGTTTTTGATACACCGGCCGGACTTGGATAATATTTTTATGCGGAGAGAAAAATGTTAAATGGAATTCTTTTCTTCTCTCTTTCGAACACACACGCGGAGATTGACTTTATAATGACAATATGCGATTCTTGCTTACCTTTTGTACAACTACCTGAAGTTCCACAAACCATCTGTCTCCTGTAAAAGAAGAGAGACAAAAATTACAAACTGTTAAAACAGAGGAAAAAGGAAAGCATCTAATTCCAAACGTTCATATAATAAGAATTCCCTTTTTGTTACTTTCTTACTGTTGCAACTATTTCTCTGCATTTATCGCATACTGAGGAACAATTCCCCTTCGATTTCCTAAAAACCATCCTTTATATGGAGATGAATGTATCAAGAAGTGAAAAAAGAGAATTTGATTTGCGTGTAAAGTATGGAGATGGAAGCGGAGTATTTTAAATACAAAAGGAATAACTTTAAATAAATTCCTATTATTTATAAACCGGCCACCAACGATTTATACGCTCTTGCTCAATTGACAAAGGTGTAGAATAAAGAGAAGATAGGAAAAAGTTTCAAAAAAATCTTCTTTACAGTTAAAATCTACATTATGCAATAATTCATTTACACACACAATGATCTATTTGATTGCTATTAATGAACCTCCGTATAAAACTCGATTTTATTTCTTCCGTTGGCAATAAATACACACTGTGCGATTGTAATCGTATTAATAAACCGTTTAAATCAAACTTGATCGTCTCGAATGTACGAATTGAATTTACGCGAGGGACCATTTTTTCTTCTTCTTGTTGAATAAATTTTTGATCGTCGCATAAAACGTTCAAATCGTTATGGTGAATTATCTTAAAGCGCCAATATAATACTTTAGTAAGTGTAGCGTTTGCCTTGAAGGTTTGAATAAATTCCGGGTCCAATTAACTAAAAACCCGGAGGGTGGCATCAGTGCAGCGGCGTTACGGAGGGTAGGTTGTTCGTAGTTAGCGATGGCGGTAGATGGGCATTTTACTACTTTATATAATCCGTAAATATGATATCTACCCCGCGTTATCAAATTTGGATGGTTCATTATCGCAATTTAACAAATGGTCTGCACGATAATGAGATTATCTCTCCTTCTCCTACTACAGTTCCTCAACTTGGAGGGTTAAAAGGGACGAAAGAGGTTAGAGTTGGGGCTAAGAATACTATTATCACTCGTACTATTATCATCGCGAGCTCGACTGTAATAACGACGATTATGCGAAGACCAGTGCAAAAATAGAAATGAACGGACTTTTAAAACGATACTCTATCAAGTTACGAATCTCGCTTTTTCCAACTTCTTCTTCCTCAACTCTTTCTCAACTTTCTTTTTGTTCTCCGGGGTCGAACGTCATCAAATAAAATTTTATTACGTCGTACAATCTATTTGGTTACAATAAAACTACATTAACCGCCGTATAAAATAGTTTTGATAATATGACATCAAGGAGTTGGCCGAGGGAAGGAGGCAGACGGAGAAAGAGCGCAAAGAAACGACGATAATGCCGTTCCATTGTTGCAGCTAATGCAATTTCGTGTGGAAAGGAGAGAGAGCGACAGTGTAATAATATAAAAAAAGGGCCAGCAGATAGGAACCGAAAATAAAGTAGAGTCGTCATCTTTAAAGTATATTTCCGGATGCACTGAAAGTCCATTAGCAGTAGTTCCCGCTAATGTATCCATCCATTCCGTGTAACCCGGGGCCACCATATCCAATGGTAACATTTTGCTTTTATTTTCGTATTATTTCCAGCAACAACAACGACGGACCTACATGCATATAGGACAATATGGCCGCTCGGTGACAATATACAGACACGAGATCTCGTTATCATTCATCTGCGGACAAAAGAGTGAACGGGCGAAGGAGAAAGATGGAAGCATCGTAATGGCGGAGGGATTTTCCGAAAATCCAATTCCTCATGGATGTACGTAAAAGTAAGAGAGCGGACGGAAACGGAAGGAAAGAGATGCGAGACGCACCATCATCGTCATCATGATCGATGTGATCAGTAAAGCAATGGAAATAAGACAACCGGATGTCAAAGAGGTCATTCTGCGCTGCGAGAAAGATATTTTATATGTTTTCGTTGGTTCCGCACCGTATAGTCGAAGGGTGGATCTACCCCCGCGCTAAAGAGGGTTGGCGGCATTCGTCGGGAGTGGATTATTTATTCATCTCCATATCTACTTCTTCTCTTTTCTCCTTTTGGTGCCATTGTTTGTTATTCGTCGTGTTTAGTGGCCTGGAAATGTTGGATATAATTCACTTTATGCGGCAAATATAAAACAGATTATTCATACACGATGTGCAGCTTTATTTTTAAGCAATTTACCCGCTCGCTCGCTCGTTCCCATCCGTCGTCATCAACGCAATAAAAGGGAAAAGCAAATAACGAAATTCATTACGTTATTCGCAATAACAACAAACAAAAGTGAGAAGAGAGCGAGAGAGAACAAGAAATAGTAACAATATTAAAATAAACGATAAATAACGAGAAAAGTATGAATAATGGATTGATAAATAAATGTTAAGAAGTCTTAAGGATTTGTATAATAATATAATAGAATAAGTATCCGACTGCTATCTTTGATTTATGATTTTTAATATTCCTTAATGTTAAATAAAAACATAAATAAATATTTATGTAGAGGTCGCAGAAATTTATTCGCATCCGATCGAGAAAGAAGCGAAAAGAAAAATGAAGTAAAAGGAAAAGTCGGACTGGTTTGGTATTGGACGGCGTAAAAAAAAACGAAAACGACAGCAAACAATAACGACGACAAAGACGAGGAGGACAAAAAGACGAAGCGCAACCGACCAAAGTGGTCTGCGAGCATAATGCAGAAGAAGGATTATGCATTATTCATAATTTAGGGATTAAGAGGCGCAAGGATAAGAAAAAGGGAGGCTCGAGAAACTGCGTTTGCGAATATATAAGCTTAAGTTTAATTAATGCGAACGCCGATTTAATTGGCGATTCCGTACGTCTCTCCAGCGATAAATACAGTTTGTCATCGTTAAACTATTATCGCTCGCCGGGCCCATAATAACGGCTAATAATCGAAAGCGTCCGAACAATTACCACTGCAACTAGGGCTTTAAACAATGGCCTCGACGATACGGTCAAGTAAGTCCGCAGCGCGAACACCAACCATCCCTTTACTACAGTAATAATAACACATTTACTTACGACCCCTTGCAAACAAACCTCCCTTTTCATTTGCTCCCTGCCTTTTCTTACATCGCCATTCTCCCCCCGTTTCTTTTGCAAGAGATTTGTATGAATGGTAGGAAAAGAATACAACAACACCCTCATAAATCGTGGCACAAATTGGATTCGGAGATGTGCGAATGTGCAAGTGTTTCTCGTAGAAGGAAAACATCTTATGCGACTGTTTTTTTTTCGCGTTATTCTTAGCGAAGAGAGTCTCCGAAGCGTATAAAATAACCAGTTCACTCTGGCGGCTTTAAAGACAATCAAGTCGAGGATCTTCGATCGAAACAGGTATCTCTGAGCTTTTTGTCTTAACGTACTATGGCCATCTGTTAGTACACGTGCGAAACCGTCGTTCTAAGTCGAATTATCGAATTTTATAAATAGTTTTCAATCGTTTATTATTTTATAGGCATAAACTTCCTCAGTCTTAAGCGCGAATTGTGTATGGCAGAGAGAGAATGTGATTAAAGGGCCCAACTTACGCATTCGATTGAATTTCTTTCTATGTCATTGGGACTTGTTTAAAATTCAAAAGGCCGAAACTCGCACGGTCGTACATAACAATTAATTCGTGCGCGATAGCAGGAGACTCTGGCAATAAATCTGTGTTTATTCATGAATAATTTAGGAGGTTTCGTTTTCGAATAGCAATTATTCAATTCCAAAAGCTTTTTCCAGACTTTTTCTTTTAATAGGAAAGCGAAACTATATATTTTTTCCTTTTACGTCTCGAGAAACATGGAAAACTCGTAAAAATCAATTGCAAAAAAGCGAATGATAACTTATCAAAACTTTCGCTCCCCTTCTTCATCCGCTTACTTGCTCTCTGTCCTTATATTTGTTCCGCCTTCCAAATGACTCTTCTAAAACTAAAATAATCCAATTTTGATTTATTGAATTTAATATTACGCCTACTATTCCTCCACGCAGTAGGATCGTTATTGCAGAGCGTTCGTAGGGGCCGCAAGAAAAAGAAATCGAAACTGTAGAGTAAACATTTCCGTTTGAGAATTTATCAAAGTTATTGCTCTCGTAAAAAGTTGCAAAAAATATTATTTTATAGGGAAATTCGCTCGCCTCGGGAAATTTCCTTAGCTGCAAAGTTTTCTAATTGCCATCTACTGCTATATGTAAAAATGCCAAATAGATTACGACATCGATGATGCGCTTAAACTGATTGCGGTTTTGTTTGCGTGTCTCTCATTTCCACGTTCCGACTTTTTGTTTTGAGCGGTATTTTACGGCCTATCAGTAATCCCCGAAAGGCGACGCATGCACGACGCCCGACGGTGCTGTAAACTGAATTATACCCGTTTGGAAATGCTCGCCGAAAGCATCTCTTTATATCACCAGCATTAGGATCGCCGAGATTGTTATGTTTGCAAATAAGCAAAGATAAAAGAAACGTTTATCCGGCGAAGGGATGCAAATTTTCATTTGTTTTTTTTTCCCTTCTCGAAGGAAGAGAAAGCGTCGTTGGTGGCAATCGCAGTGATAAACCGGAAAAGGCGAATATAAAGGAATATTAGGACGAAAAAGACGAATGAAACGATTGTTGTTGTATTTCGTATAAATTGCTCGTCGTTACGCGCGCTTGTCGCGTGCCAAAAACCTAAAAAGCATAAAGACTACGTAAAATCTGTTCTTAGGAGTCGTCAAAACTGGCGGCAACACGCACAAAAGTAAATGGATCCTCGCTTTCGCTCGCTCTTCCGTACCTATCTCGCCCTGTCCCTCTCTCGTCCATATAGCAATAAGACCCGTTATAGGGTAATACACGTGATGGTTATACGCGCCCTAACATGCCACTAAAGCCTCTTCGCCATGACTTTTGACGCTGCTCTTTCTCTATCTTTTTGCCAATTCCTTTTCTTCGTCTTTTGGCTCGCTGTTGTACGATTATTATTGCGGAAGTTCAAAGATTCCACGGCCAGACCGATATAAAAAAAAACGAAAACGAGTCTGAAGCATTATTACGTCGTAATAATCCTCCCATACTTATTTCATTCGGTTTCATCCTATTTCATTGTGTGTTGTCGGTATGAAAGTAAAAATAAAATGACTTGTTAACTAACACATTGTGGCAGCTGAAGGAAAACCGAAAAGAGAAAGAAACTAAACTAGCGAAACAATTTTTATAAAGGCAATTTGGAATGTTTGATGTGAAAGATGGAAATAATGGAGTCTTAATGAGAATTCCTTTCGCTCCATTAGTATTATTTTTATGTGGATCGATTTTTTATTTTGAACGTCAAAAGGGTGTTTCCCTTTTTCCGTGGGGGATGGGTGAAGAATTAGAAATTCCAACGTCATCGTCATTTATTGTCGCTGAAACGCGACAATTTATCTTTGTAAATTAAAAAGTCGAAAACACGAAATCACGTCACGGAAAAATTGCGGCGAATAAATTTAGAAATGATATTTATTACGTAAGGTAAATGTATTTATGGCTTCGGTCACGAATTGGTACAATTTTCCTTAAGGGATGAATGTTCGATTTTTGCCTTTCAAACAAACGTTATCAAAAGATTGTCGAGGGTCTACGTGTGAGTGTGGCTTAATGAAGAATAAAAATTAGTTAATGCTTCATAACGCTGTACAGTACTGCGTTGGTCGTATAATAATTAGTAATTATGGACCTCTACTTTAATATTATCCCTTTACATTACACGCATTAATATTATAATACATTTTACACTATGGGTTTGTTATAATTATCATCACCACTATCGCTATTAAAACAGACTTGGAACTTGCGATAATTTAATAATAAAAGCTGTTTGAATTGTAACGTGGGACCCCGAAAAGCGCATAAACGCGTTAATATCGTAATGAGACCGAATGAGAAAACTGAGGCCTCGAAGCACACATCAGAATGCAAAATAATTATTATGCCACCCCTCGTCGGATAGGCATGTGTTTTTCCCGTATTACGATGCATCATCGCACCCTTTCTAACGAGTTTCGATAACTTCAACGTCGTAAATCTCTGATCGTAAATGCATTAGGACACACCTATGCAACATACAATAATAACATTAGAATTGTACATTGGACAAATAGATTGTTATTGCACAAATAAATTTATTTCGTAACTGTAGTTGAGAAACGTGTATCGATGTAATTTCTTTTTAAGAATATGAAATGAAGAGGAAAAAATACGCAAGGAATGAATTAAACAAGTGGACCATAATAATGGTAGCAATGGAATAACGTTTGTATATTTCTGTACGAATCCATTGCAGTTAGTTTAAGAAAACACGATATAAAGTCAATCAACAATGATAAATTTTATCTTAGTGTCTAGGTTTGCTGCTGGTCGGCGAAGACATTTACTTTTATTGAGACATAAAACACGCTTAATGTTTTTATATATACACACACACACTCACAATTCGTTCCTTCCATTCTTGTTCTTGTTTTTCGTACCTCCATTACGATATTGTTGTCTACGTACAACAAACAATATTTAATGTTGGATACGTATTAAATTATAATAATAATGTTTAAAATGCGAACGAGAACAAGAGGAACAGGGAATATCAAGGGTAAAGGACTGCGGCCATAATGTAATTCTAACGATAATAATAATATCGGTTCTTATTCGACTTGTTCTTATTTCGAATCGAGGAAACGTGTTAGTTTCTTTACGCAATTTTCAGAAACCAGCCGCATCGTCCATTTTCAGAGCCGCACGGTATTAAGATATCCTCAAAATTATGTTCTCATCGTGATTGAAATGAGTATTAATAAAAAAAAAACGGAGGAAGATAAACATTATGTGGGCAATTAATTGAAACGATAGACATAAATCACGTTTAATGACATTCGTTTCTCATTCGAAATGAGCCATTTCAATAAAAGACTAAAATTAAAACGATGTTAACGTTCAGTTTGATCTTGACGCTGGCGAAGAGAATGAAACAGGTAGGGAAAGATTCTAAAAGGCAAAAAAGTAGCAAGATCAATTGAGGTTTTCCAGTTGTTTGCATTTATTGCCATTAAAAAAGTATGACTTTTTTACAACCCTAATATCCTTCACGTCTCCTTTTTTATTGCCAGCGCCCTTTGGTTCGTTACGTTTTGAATGCCATCCATTCTTTTCAGCTAGTTTTTTGTATCTTACAAAAAAGAGAGGAAGGAACCCTTTGTGTAATTGTTGTTGTCATTATTTGCCAAATACTTCTTTCGTTCAAAACCTTGAATTTTATAGAGGTTTCCTGGAAGTTTTTTTTGCAAACAAACAAACTTCGTCCTAAAAAAATCGGATTCCATCATAATTCAGTCGCTGTTTGAGTTTCGCAAGTAAAAGTTTCAGTTTCCGTTCGAACCGAAACACAGTTATAAATTTCACCCTTATGCATTATAAAAATGGATAAACATATGTACGAAGCGAAAGAAAACAAGGGGTAAGTTTGTGTGCCATCGCCATTGTTTGCTCTTTGTGATTTAATGAAACGACTTCTTCTTCTACTTTCAACTTTTGCCATCGTCTGAAGGCATCCGATTAAATTGCCATCTGCACCGTGCAAATGCCATTGGTGATTTCAATCAATTCGATCTTAAGCACGACAGAAATTTCCATTGCGTGTGTGTGTGTGTGTGTGTGTGGAATGAAAGCTTTTTTATCGTACAAGTATCATCTGGTAAAAATAATAAATAAAGACGAAAATGTAGATGTTGACTATTTTATGTGGTAGAACTATGTAGGTGGTCCAAGAGCTTCATATCTCTTGTCCCTCCTTCGTCTTTCGTGGAGACCTGTGCTGTGTGCTCTTCATTATTGCTTCATAATTCCTTCACGGAATGCGTATGAAACCGTACGTGGAATGGCAATATCACTCCTGGGTTTCTAACCGGCCAGTTTTTGTGCCTTAAATTAATATGAAAAAGTTGAATGTTGGCAATAAATTGAATTTATTTATTCTTTTTAATAACGAAAAGAAATATGGACATCTTTGTGATTATAACAATAATTAATCAATTCCAAAATGAATTCTATTGCAATCTTTTGATATAAAGTTGTAAACTTTTATAGGTTGCTTTTTTAAGGGGAAAATATCATTGTAATATTCTCTAGCGTGTCAGAGAATTAGTATTAAAGTTTCGTTTTTATAATATTACAGGCAAAAGTAATTGCATCTATACATGTTATTTTCCTCGTCGGCCAAACAATTTCCTGGCTTCATTTTTGCTTTGACTTTTAACACGCAATTTTATGTTTTTTGGAGCTAAACCTCATTAAATATTTCCATTTGGTGACTAATTAGAAGAGGAATTCTAATTTGCCTTCTCGAATTTCAAAAATTGTTAATGGAAACTTTCTCATAAGGCCAACTCGGTTATGCAATACGTTCGTTCATTTTGGGAGAAGGAGAGAGATGGGGAAAAAATGTTGAAAATTTAATTTCCGTTATAATGCCAAACGAATTAACCATCGCGGTCGTACATTAATTAAGATATCTCACTCACTAATCTTCTTCCTTCTTGCAGCTGTCGCGGTCCTTTCGAAACGATTAGATTTCTACCCAACAAAAACCGAGTTTCCTTTTTTATTTTCTATAATGTATTCCAACATTTTTCTGTGTATTAATTTATATAAATGACCTCTTGACTTCCCAACTAATTCGTTTTTAGCTTTTCAATTCGTTCTTTCTTTATTTCGTCTTAATTAAAAATCTATAAAGAAACCGAAACCGTATCCTGTTGTATAATTGCATGTTAATAAAGCTTAAATAGATAATTAAGGAATCGTAAAAAAACCCGCATTTTGTCACCTTAACATTCGTAATAACAATAAAATAAAATAATAAAATGGTGGAACGAAAACGTGGAAGTGTGTCGGAGAGAGAAACGCTCATTTTATTAGCAATGTTTTTATTTTTATTCTTCTCCATCATCATTATTGTTATTGCCTTATTATTATCGTAGAAACGTGTCTACGTTTTCACAATTTATTCGTAGTCGAAGCATTTTCAGTTTGTTTCCCTTTTTTTTTTCAAAATATTTTTATCACTTTTATATGATTCCTTTTCTTTTACCATTCCTTCCCTCAATTTCATCTGACAGATAATTAGGTAATAATTTATATTTTATTATTTTATGAATATTCATGCCATCGTATCCCCCACACACAGGCACATCCTATATATTGGCGCCACACATTTATTATCATTTCTTTCTTGCTCCTCTTTTCCCTACCTTATCATACGTGCCAAACATATCCGATACGCCATTCAATTTCCATTCAATTTCAATATATACATCTACAAGGTAATAATTTATAGTAGACGTCTCGATACGTTCCAAAGGCGCGAAGGAATAATTAACTCCTCTCAGGTCTAAACGAAGAGGAAGCTGAAATTAATTTCGTTTTCGTGCACGTTTTATCGTTTCCTCCGCTGATTTATCGCCCGAAAATGATCAATTCCACGAATCTCGATATAATAAGCGAAGATTGACGATGGACGTATTGGAAAAAAAAAAACGCAAGAGACGCCAACGAATTTTCAATGATCCGCAGCGAAGGGCACGTGCGTGAGTAATCGATGGAAACTAAAAATACATAACTCCGAATCTGCATCATAATGACGATTGTAAAACAAAGGGCCTTAAGAATAACGATCTGCCATTCGAGCGAGGGTGTGCGAAGAATTTAAGGGTACACAGGGTAGTCGGTTACCTCGCTCGTCTCTCTCTCTCTCTCTCTCTCTTTCCTCGCTCTTGCTCCGTTTTCCTTCTTCCCTATCCGGGGCATTGTATGTATATATTATGGGGTTGAAAGCGTGACAGTCGGCCATTACTTCTTGTAGCCGAAGACTTATGGCTGGGGAGCGCACAACGGGGAACCATTAACTAAATTACTGAAGAAGCGACCAATGGGGGCGCGTTAAGATTTAGACGAGCAGCGGAATTGATTACCCGGGGCTCAGGTGTCGAAGACTGCGAACGACGCATCGCGAAGAAACGGAAGAGCGGAGGCCGATGGACCTGGAGGAATATACGCAGGATGGAGATCTACGGCGATCGTTACGGGGAGTCGAAAATAATAATGGGTAAAGAAAAACGCGTGCGTTACATTAGAAGCGAATGGGAATAGGGCGAGAAAAGCCCTCCGCTCTTTTTGGTAGTTCTCCCGGTCTATTTTCTATCTCAATTTATAAGGAATAAACTTGATTTTAGTGGTTGTTTAGTAGACTTACCGCGACGATAAAAGCGGGACTCCCCCTGCTTTCGAAAAGGTGTCCGATTCCCTCGACGTAATCCGGCGAAATTGATCATTCCGTTTGCTGAAGACTTTAACTTCGATACAGCGATATCGCCGGTAATAATCATAAATACCCGACGATAACGAGTACCGGTGGCAATCTGCAAATGCAGACAACGAGAACCCTTTTTGACAAACGTTTTAGCAATGCAAAACTCGATGCGAAACTCGATGCGAAGAGTACAGGTTAAATATGTGATTCGAAAGTGTAGTTTCAATTATTTTCGAGAGCATTACGTCGGATTAAAGGAAGCGTGATGGTTAAGAAGAGAGCCGGTAATGGGCGAATTGTAGGGCCGAGGCTGGAACGGTTGGCATTCGGGCGAACTTCTCCCGTCCGCACGCCGCCGCCGCCGCCGCCCTCCGGTGGAATCGAAACGCTCCGTATATCCAGATAATTGGATCGCCGTAAAGCCTCGGATCAAGTCAGCTAGATAACTAACCCGACGGCGTTACGAAAACAGCGCGGGTTAGAATGTGACCGGTTCCGTGCGATGGCGTCGCGTACGGTCGCGTTCACTCCAGCCCCGAGCTAGGGGGAAAATGACGTTCGTATATTTTGCTCGGCGGTCCGAAAACAATCCACGGATCTGATGAATAGAACGTGCGAGAGAGAGAGAGAGAGAGAGCGATGGTTGGCGATTAAGTGCAGGTAGAACAGAGACGGTCTGATGATGAGTTGTTCATTTGGCGAAGTGCGGGCATATCGCGCGATGCGGCCGGGCGCCACGGCAATTCAAACGGCCATTATCACCTGAATTACGACCCGGTGCCGACAGAGTTGTTCTATAACGTCCGACATCGGATTGCCCAATGAATCTGCATGGATTACCTATCGTTTTTTGTTTCTGCACGATGCTACGGCTTATCGATGTTACGGTTTAGTTAGTTTTTGCACTCCTTTCGTTCGCCATTTAAATTACAAACTCTCTGTTTTTCTCTTGCGCTTTGCCTCTGCAGCTCGTCCTCGCTGTAGCCCTTTTTTGCTTGCTTTTAATCTCGCCCATATACGGTTTAACAATTCCGCAAAGTTTATTTATTAACGCGAGCGTGTCGGGATGATAATTAAAACTAGGAATGAATTCTAAATTGCGATTCGCCTGGTGTTGATCTTCGTTTTTTGTTGTTAAAAAAAACAGAAAAAGACAACTTACAAGAGAGGAATGAATTGAGTGCGGCTATTTTCGTATCAAAAATGGAAGGCTTTAATAAAGTAATTTGGTTGGAAGCGTTCTGGGGGAGGAAATGGAATAATAAAAAAATGGTAAATGCCCGAAATGAATAATTTATAAATAATAACGCCAGGTTTTTCAATTATAACCGCCCTCCATTAATACAACGAAAATCGCATGCTGAACCATCATCAATCCACGTTATTTATATATACTAATGGCTTTCTAATTTAGACGTTCGTTTCTTTCTAGTTTTTTTTAATAATAATAATGTCTCTCTATTACTCACTACCATCTCTTTTTCGTTCCCATTTTGTTCGTATATCCGCATCCATTTTCGGAACGAACTTAATTGTTGCTTTTTGAGTTACGAGTATGGGAAACTGAAATATAATGACGTGATTGGATGCACAAAAGGCAAAAGAAAGAGCTAAAAAAATTAACGAAGAAAAGGTGCATTATAAGAATCTACTTCTTCGTTCTTTCTCTCTCGCTTTGTACGAGTGCACTCCTAAATTATTTCCTACGTAAAGCGACCGTTTATCAAAGAAGACCCTCCTTTATTTCGGATATCTTCAGTCTCATTTCCATCTCTCTCTCTCTCTCTCGCTCACTTTCACCGATCTCGATCGTTTACAATAGAAATGCCACACCATCAAACCATTTAATCTATATGCGGTGGTATTATTCTTTCGTTCGTTCCTTTTGTTGCGACCGCTTTATGAGACACCCTTGAACCGTGAAAAACCGTCTCGATCTTCCTTTCGGTCCCTTCCGTAACTTCCTCTTCTCTCTGTTCAAATTGTAATTATAGGTTGCGCCTCGAATGGTGAGAGAGATCCGCTGTTTGAAATTCGTCGTGGCCCTTATGAAAACTTAATTGAACGGAGGAGAATGATTTAATGGGCGATTCGAACTTTTTTAATAATGGCTTCATTGCCGACGTTTGTGAAGAAACCCTCTCTAATTTAATATCATCCAATATAAATTAAATGGCAGAATTAAGATGGTAGAAAGATGAAATAGGAAAAAAAGTTTAATTAATTGAGCCCATAAACAATTCGGTCCCTCGAGACTCAACATCATCATCAACATCCGCACTGTGTTACGATTTACGATTTACGCTCAATGTTACAGTCAAAGTAGACAAAGACGTAGGGAAAAATGTTTTACGACGCCATCAAAGTCTGCGGTTTCGGTGTATGAATACGAACGTATATTCAACCGATACACATATGGAGAAAGAAAGCGAGCGAGCGGGAAAAAGAGAAAATAGCATCATGTTTTCAATAACGAGACTAAATATTCAATGGGGCACTCTGAAACGCTACTTGCGAGCGAAGATGGCCCATTTCGTAGCACATTGCCCATTCCGGTCTCGAGAAAAGGGCCCATTCAACTCGTACAACGGTCGTTGCGTTGAACGGTATTATGGTTATTCCATGAGCGTAGCAGTAAAGACTGGGCTTTGGCCAACGGGACAAGAAGGAAGGAAAAAGTGCGGAAAAAAAACAAGGGAAAAAAGAGGAACAAACAGAGTGTAGATGAAAATATGTCGATTTCATTTAAATTTTATTCAAGACCACTTGTTAAATGAAAGTAATTGCGCTTCACGATGGCGAATCGATACCGCCGCTCAATCTTAAACGCGAATTTTCAATTTACCTCCAACTTTCGTTCTATTATAACGTTTATTATCAACGTTTGCGTAGCGCTTTTTCTTCTTCTCGTTTTCCCTTCGACTTCCTATTTCGTCCCCCCCATTTTCCAACTGAGGATACGTGCAACGACACTGACTTTCTATGATTATGTTACGAGTTGATCATAAAGACTGACGTTCATTTAATCGTTTATAACCGGTAATTATGAGAGATTTTTATTTCGAACTTGTTGATTCTCTCTATCGCCAGACACCTTATTTGCTCTTATCATTATCGCTGCATCGTCATTGAAATCTATTAGATGGTTATCTCGGAATCGCCGTTATTTGACGATGAGAATAGAGAATGATTTTCTTTGCAAACGAATTTATTCGAAACAACCCTTAAAAGAACAATGCATATTACTTTTTTCTTGCCGAAATAAATTTCCTTAATTTCTTATTAAAACTTCCGTATCGTCCGCTAGCGATGATAGGAAAAGACGCGGAAAGGAAAGCGTAAAACGAGAGGAAAAACGCTAGAGTTTTCTTTTTTCTTAGCGAGGAAACGTTTCAAATGCGCGGAATTTTTTCCACTCTCTCTTATCCACCTCGTTCCTTTTTTTTTTTTTCGGAATACCATTCCACGAGTTTTCTCGTCGACTTTTATAGGCCATTTAAAAGAATTATGTAGATTAAAAGTTGCAAGTGTAATTGCGATTTAAAATTGGAATACGAATTCTACGGCTGCAGGTATATACGGCGGAAAGCGAAAAAAGTGGAAGAGAGCGAGAGAGAGAGATGTGTAATAATAGAATATTCATGAATATTTTAAGACTTCCATATAGGTTATCAGTATGCAAATAAAGGTTTGCAGCGCAAGAAGAAAAAGTGTGTATAAGAGCGAGCTACTTGATGGGTATTATTCCATAAAAATATTTCACGTCGTGCAATCGCGCGAATTGCCCCGTATCGATTCCTTGGCCTATTCGGGCGCTCTCCCCGGCTGCGAATCTTCAGTTTAATCCCTCTTAAGGAACTATCTTTTCGTTTTATCGCACGAATAAAGCTTCGTTTTTTTTTTTGATAAATCGACGATACAAGAAATCGAAACGACCGTAATACGTGCTTTTGTTGTTACCTTTAATCTTTTCAATAGTGCACACATAACATTTTAATTTTTTACGGTCTATAAAAGGGCAAACGGTCCCACTTGCGGGGAGAGATTCTTCGCTACTTTCTTCTCTTTTTTTAAATATTATTTCGCTACCCTTATCTTATTGTATCGCGAACTTATATTAGAAAATAGCGCATGAGCACATCGTTGTGTGTGTATGTATTTTTTACGGTATTATTCCTGCTCGGAAAAAAAACGTTTCCTTCCCTTTTCCACCAACGCCCTGTACATGGACGGAAGAAGGAAAAAAGTGGCTAGAGTGTGTGAGAGAGAGAGGAGAGCGAAAAAAAAAAAAGAAGGATGGTAATGTAGAAACGCTTTTATTGATTTCAGTAGCGCATAACTGGGTTCCACCGGCGTTTAGAATGTGAAGCGATTTCGACGGTTTCGCATACCGTCCGCTCACATTCGTCGCGTGCACGGCTTTAGTGCGGCGTGGAGAGACGAAATGGCCGCCTCGAATGGAAAGCCACGTGTAGAATGGGCATACACGCCACGGAGATGGCTGGATCGCGTCAGGCAGTGGGTGGTGTTGTACGTCGTCTTCGTAAAGCTCTCTCGCTCTCTCGCTCCTCGGCTTCATCATCATCTACTTCTTCTTTAAATGGAGGCACCGAGAAGAAAAAAGAGAAGAAGGGAAAGAAAAACCCGTTCGGCCGGTTTTCGCGTCGTGGAGGGAACAACAGCGGAGACCGTTCCTTTATGTAGAACGCGTCTCTTTTGCTTCGGTCCTTCTTTTCTGCTTCTCTCGACCTTTCTGTTCCATCGGCAAAGACGTAAGATGGTAGATAACTCACTTTACTCTGTCAGCATGGGGCTGCTCATTATTCCATTTTATTCATGGGTCTCGATATAAATAAGATCTACGCATTTGCATATTCACAATGAAGGAGAATTTTTCAAGCGTCCCTCGGCTGAAATCGCGGAGGAAATAAAACGCATGTCGAGGATTAAAAGTCAAATTGATCTGTACTAATCGAAGAGAGAGATTTGCACAAAAGGAAAAGCAGGTGTTGATTAATGATTATCGGATAAGTGGAGATAAACGTAATCGGGTTATGATTGCATCGATGCCTTTTATTCCTTCTTGTCGAGGTCTTTTATTATGCGAGAGTTCGGCAGGAGAAAGAAAAGGCGTCGTATCCGAGAATCCAGAGGAACGAAAAGGACTAAAAATGAAAATGTCTTAAAGTCGCCCAAGAGGACCATTCCGCCGGCGAACGACAATGCGTCTTAGAAATGACTTCGAAGCCGTTGGTAACTCTATGAATACATTTTCTTTGTTCGGTCCCTTGTGTGGCGACTAGGCGATTCCGTTGGCTGTTTTACATGCATTGAATTCAAAAATGTTAATTTAAAGGAAGCGGCGAGTGAGAGTGAACGAGAGGCGAAAAAGAAAACTTTGGCCGGAATTTGGAAGCGAGTATAAAGAATTAATAACGAAAAAGTGCCCTTCGTACGTCTCGTGCTTTTAAGAGAAAATGGTGAAAACGGTTTCTCATATTGATATATAGGTCTCATAAAGTTTTTTTGCCATATTACTTGCAAAATCAAATGGAAACGATTCCCGACTACTCATACTTTTTTTCGACGTTCACATATTTCACGCCTTCCGTTTTCGTTTTGTAATAAATTACAATTGAAATCGATTAATTTTTTTTTTGCTACGAACTTATTATCGATCGATTTGTATTCGATTGGTTATTAATTAATTTAGATGGTAAGCCGCCGATCGCCTACGCTCGCCTTGCCTTTCGCAAGAGATCGTTATAATTAGAGCTCGATATAAATCGAGTACCATATTTTATTAGACGTTTAACGGTCGTTTAACCACGCATTATATCAAAATTTCAAACCGAAAATGCGAGAGGAAAAGGTCGGTTAAATTACGAGAGCCATAACGGATCGTTTAAACCGTATTATTGTGTAGGCAATAATACCATCGAGCTACTCGACGTTTAAAACGAAAATAATTTTCTTTTGAAACTGTGATTTAGGTAAAGTTGGTAAGAAAAGTGAGTTTTTCTTTTTTTATAATAACAACCGACAAAGAGATGGATCGCGCTTTTATTTATCGATATAGCCTCTCTTAACGATATTAGATTGTATCGGGGCTCTTTCGTAATTGTACGGCCGGAGAGAGAGGAAGGGAAGGAGGAAAAAATTGTAAGAGGATCTTGTTTAGGGCAATAAAACACTTCATTACGATGACATTTCAATGAGTATCCCACTTCTTCCATTCAGCTCTGTCAGTTTTACGAGCCAGAAGACATCAAGTAGCCTCCACACTCTTACAATGCACACACACACGGTATAAGTGTTATACCTATAAATATGTTATAGTGGATCGTAAACTTATCTGTTTACGTTTAACATTGGTGGTTATACACACTCCCTTAAATTCCATGCAGCTTAACTGTTTAAAGTCTCACTTCTCTGCCTTCACCATTTCCTACTCCGTCTTCTTTATTCCAAACGTTTGTATTTGTTACATCTTTTGTGAAACTGATACCGTACGACCGTACAAGAGACGCGATATATTTATGGCTTTTATTGAGATGTAATCTACGGGAGAAAAGTTAACGTGTTCAACTTTATACGAAAACGTGTCTCGCTGCTCGTTATTCCAATTAGAAAATTGTTTAAACTAACTTATTGCCGCAATCCGAACGCTAAGACGAATAAATTTTACAATTATTAAATATTCCCTTTTGTGTTCCGTTGCAGAGGAAAAAATAAATTACCTTCCCATTTTGTTTATTAATATCGCTATTACATTTAATCTCAATTTCTCTTCGCTTTCGGGAAGGAACGAATCGTGGCCGGGAAGCAAGTAGAAAGAGGATCGAACCGAGGACGGTGGTATGAGAGGTTAGATACGATAATGGTACTTGGAAGTGTTTTTAAAGTAGCCTTTTCGTAATTAAAGTCTAGATTTAATACGGTAAAGTGCTCTTATATTACTTTTTATACTGTATTAAATTTTCTTAAAAAAACGAGAGGGAGAGAGAGAGAGAGAGAGAAAAGTTTTATACAAGAATAACGTAATTTTTCGTTTTTAATTTAATTTTTTTTCCTTCCTTCTGCTTTCTCGTCTTCGTCTTTGCATAAACAAAAATATTTATCTCGTTGGCTTTATTTTAATTAATGCAATTAAATGCAAATAAGAGTACAAAAGAACACGCGTGTTACGTTCCACGTCCTTCTATACGCGAAGGGAACCATTTAAATTTCGTTTTTTCTTCTTCTAGAGATGGAAAATAAAAGGAATTTATTGGTTCACGATAAAGTACGATTGGAAGAATTCCTACGTTTTACTCCCATACGTTCATATTTAATTAAGCACGAAACGGTGAAATGTTTATCTAAACGAAAACCGAAACGCCAGAGAGAGAAGGAATCGAATTGAATAAATAAACGGACGCCGTATAGATGGAATGGTTTCTGCTTAATTGGTATGTTAACGAATCGAAAGATGTGAAACCGATCGAGGGGCATTAACAACAAACCAGGAGTCCACTACCATTGAAATATAAGGGCAATTAACGACGATTTACAAGCATCCGACCCGGTCGTATCTGTCTGAAACGAGCGCGATTCCAGTTTACTTTATCGACCTGTTTTCATTCCTAAAATGTCCATCGCCCCTATTTCGTTCCTCATTAAAAACCTCTCCCAAATTGACTACACTCGTCTGCTACGAAGATCGCTTTTCGTCCCTTTTGTAAATTGTGAAAACCTAATGGGGTTTTCCAAGCGTTTTTTTACCTTCCTTCCTTCCTCGATCATTTTCATCAGTTTCCTCTTCTTCTCCTTCTTCGGCCAAGAAAACGGAGAAACCATTTCCGATTTGTTTCGCAATGCGTACGTACCCAACAAACGTACGCATCCCCTATTACTTGAATTAAGGGTCCGCAAACGATCCGTGTCTAATGATTAAGAACAGAAGGAAAAACAGGAAACAACACGAATGAAAAGAAGGCAAAATTTACTTCGGATCTCTTCGGGTGAGTTAAGCGAGAAGAGATGGAATAATTTAAGGATGTTTTCCAAACTAAAAGTCGAATAAGCTTAAAGCAGTGCGGTTCTTATCTGCTTTCTCTAAATAAAAGTACACTTAAGATGAACGTTTCGATAAGGTTACCGTTGGTAGATTACTGCGAGTGTCTTAGGAATTGATTGGAATGTTATTTCGAATGGGGTTAAGCTTCGAATGATGTCGAATTATCGTGGATAATGATTTTATTCGTTCCACGGCTGAATTTATAATAATCGGAATAAATGGATTCGCATTTGGTGCAAGAGGAATAAATTTGCGAACGACGACCATCAGCAGTTTCGCACATTATACATTCATACAATCGTACAACGATGTCGGTTACGATGATAACAACGATAACGTAGTGTAACGATGTTGGCATAAATGCGAATGGAATACGAATAAAATATAATTTTCGGTTATGGCACTTAATAAAATAAACCTTTTATAATTAATATTTGCTTTGGCCCTTTTCGCATGGAGCCCTTTAATTACGCTTCAGAAAGTGTAAAATACAAGATACCGTTTTAATGCGAGGGCGTTGAATAAATTTACATTTGGAAAATGAAAGCGCACATTCCTCATACGAACAAACGCTCGTTACGCAATTATTTTTAATACGTTCTTTTTGCGAATGCAAGAAAATGTGGCACAAACGCGTCTTACGTTATTTGCAAGGAATTCGAACAATTGCATTTATTTAGATCGTTTGGCAAGCAATTCGCCGTAATAAAGGATATCGTAAATGATAAAGATGGAATCGGCGTGGTATTACGCGAAAAATACATATGGGAATAACGATAGCGTATGAAATAGGCGTGTGTGTGCATGCGAATATTATCGTCATGATGGCAAAGTAAAATACGTCGTTGATCCTCTCCAAACGTACGAAGATAAATGTAAATGAGGGAAAATCGTCTAGGAACTACGTATAAGTATCCAGCCGAAGGAAATGTTAAGGGAGTGCGAGAGAAAGAGACGGAATTAGAGTAAGTGAGGAATGTAACGAAGACGTTATACATTGGCGAATAGATGTATAAATTGCGAACGAGTTCGAAAGAGGATTTACAAAGGGAAGATGTATCGAAGTAGGGGCGATAAAGAAGGGTTACGTTATATGGGGTACATTCGAAACGGGCTGATATTTAGATGTTAAACATTACAGTAATTCACGTCTCTCTCTCGCTCCATCTTTTTTCTTCTCGCCTTCTCATTTTCATCGTGCAAACATGATGCATAAGATAAATTTGCGATTTCTTTTTCACCCGCGTTCGTCTACCAAGAAAGATGTAAAGTTGCTCTCCTTCTTTCGGAAAATGTTATGAATTTGAATACGGTGATTAAGGATGGAAATTTATTTCAATTCGTTTCAGTTTTTTTTTCTGTTGGTTCGCTCCCTTCGGTGAGATCGATACGAAAAGCGTCGCGTTAAAAATAATATTTTTCCCTTCGTTTTCCATTAACGCCAAGTGAATTATTATTTTTTTAACTTGACATAATGATAACAAGTAAATAAAAGTATTATTTTATTTTTCGTTTTCGGCTGCCGTACATTTCTTTTTCACATTCTTCCACTTTATTTAGTTTAATCATACCATTTCATAATAAATAATTTTCGTTCGTTTCCACGATCTCCTTCCTTTTTATCGTTTGCAATTAAAATGGGCGAGAATAAATTAACTTTCACCTAAAAATTCGAATACGAAACGAAAGAGATGTATTTTATCACGAAGCGATAAACTATAAGAAAAACTGCCTTTTCTGCTGTACAGAACTCCATTTGGTATTTCTCTAATTTACGGCAAAATAACAATAAATCGTATGAAAGAAACGAAAAAATTGTGCCTCGACAACGAAAAAGGTAAGAACCGTACAACCAATCCCGAAATGATTATAATTCGTTGTTATTCGATTTGTTTTTAAGGGAGAACAAGAGGAAAGAAACTCCAATAAACAATAATTTCTCATTCCAGGTAGTCGTCTGGCGTGTATTCTCGTCGACATGTTTATTATAATCATCACTTTGAAGTCTTCTTTGCCTCTCGGTTCTTTTTTGATACCGCCAATAACAACAACAACAACAACCGAAACTCCAGTCGCTTCTTTCCCCGACGTTCTTATTTGTTGTTTCCATCTCAGAAAACGTAACAAATCAATTTATGGTTCACAACAGAAAAAAGAAAGAAACGCAAACAGAAATGCAGCAAGATTACAATTTAGATGATTATCAAACTCTCCGTTCGTCTCGCTTCACTCTTAATCGTTTACTTTCACAAGGCACCGAACTGGAGAAGAATTTCTTTGGAAGTAAATTAAACAAAAACAATTTTCTTTTTCCCATTTCTTTCGCTTCCGGTTCCGCTACTGCTGCCGAGAAAATTATTTTCCACGAGATAGCGAAAGAAGGAAAAGCTACAGGAAAAGAGGATGATAGAGTGCACGGGCGCAAGAGAGAGCGAGAGCTGCGAGTTAGTTACGCAAGAACTGATTTATGACAGCAATTTCCCTCCTGCTACGTCCTGATACTGCTGCTCCGCAGGAGGAACGAGTTTCCCAGCTCGGTCCTCCTTTCCACCGACTTTCTTATATCTTTCGTCTCCCCTTTTTCCCAGGCCTCACGCTGTTTCCAATGTGTATAACGTTCGGTACGTTCGCGTTCAAAAGTTTTAATGGCTCACAAAACGAAAACCTTTTCGGCGCTACATACACACACACGTCGACGATTTAATCGAAAAGCGCTCGACGACGGCAGAAGAACTTCGACTTCTTCTGCGCCGTAATCACGATTTGAATTTGATATAATCGACAAAGTTTGCCAATCGTAAAACGACACACAGATCGGTTTCATTTTCAATTAAATCCTAATCGTTAATCGGGTCGTTCGTTAAAATTAACAAACTTCAAACCGAACGATTATTACGAATAACGGAACGGTGAAACTCCGTTGTTTCTCCTTTTTGTTCAATTAATTTTTAGTTTAGGGAAAAGCGGAGTATTTCGTCAGAAATAATTGTGGGAGAGACGCGCGAGTCGACGGAGCAACAATAATCGACCACTATTAACTGGTTACTAAATTGAAAGCCTTTAAATTATACGTTTTCATTATTTTCGTTAGGTGCTTCCAAAATCAACTTTACGATTCGAATAATTATGAACACCTAGTAAATATGAACGGTCTTTAATTCCCGTTTTTTAAGCATTAACAATTAAGCCTTTCTCGTTATTTCCATCTAATTGGATTGTTATTTATTGGGCAACAAGAGCGTTTAATTACCGAAAGGATTTTGAATTTTACTGCGTTATTAACCAACCTTCAAAGTGGTATCTTTTACGATAGGACCTCTTCAAGATAGAATTTTCCCAGTATTTTTCTGAATTGTTAATGAGAAAGAAATGGGTAAACGGTTCTTATGATTCAATTATTATCGCAAGGACGTCGTGTTCTTATTTCCCAACCATAATGTCCAATTAATTTAAATCGATATACAGTAATTAATTTTTAGAGTACGAGGTCGCTGTAACCAGTGAATATCGATTAATTATAGTGCTGCAATTAAGAAGAAGGCAGTTTATGTGATGGTCTCTTCATTAAACGCCCACTCGTACAAATTATTAGTCGAAATTTCAAATTAAAATAAACCTTTATAAACTCGACTTTAAAATATTTAAAAAAAACGAGTGAACACTTGGTGCAATACTAATCAACTACGAGGGCGGTTTGATAAATAGCTTGTTTCCTTTAGTTATGGTAGGGGGATGAGAAAAGATTTCGATGCAGTCATAAAATTTCCTCATTTTAAATGATAAATTTGATTGGGCCAGTTGCTTAAAAGTTCATTTCAATTTAAGTGTTTCGAGCGATGAACAAAGTGGATAAAATTGGAATTCGAAATGTTATATAATTCTGCGTTTTTGAATGGGGAAACAGCAAAGGAAATCTATGAACGAATTCTGACTGCATTGGGTGACTCATGTTCCTCATATGAAGCCGTTTTTTATAGATATTGGGCCACTGAATTAGCTCCATTGCAGTAGGAATCTGCTCACGAAACTCCAAGCATTACTGGTCGAAAAAGATTTGCTCAAAGTAATATGTGACAGAGAGCGCAATTGAGTGTTATAAAGTTCCTGAAGAAATCCACTGCTGGAAAAGAATCACAAAGTTTGAGAAAAGCTGGCACAAGTGCTTTGGACTTCGAATGAATCAGGTTGGAAAATTAGATAGTCGTTAACGAGTTATTTATGAAACCACCCTCGTAGTTCAATACTTTTTACCGATTGCTTGAAACGTACTGTCGGCAAGGTGATAATAAACCGGGCATAAGGAACAACAAGTGTTCAATGCGAATGAGGGAACAATTGTACAAGTGCGACCGTTTGAAATTTGCCCCCGATCGAATATGAGCGAGGCATTAGAAACGATTGCGTTTTATTACAACGGTCTTGTAATATCATAAGTACGTGTTTTCGTAAATAGCGTTCGTATTGGCAAACGTAAACGTCGATAAGAGAACGGTTTTCGCAAGCGTTCCGAGGAGCGAAAATGCTTGCACCGTACGCCTCCACCTAATAAAATCGTCGCCGCGTACACATTTTATAAACCGCCTCGGCGTGTATTATTACACTTGGTAAGTATCGTTAAAGTTTGGCCGAAACTTTTGCGAAACTTACGGCACACCAACGCAACAACGTGAAAGCGAGCGAGTTTCGCTCCCACACCCGCGAAAATGCCGCTTCGCTACCTCGATGTTTCAAACCGGAGGCCTCTGCCGCCCCTTTAGAGTCTAATTAAACAACCGTTTTAATTAACACACTAAATTATAACTTAAATGAAATTCCGTTATCGTTTATCTCCGCCGCCTCCAGCCGAACGGGGCCCGGTTAAAGTTTTCGCTGGGGACGTAAAGTGTTAACTTTCCAGCTGAAGGGAGAATCGGGAGAACAAGAAGTTACGTTCTCTCGCGCGACTCGTTTACGAACATTTTAAATCGAATTGCGGCATCGAGACGACGAGCACGGGAAAAATGTAATCATAAAATGCGAGCCGATTGCCTCGTCAAACGTTCGCGGGCGAAACGCTCCATTTATGAAGTGCGTCGATTACAACGAAATTAATTTCAATTATTATCGTTGATACACGAATCGTTGAATTAGCGTCAGAGTCGTTTGTAATAAAGCGAACGACGTTACAGCTGCTTTAGCGTATATTCAGCATTCGCCTTAAAGAAAATCGAAGGACGAAATGGGAGGGAAAAAAGTGCGAAGGAATCGTGCAAAAAAAAGCGTGGAGACGGAGTCTTTTAAAGTTATATTTCGCACGTAGTTCTATAACGACGGCCGTCCCGTGAAAAATGTATGGAATCTGAGTTATTGGGTTTAATTTCCCGAGGATAGGAAAACGGGGTCGTTTTCACGTACCGGCTTAATATTAGTTCATTATTCAACGAGGAGCCACCTATAAATACACACACATTCGCCGGTAATAATTTCAAATAAACGAACGCGTTTGCTGTTGTGTAACGTAACAGCGTAATACCTTTCTTTAAAAAAAAAAAGAGGAAGAATAAATTGTTAAATAAATAATAATAATAATAGCTTAGCATTATCGCAGGAGGAACGGAACCCATAAGAATGGGATGGTGGAATTTATTTCATTGCCCGAACGAGCATCCAGTACGAAGCGTCATTAAAGATGGAAACGAATGAATTTATCGTTGCCTGTATTATTAAAACCTTTGTTATTATTTATAATAAATAAGGCACGATTTCCAACGAATCCGCTTAAACGCCATAACTTAATTTACTCTCTAATCGGCAATCTTTTTTCATTCCCTCGCTCGTAAACATCCAATTAATGGCTCTCTTAGACAAGAATCGATTGCACTGACATTTACCGATAAACTGATCTATGTTTGAATAATCAATAGCAATAAATTGCCGAGCTTTCGTCCGAGAGAAAACCTTATTTACGAAGAAATAACTCGTGGATTACAAGAGCGTTTAGATTGTCGAAGATTAAAACCGTGAATGTGGCTAGAAAATTAATCCTTCTTAACATTTACTTAGTCCGATGTGAAGAGTAATTTTTTTTTTTTTGATTTTTCAATACAAATATTTGTTTTATAAACTCTTTTCTATTTCGGGTCGAATTAAAAAAGTTTGTAAATTTACAAGAAGAATGGTAAAGTGGCTCGGTGCTCCTTTACAAAAGATTAATATTTATGTATTCTATTCAGGGGAGAGAAGTAAAATGCAAATGACAACCGTCTGCCGTATCTCGAGAATTACGTGACAATCCTCCGAATCCGTCGTCCGTCGCTCTCGCATTGTTGTCTTTTGTGAGCGAGCAAGGATTTCTTAAAGTGGCAATGGCGATGGCGGGGGAGGATGAGGAGCAGGAACGACGACGGAAAAAAAGTTGGGGAGGAAAGGAGAGACGAGGAGATTTTAATTCTGGAAATTATTGTCTCGTGTAAATTTTCGCTTTCATAATTCAAGATTAGGGTGGAAATTTTATCATCATCATCCACCGTTTGGTGTTTTTATTATTATCTTTGCTACATTTCATGAGTCTTCGCTCTCTTCGCTTTCTTCTACCATTTGATCCTAATTA
Organism: Hololepta plana; assembly: GCA_963695495.1. Lineage (NCBI taxonomy): Eukaryota > Metazoa > Arthropoda > Insecta > Coleoptera > Histeridae > Hololepta > Hololepta plana. The sequence goes on along the minus strand of OY968834.1, from coordinate 789,285 downwards.
AGAACATCGACGTCGTTTATATAAACGACGATTTATCGTATCAAATTGTTTGGTACGTTCCATCGTAAGACCGCTCGAACAGTAGATACACATAATGGTGATTTAATGGATTGGGCGAGTTTTGGAAACGGTTCGCGTCGTCGTTTGTCGTCGTCTACTATTCCGTCGTTTCCAAGTTTGTACCTACTCTAAATGCAAATTTGGCCTCCCCGTGGAACGGAACGAGAAAAGAAAATGACGACGAGGAAGATGGGGAAGGACGCCCGCACGACGCAAGAACAACAACAAACAACTCCAGCTAGCGGGTAACTTTTAATGGGCCCACACAACCCTGACTTTTCTCTAATCAACACCACCGTACCGCCGCTCTCCTTCGTCCCTTTTAGCTCGCAGCAAAAAGTTTCCTCGTTCCTCCCCCGATGATCTCCTTTATAGCCTAAGTGCTAAGTTTTATTCAATAGTCTGTATACGTTGTCAGCCACTCTCTATTAAATATATCTTCGATTTATAGACATCGCAATTGCTCCTTTAGTTTGATGAAATCTCCGATTGGAGTTTAAGGAAACGTAAAGTTTCATAATTTCGAAAAAACAAAATAACAAGCGGCACAAATTCTCAATGACTGCAGCGAGGTGGTGTTAAGCCGTTACTTCCATCTCGTGGTCGAATAGAGAGTGTTAATCCCACTTAAACTGTGCACTTTAACAGGATTTTCTGCGCAATAAATTTGAAGCTTAATATAAGCCTTCAAAACGTGAGCTGGCCTGCTAACCACTATATACGCCATGGAAATGCGCCTTAATACATTTTACACTTTCCTTCATAACGTCCTCTCATTCGCACACACTATCTCCCGCACCGTACGGAGGATTTGCATATTTATATTAATAATTCGAAGACTAAGGATGTTAGCAGACGGGCCTGAAGAAAATCGAAAAGTTTTAGTTGTTTTCCATAACGTCGTTTCGAATCAGTTGCAATGCTTAATAACTTAATCAAACGTAAATTGCTCACATCGATACTCTTGTAAAACTGTTTGAGCAATACATTTCGTTCGTATAAACCGCACTTTGCATATATTATCATGATATAGGTGTATAGTTTTTTTAGTGCCAAAAAGGAAAGAGGTAAAAAGAGAGAGAGAGAGAGAGTTACATTATCGAATGGAAATCAGACCGCAGAAAAGCTATAAAACACGTTCTTCTTTTTGGCGTCTCCTCTCTCGCTCTATTTCCCTCTGTATCTTTTAGCGAGGACGGCGTAACGCGACCGACTTCATCAATATATCGATCGCATGAAGCGATCCGAAATGAGCCATTGGTTTTTATGGGTCCATTTCAGACCCCATCGGTGTCGCATCTCTCCACATGTGACCCCAGGTTGCATTCATAAATGTTTGGGACGAAAAAAACGCGAGTTCCCATAGGTGCTCTAGAAAAATGTCATCATACACTGACTCGCATATAAATTTATTATACCTATTCCAACCGCACGAAATACACACCTAATATTAATATTTATACGTCGTAACAAATAACGATACGAATTTAATGGGCCGTTATCAATCAATTCGTTTTAATCAGTCGGATAGAAGAATTTATTAATTTGCTTTTCGTTGCGCCATTAAAATTATTGTAATTTTCGTATAGTTTTTGCTCCGGAGGGTAGCGGAGAAGATTCAGTGAAATAATAGAAATGTTTTATACGGTTAGCGTAAGATATTCCAGATATTCATTTTCATTCCTGGGCGCCCCCCGTTTTTCGCAACCGCATCTTCTCGTACATTCCTAATTACGTTTGCAATGTACCGAATGTTTACAATTATTTTACGACTTTAATTTGACTTTCTAAAGAGCAAAAAGAAACTTTATTTAATGCTTTAAGGACTTAATTTAATTCTTCGGGCGACGTTGTAACGTTATTAGAATTACGGCAAAGAAAAGAGCGACGCTCGCATAAACGTTCATCTGGATCGTTGCGAGAAATTTGTTAATCAAATTCCCTTTGTTCGTCGCGCTAATAAACAACTAATTCCGTTCGCAATAAAATAAACTTGGTGAGATTTGTTAAATGGGAAAATGCAGCGCGACGTGAATGCGAGAATCGAATCGGTAGAGAAAGAAAGCGGCCTTTAACAAAACTTCAACCGAAATAACCGACACAAACGCCACAAAACCTGAAAATTATTAAATATTCAGTTCCATAAATATTTTGGTAATCTTCTTCTTCTATCTGGACCCGAAACGAAGTCGCCGTTTTTTCCTTTTCTCTCCGTTTTTCATTCGCTGCTTCGTCTTCTTCTTCTTCGAAACTTCTCTCCTTTTCTTCGCTCATTATTATTATCATTATCGTGATCGTTATTTCTACGGATGTGGGCTTTATTTTAATTAAAATACCATCCTCTTGACGTTGGGTTTTTGCCTGGACATTTTTAGTCTCATTTAAATTCATGTAAATGGCGACTTTTATGGACGTTTATGTTAACTTTACGGCGAATTTAATATTTTGTTGAAATCGTATATGCAATACAATTGCTTATTTTACGGCTGATTATGATTTAATATTATTTCAACTCGGGCCGTTACAATAATTTTATGACTCATGAAATGGCACTTTAACAATTAATGATTGTTAGCATAAAAATTAAAATTACAACGCTGCAAAACGTATCTTTATTTATGCGATTGCAACGTTTCTTCCTCTTTTTTTTTAACCGCATTGAAACCAATCGAGACATTTTCTTTTGCACACTTTGAGAGATTTTCATATTAGTTTTAGGCTGTTATAAGCGCTAGAAGAAGATCGTTAGGGCTATAAGATTTTTACAATAAGAGCATTCCTTCATAACGAGCCTTTTGTTCTTTGGCTTTATTCCATTCCGTTTCTTTTATTCTTCTTCGGCCCTATAATACACGTGTTACATCTCTGCACCAAGTTTCATCTCCCCTTTGGCAAACTAAAGCCGGAAAAAAATTATGAAACCAACATAAGATGTGATATTAAAAGGAACACAGTTCGATCGAGAGAAAGAAAGCGAGAGAAAAGGAAGATTTTTTCGTCTGGTAAATCTCACATTACATTTCTCTCTCTCTCTCTATCTTTGTCAGCTTCTTCATCTGACTTCCCTCGCGACGACGATGACGATCACGATTAAAGCCATAAAAGAAATAAGAGGGATTCAAAATGAAATTTGATACAATTATGTAACACTTGTATTTAAATGAATTACTTATAGCTGCCTTTTGCTATCATTCCTCTATTTTTAAACTCTCCATTGATGGTCCTCAACAACAACAAAAAAAAAAGACGTAAACATTATAAATTTCCGGTGGCGTCGCTTTATGTCACATTATAATGATGATTCCCTTTGTAATGGCCATCAATAACCAATTCTCGTTCGGAAATTGTTCCTTTTAATTTGTTTGCGCCGGCGTTACGCTTTCTCTATCAATTTTTTTTTGCCACGCTCCTCTAAATCCGTCCTAATGAATTTGCGGCCCCATTTTCCTTAGACTGCGTGTGCGTCTTTTTTTATTTTCGTGTTGTTGATAGTCGGAAAAACGATTCCCTTAACTTCATTTTCCGTCCCCTTCTCGCAAGAACGTTCTAAGCAATCGTGTAGCTCATAACGCGGCTCTAATCCCCACGTGCTTGCGGCGTCTCGGAAACGGCAGATAAAACTCATATGAATGGCGGAACAGTCGTGAACAAATATTACAAGTCGCATGAGTTGAGTTCCTTACGTGCAAGGAATAGGCGGCGGATGCGGATGTACGGTGGATGTGGGGGATGGAGAGACGCCGGGGGGACGCCAAGATGGAAAGCGCAATTTCAGTATGCCATTAACCCAACTCCGGGGCCCGCATAGCTGAAACGACGGGGCAGACCAGTTTTCCTACTTCGCTCTACCTCCGACCATTCTCTTCGCTCGCTCTTCTCCGTCTCCTTATTTCCCTCTTCCATCCGGATGGATACAAGGTGATTTTTAAAGTCGCTCAGAGACGTACTCCTAATGCCCATCTTTATAAACTTAATAAACTTAACCGAAACGAATGCTAAACTTTAATGGCGTTATTCTAATTGATCGAGCGTCATGATTAAAATCTGCTGCGAACGTACTAGACGGATAATCGACTACGTGGCGAAAGACTGGCGAAGAAAGTAGACGACCAAAAAGAGACGAAACGGAAGCGAAAGGGGAGAATAAATGGAAAATTGTCGTTGATGAAATTTATCCCTGTAGAATCGTAAGATTCGTACATTTTTGGTACGTTGAAACAATCGATTTGGCTGCGACCGAAAGACAATTCCGGAATAAGCTGAATTCGTCCCTGTACGGTCGCTATCTTTCGCCGCCGCACACGCAAACACATAGAGTGAGAGAGAGAGAGAGAGAGAGACGGGGGCAATATCTCTTTCGCCGGATCGCAGTTTCGCTTCACTACTTCCCAATCCCGGCTTGGGCGTTATCCGACGCCCGCGAGTCGGGAATTGCAGACCCCAGCAAAAGGCTTAGGCAGCCCGCGGATACACCTCGCTCCCGTACGCTTCATTTAACACAGATAACGGTTACGTCCTCTCCGACCCCACGCGGAGAGAAAAAGCTCCATCCCGTTCTATCGCACACCCACACACACACACACACAGCGATTCGCCTCTTGCACACGCTCCACCGCCATCGTCATCCCCCGTTTTGCCGTTGGAACCAACCCTTGCCGCACGAACGGCAATTGTCACGCGAAAATGTTCCGCTCGTGGAAGTGCGTGCGAATACAGACGGCGATAATGAAGATCAAAACAACGACAAAACGAGCGACCGAACGCGTTTCTGCTTTAACGCTAATGGCAGATTAAAGTTTTACGCGAAAACCAAGAAACGCTCTCGAACGCACCCGTTACACTCATGGACGTATGCGTGTGCGTGCGTGCCCGCGATACGTGTGCGGCTGGGCTAAAGGGCTGTCATCAGGCGAACACGATGATGATGATGATGATGATGATGGTGGCCGTATCGCGCCGCTTTAAAACCGAATAATATTCGCATTAAAACATTCGAAAACGGATGTGCGAGAAAAATGCGAGAGAGATTACGAAGGGCTTTTCATCTGAGGGATCGAAGCGAGTGGAAAGTAAGACGTGCGGGGACAATTTATCGTTTTGGTAGCGATAATCTAGACGAAATGGTGTCGTGGAAAATTAAATTTTCGCCAGCGCAAAAACAGTGGCGGAAAATGAAAAAGGCAACGAGGGAAAATGTGCAGCCGTTGACCGGTCGCGTTCGTTCACGCAGACAGAAAACCCAATTTCGCTCTCGCTCGTAACTCAAGCCCGTAAATGCGGCCGTTTGTAAATTTAGTTACATCACTCGGCGTTGTAAATTAAAATTCAAATTGGGTACGGCGATCGTTCGTAACGAAAACTCACTCTCGTCCATTCCCCGCGCCAATTCTCTAACACACAGAGAGAGAGAGAGAGAGAGGCAAAAAAAGAACGGAAAAGGCTCGGGATGGCATTGTTACGTTGGGCCGGTTAATCCGAACGTCCAATCTTCGACGATATATGATTATAAGCGAGGTTCCGGTCGATCTCTCGCCCCGTAGGGTTCGAATATGTGCGGTTATGTGCGGACATACTCGTCCGTCACCCTTTATCGCCCGAACCGCCGCCGACCGCCACCCCCCGGTGCCATTCGAAAAACAAACACCAGCAACTTCGCCAATTCGGTCTATACACAAGTTTGCGCAAATACTATCGAGTAATTTAACCGCCCCCATCAACATGCCCCTCTTATTGCTCGCTTTTTTGCGCCCATAAAACTTATCTAAATCGTTTACTCTTTTTACTATGTTTAATATTTACAATTCTAGCGTTAATCCTTAATAATAATGTTCGGTTATTGCTAGCAAATACGCAGAAGATAATCCGCCCGAACGCCAAATTTGAATGGTTTGTTTTTCGCTAACAAAAAAAAACCCTCCCCTGAAGTGTTCCTTTCGAACTTTTTTACCTGTCCCATGAAATCTTATCTTGTCAATGGCACGAATGGCGATTTGAATGGGGAAGAGAACGATCGTGGTGAACTTAACGACGTGCCATAAAATTATACAATAAAATTAAATGAGTTAATTCTTTCGATTGTTAAATAATCACAGGTATCATCCGTGTAATAATAAAAGTAATGTGCGAGAGACGATAAAACGAAAAGCTACCGTTTTAGAGGAGCGAGAGCAGTCACAATAATAAAAAATAAATTTTGAGTGTGTGCGTCTAGTGCATATAACTTTGACTTTTACTGCTCGTAAAATGGTCGTAAACATTAATAAACTATCCATCGTAAAATTGATTGCTGTTGACACATTTCTTCGTTCTCGCTCGCTCTTAATTTCACTTTTTCGAACGGTTTCATTCATAGATTCACAGGAGGCAAAAAAAGGATCCCCTTTCGATTATTATGACAACAATCATATAAAACTCATTTTACTACTGCGAAATTAGTTTTATCGGTCGTAATTTTTAATAATCTTTTTTTAAGAGCCTTTTTCGCGGTGTGCGGTTTCGATCGTTTGCGATTTTATTTGATTGCAAGCCATTGTTAGCATCGTACATAATTTTCATCTTACAGAACAACAACAGCTTTATCGGGTACATCCATTAGGAAATTGCTGCGAACCAAGAGCCAGCATCTTATGTGGAATCCGAAGGTTGTATAGCCAATAATTAACAATCAATTATGATAATTAAGTCATTTATTATTTTTAGGTTTCATCAGACAAGCAAAATTATGCAAATCAAATGATGGTATAACTAAGCAATAATTTACGGCATGAAGACGACTGGAAACTGCTTTCTGCGTCCGCTTTATTGGCGGATCGTCAAAATAAGATGCCATCCTGCGATTCTATGAAAACGATGACGGAAACTTTTGTTATCGACTAAAAATCGTATAAAAATGTAAATAAAACGAACCTCGTAGCCAATCTCTATTCATTCGTATTAATAAATCGAAGAATTTTATTAGTAACGTTATTCCGCCGAACAATGGAATTGTAATTTACGGTCGGCATAATTGGTTTGCGTCGAGAAAATGTAAACAAATCAATTAAGAACGAGAAGTTAATTAACGAGAGAAACTGCTCGATTATGAGGTCAACTTAAAAACGCAAGTCTAGACTTTTTCGCCTCTTTCGCTGCCTCTAAACATTGTCGTTTATTTCAAATAAAAGAGATAGTTGCGTACTTGAATTACAAATTTATAGGGCACTTGGCTCGAGTAATTTTCAATAAATTCTCTTGTAAAATTACACATATATGCCCGTCATAACACCGATATTATAATTATATGGTAGTAACTGCTTGCTGAAAACGGTTATCGTAACTCGTCGAAATGGTAAACTATCCGAAAGAATGGGAGTGATTTTATTGCGTCTACCTACGTTACAATTGTAAAATGTTCGATCGAAATGAGTGGAAACAAAAAGGCAGTAATAATAGTTAAAATTGATTTCGAACTGCGTTAAAAGTGAATTACAATCGCAGGAATGATTGCGAGGAGAATGGTTAATAAATGGAAATCCGTCGGACCATTTTCCTATCGGAAATTGCAAATAAAACCGACGAAAACGAAGTGAAAACCGTGTAAATAGTTTATTGGCTTGTTTGTCGCCATACGGAAAGTTGCAGTTTGTGCGAGTTCTTGGACGTGCAAAAGGAGAAATCCCGAAAAAATGAGACGAAAAACAACGGATCGCAACATGTACAAGTAAATGTAACCGTATCGATAAATAACGCCGACGTGAAGAATAATTTTTCTCTAAACGATCCAGAAGCTCGTTCACGTGGACGTTTATACGTGTGAGTTAAAACGTTCGCTTATTCCTTATCTCCAACCGGCCACCGTTCTACGGTTTTTAATGGAAATCTAAGCAATATGCCCCGCCGGAGAAGAAGGCGTCGGGTGGGCCGAGAGGCGAACGAAGAACAGGGGGGAAAAGGGGGGCACGCTTTAGCTGGATCCACGTTGTTGCACTTAACTTTTATGCGGCCCTTTTTAAATTAGGTCTATTGTTATTGGTCGCTTAAAAGAAAAGTCCGGTCGCGTTCGTTATTGCACGAGAGAAAAATGAAAGGAGAGAGAGAGAGAGAGAGAGCGATCATTTTCCGAGCATTAAAGAGTCGGTGCGGGGCAGCGGGAAATTCGCCCGTACGCGACGGACGGATTACGGCAGTTTGGAAAACTTGATATCGCCTTTCGGCGATACATAATTGGCGCAATAAGGTCTCTTTAAATATGCCGTTCCGGTAATTTTATTGCCGCTAAAACGGCGATAAATCTCTGGAAAAGAAGGCGCAAAAAAGTGGGCGAACAACCCAAGTTAATTTCGTTTTTACTGCCCGCTCTTTACTTCGTTCGCGAACAAACTTCTTTGCGCTCTCGCCGCTTATTTATGAAAATTTCAATTAAATTAAAAACTTCTTTCCTCCCCAAACTTTCTTCTAATTAACAATCGCAATAACCGAGATTGAATCGCTTTCAAACTCGCATCAATTACGTAATAAAACGTAATCAAACGGCCTTTTAAAACGTTCGATGATACTTTCGTAAATTGCAACATAACCATTTAAAAAAAAATGGTTCGCAATCGGAGAGACGGCGAGGGAAGAGGAAAAATTGAGATGAAGAACTGGATTGAAACGTGTTGTTCCCATGGAATTAACAGAAAGAGAGATATCATGTTAATAGAAACATTAATCTATGGAACCAGTTCTTGGCCTTTTCCTTTTTTCTCTTACATTCGCCGTAGTGGTGTCGTCCACCATCAAGTTCATCCATCTTGTTGCTATCGAAAAAAAAAGGGAAAAGAAGAACAAGCAGCACCAGACAGACAGGACGAGTCCGTATAAACTTGTATAATACCTTTTCGGTGGATATCTTAATCTGATTCTTTGTTGCTCTGTCCGACGTGGTCATTTGTCATTTCGGGGGGTCCGCACCGACAAAAATTCTTATACGTATACCATAGAGAGAAAAACAACGACGAAGAGACGTAAAAAACCGTTCATCATTTCGTTTATTTGATTCTTTTTCTCTTCCATCTTCCCTGCTGTTATTTACTTCTTTCCATTCGATGAAGGAGGTGGAGTAAGAATTGTTACCTTTTGATGCATTAGAAACTGCCTGAGACGTACAGCGAACGAACAAGTGGAAATCACAGTCTAAACAGTGTTCCAAATAATAATGATGATGATGATTATAATGGCCATCATTATAGGTGCCACGATAAATCAAGCTGAAGTCAATTTAGCGAACTCGATTCGTTCGTCCTTCTCTCTCTCTTCTTCTCGCTCACCGTGACGAATTTTTAAGTTTCTGCAAAAATGGTGAGCGAAAGCGAGAGGTTTTAAAGATGTTGCCATTTATTTATACGTAATATCAGTAATAAAATAAGGTGTAAAACACGATGGTACGAAATAAGAGAAATAACCACCATAATATACGATAAGTATCGTCGTGACGTTTTGCTGCATGCCAATAAAGCTACTGAAATACCAAGAAGCATTTAAGAGGATTGTTGTTTCCTTCGTTTGCTCTTTACTCCTTTTTAACTCTTTTTCATTTTCTTTTTCTTTCTGCTCGTTTTCAGATATGCAACATTTGCGTCGTCGGAAATTGTTGTTTTCGTTCTATTTCATCGTCTCAAATGCCGATAAAAACGATGAAACTTTTTCTTTCTTTAAACAAATAAAATAAATCTGCAGAGAGAAAACCGAAAGGGAAACCAATAAAATTGTTTTTCTTTTCGATTCTCTTTCCTTTTGTTCCTCACAAAATTTTATTTACGGCTAATTAATTGCATCCTGTTATACGTAGTAAAGGACTCTTTGTGTTTAACGTAAATTCGCCCATTTTACAAGTTACAACATTGTTGTTTAAGACGAGATGTATGCAATTAATTGCTTGTAGTAGTTTTATTTTTATTTTCAATGGATTATTATGGCTTCTTTCTGTTCCTCCTTTGATATTTAATTATTAACAACCAATTCCCCATAATAATTTAATGTGTAACATGTAAAACGTTTATTACAAAACGCCTGCTGTTTTATTCACCATAAAACTCATATTTACCATTAAATTATCAAAGAATGAGAAGTTCTTTTTGTATAAGAAAACGAAGGTAATAATAATATAAAGGAACACACACTCGCACGAAGATAGACACTTTAAGTTTACTTATATGGACAAAGTTACATTTAAATCTAATTAGAAAAAAAACAAATTATTTTCCCTTAAAGACTGGTATTTAAATTAACTAACCTCATTATATTGTAATTTATCGAATCGTATTATTAACGATATTAACGTTTCTCCTTTTACGTTTGCGCTTAATAAAGTTTATCCTCCTTTTATGCTATCGATTCTTTTAAAATAAAAAATTAATTCGAGGGCATCATAATATTGAAGCGTTTGTTAATATCAATTGTTATTGCAAATATATTATAAGAAACATTCATAAACTTCACGTTAATTCCATTTTTATTTTGTTCCGTATCATTTAACTTCTTTGTAGGTCTTCGAGGAAAGGACATTGAATAAAGATTAATATGCGTTTCGTCTAATTAAATACCTCTGAAAATTACCATTAATTAATTGTTAATTAAAGGTGACAGTAACGTTTTAAACGATTCGAAATTCAATTCAATTTATTCCCTTACGATCGCAACATCGTCCGATTAGCATCTAAAGTGGCTACAAGTCGAAATCGAAGACGCTTATAACGATTGCGACGACACAAAATGTCTTAAGAAACTGATTTCAATAATCGTGCGGGAAATTCGGTTGATGAACATTGAAAGGGCAATGAAAGTGGCAATCTTTGGTTGTTATTTAAGTAGACGCTTTTTAACCTGCATTTGAGCATTGTTCGCTCCAGTTGCAGTCATCTTCAATATACCGCAAGAGAAGAAAGAAATCTTCTGCCAGTTCACACGGTTAATTTATTTATTTGATAAATAATGGCAATAGTCGGTTCGCCAGTAAAAAGAAACGTAATGAAAATAAATAAAGAGTCGCCTATTCTCCATTATTCTTCCTCCTCCAGTTTCTCTTTCTTCCTCTCGATGATGTATTATAATACACTTATACATTTATGGGAATTTCTATTTAATAAAGGCACGTACCTCTCTGCCGACTATCCAATAAGGAACGAGGAGTATTGTTAAGTTGGTGTAATAAATAAAGAAGTGAAATGAAATTTGAATATTTATGATGCAAAAAGTGGAACGATAAAAAATGTAATAAAAGCAATAAGAATGAGAATAATGTTATTATTATAAAGGTGGAGTTAAATAGAAATGTTACAAGAACAATATCGTATTGTAGAAATGGCATTCATTTCCCTTCATTTTCAGCCATTTATTATTACCTCTGTTTCCCTTCCTTTTACGAAATTCATCATACCATGATTATGAAAGGTATAAACGAAACAATGGAAACGAATTCATAATTTATTCACGAGATGATGCTTAAGATTTAGATTTATGCTGGGAGCTTTCTCATTAGCAATGTTCGTTCATCATCAAAAATCGACGACGACTTCCTTCATGAAAATGATAATTTTTGTGGAAACTTACTACTTCATCTTCGACGTTCTTCCCTAATTAACACTGTACGAAAACGAGTCATATTCGAAGAGCGGCTAAACTCTGTACGAAATGGATGGAAGAGACCGAATGAAAGTTGAAGAAGAAAGAGTCGACGTTTGCAAATTATGGTTCCCAGTTATACTGTAAAGGGGCCTCTATACGTCACTGTCCGAAAAGGCCGTTAAAGGAAACAAGAACAATATCTTTGCCGAGCTCGAGATGCATCGCAAGGGATTCCAACGGTATAATGGGAATGTTGGAAATAACAAGAAGAAGAAGACGACGACGAAGAAGAATAGAATTGCGTACGTGTGTGTGTGATGGTGTTTGTGCGAGAATGCCGTGTTCCTCCATCCAGGTCTTAAACCATCCGCGGACGACGCCTGCAGCTTCCCGATTGGCGGAAAAGACTTGGTTTCCACGGCAACAAGGAGGAACATTCTGGAGTCTTTCGGCTGCACCAGGCCTGATTCACGATCGCCTTGAGATGCCTTAATGTTGCTTTTATTCAAATTAATGACTCCCGTGTATTTTTCAATGGATTCATATTCTTTCCAATCGTATCTCACCTTTATGGCCCGCTTTGTTTATTATTTCGCTTCGTTATAACCATTTAATTTTCTTTCTCGTTTCGCTTAGCAGCCCTTCGTTCCTCATCTTTCGCCCCGTTGAATTCGCTTTTCCATTTTCTTTTTTCTTTTTTTCGAAGAAATACTTTAACACTTCAATTAATATGTTCATTTCGAAGCTATTCCCTATTGTCTTTCCTCAAAACTAATAATTACTACCTAACTGTCTTATGGGCAAGTTTATGTGCAACTAACTCGTATACACATGTTGCACGTAATAAATTCGCTTTAATCGTTTATGATTAAGCGAATGGACAAAATGATTAGTACCAAACAAAGAAAGAAAGAAAAAAAAATAATAGAAAATAGTAGAAAATTAAAGTATAAAATCGTTAATTTTAATGAATGTGGCAGACGTTTTCGTAGCCGTAATTCGTTTGCCTTCTCTTTCGTTCCCTTTGAAAAGCATCTGCTTCGAGTATCTCCAAGAGTCGGTCACACTGTCGTAAACCAAATGGTCTCTAATTATATAGTTTGTTACTAATCAAACGGATTCCGATACCTTCCTATTCGAGTTTTTCTTCCTATTTTTTGTCCACTTTTGGTACGGCTCTTCTTCATTCTTCGCCTTCTTCTTTGTTCGTCTTCTTCTACTGCGATACCGGTTTAAATTTTTCTAGTCAGGTCCCATTTTAATTTCTCTCACAATTAAGTCCGAAGAAGAAAAAGTATGGGCGAGGGACGAAAAACATTAAGAGAATCCATAATAAAAGAAACGTGTTATTAAACCTCTTTTTCTCAATTTTCCTCTTCCTTTCCTGTTCTTTTTTCTCCGTATGTCTTCTGGTAGTATAATATAGTTTTCTATTTTATACGATTTCATGTTACTGATTGTGCACTCTGTCGCGGCCCCGCCTTGACAACATTCTTTTCTTCCTTACTCTTAGTTTCTTTTTTAAACTTCTTTTTCATCTTTATTTATTGCATTAGATAAATGAGTTTCTCCCTATCTTATACCAAATCGTTATTGTACCAAGTACATGGAAAAGGAGTACCTGCTTCTTGATGATGATATCCATTCTCTCATTCTTTTAGGCTGAATTTAGCAATTAATATTTGCCTATTACTATTAATATTAAGTCAGAAATTAAGTTCATTGAAATTGTTTTTCCAAGATTTTTACTGCGAATTGGAGGATATGTTGTTGAAGTTTACTTTAAACCTTTTGCTGTTGTAAAAAATTGGTAATAAAATGAGTATTGTAAAAATTTCTAAAACGAATGGTCTCCCGGAGAATAAAGGACGGGAAAGAGTAACTGGGAAAGTGAAAGTATGCTAGAATAATGACACAAAGAAAGGGTTGTAAAATGTGTTGTAACTTCTGTAAAGAAAGGAATATCAAGGGAAATAACATTTAGTTTTCGAAAAACTTCTTGGTTGTTATGATGTTGTTCCGTCCAGCACGTTCGTAGAAGAAGAAACGCAGGGAATGTGAATTTTCTACGTGTGAGAACAAATATTATGTAAACGCAGAAGGTGAGTGTTAAATTTCAATATTCACTTTTCTCTTTCCTGTGAGCGTCGCTAATTTAAAGCGAATGGTTCTTTAATTAACTTAAGTAGTACTAAAACGATCGAAACGTGTAAATGCATAAATTCTGATTTATATTTGAAAACATTCACTTTATGCTCTCTTTATTCGTTTCCATAAAATTACGAACAATAGAATCCTGCAATAAAAGTCGACGGCGGTAGTAAAACAAAAACAAGAAATCTGCTTAAAGCCGTAGTAGAGACATCTCGTTAAATCATTCAACACTTAATAAAAGAACCGGTACGTTCCGCACATGTGAGTAAAATAGGCATCTATCGGTGTTAAGTTAAACTGCGCATTGTCGAGCTTTTGACCAGTAGGTGGCTCGTAAAAGTCCTATTAAACAAATCGAATTCAAGTTAATTGTTATCGCATAAATCACGAAAGTGATAAATTCACTAAGGATCCATTTAAATTGAGAGCGAAAACGGAGGATAGAATGCGAGACCATCGGGTATATTATCAATGAATTGAATCATAAAACAAAACAAGTATAAAATGTGGCGTTTATAACGGCTCTAAACTTATTTTAACGATCGGCATAATCTGGACTTTATTATTATTACCATTGAACACAAACACACACTAGCACAACAAACGAAACCGAAGGAATTGAGATAGTAAAAGAGCGAAATACAGAGTGGCGATTGAAATCGAATTGTGCAAGAAAAAAAGGATGATGACGAAACCCCCAGAAAAGAGATAATAAAAGTTTAGGGAAGCTGAAGAAGCGAGTGTTGCCACATTCAAACGTGAATATGGCACGTGCCTAGACCAATGCCGTATTTTATTTCGGCCATTCGGACGCACTTGTACCACTTTTTAACTGCAGCAAGAAAAAGGAAGACGTTTTAACGACCCTTTTATTACGGCTACCTTACCCGGAGACGAATGACGCTTTTATGGGCCACTAGCATTTCGGGAGAAACGAAGAGAGTCACCGTAACATGCTCAAAAATCGTTTGAAACCACAAACAACCTATAATAAAGACCGTTATTGTCGCTCATTTAGTCGTCCTTTATTAGGCAATTATCGAGCTTTTTTAGTATTTTGACGCCGCTGAGAAATTCAATTCAAGATTCTTTGGGATACTATTTAGCAAAGAGATTCCTTAACAGTTCACCATCTTTATATTCTTCTTCTCTATCGGCCGTTCTCCGCGTTTTCATTTGGATTACATGCGAAAATGTGTAGGAGCTTTAAAAGCTCACCATTAATTCTCATTTTTATTTTATGCTTCGGCCTTTTTTTTACGGCCTCGACTTAGTATTGTACAGGTACTAATATTACTACCAACGAAGATTCCGTTCCACATATTTGTTTTGCCTTCTTTCCTCGTTGTTTCCCCGGTTTACGGCCCAATTTGCAAATTGATTGTAAAATAAAAGTTAACGTTACCGCGAAGATCGCTTAAAATGCAAGGAAGGGTAGAAGTAAAATTTCGAAACACAAAAAGGGAAACAGGCGGAATTCGAATTATATATAAAAAGAACTGTGTACGGTTATGATCATTATCATCGGCATTCGAGGCGTCATCATCGTTTGACGGAATCGCCAATTTAAAGATATGATATGGTAAACGTTATGGCTGAAAAAATCCTCTTCTTCTTCTTTTTCCGCTCCCTCGTTCTCATAATGCTACAAGAAACGAGCAATTTCGTTATTGCGGCACGATAAGAAGAAACTGAGAAGGATCACAAGACACAAGAAAATATCCTTCACGTAAACCTACTTCCGTTTCCGTTCGACTTCGACGACCCACTCGCTTCCACTCTCTTCGCCCTCACGTGTACGCGGATAAAAGCGGTATGGAGAATAATAAGATTGACGTGTAAGGGCAATAGAGACAATGTTGTTATAAGGGTAGCGGCAATAACCCTTGCCTCCTTTATTTTTTCTTCCCCTGCGCCCCATGCGGTTACGACGGGCCTATTTCGTATATCCTGGATAGGTAAACGACCAGTTACGGGCAATGTAAAGTAGATGGAAGCACCGGTGTTAGGACCATTTAAAACGCTTATCGATATTTTACGCCCTCGTCCTAGAAAACGCATCCATCCCCTCGCGCAAAAAACGGCCAATTGTTTCGGCATCGTTTCGATTCTGCAATAATCATTTTTCAAATGGATTTACGACTCAATTCAGCCGATTTTCGTGCGCCTCGAATCGATCGTAAATTCGCGCGAACCATTGAGATGAATAATGCGAAAGGCATTAAGATGATTATTATTTAAATTCCTCCGCCGTTATTGTTCCAGCTGTTGTTAATGCCTTCGTAAAATTTAATAATGCACAATGGGCAAAGTGGTGGGTAATGAACGTTAAACGCGAACACGGGGTAACGCGATATGTGGGCGAATGTGCGTCGTGTGGACCAATCGGTTTTTGGGGCCATTCGAATAGATGCCTCTGCGAGATGGAAAATTACAATATTATAATAACCAGCATCGGGGCGGATGGAGAGACGAAAATTCGCAAGTTTCCGCAAACGTAAAACGACGATTATGGGCTACTTGAAGATTACAAAAAAAAAAATGAGAGAACCGCGCGAAAACGGTCGTAAAGTTTTTTAAAGGAAAAACCGATCGTCGCGTACCGTTTTCCCCGCTTCTTTTACGGCCCGTGTCGCACTTTCCATTTCGCGAACAATAAACGTAAATAGATTCGCTATTACGACGTGCGTCGCGTCTTTCTTCGGGAAAACCGAACGCGATCCGTCCATCCATCCAACGGCGATGTCTCCCGTCTTCGTCGATGGCACGCGTTCGACGAAAGCTCGCTCTCGCACACCGTCCGCAGCCAATGGCGGCACCGTAATGGCTTCCCGCGCGGTTCCCCAGTTTTCCGCCAGATAGCGTTCGCGCGGCACGTCGTAAATTTCCCTCGTTTCCCGCCCATTGCCCCTCGCCGGGGCGGTACCCAACGCGCTGACGTCATCACGTCGTTGCCCCACTTTCACGGGCGAAGAGCTTTGCCGAGCCGGCCGTACTCCCCTCACGAGTCGAATCGGTTTTATTGCTAGCCGCGACACACAAAACATAGAGGGAGAGAGGTCCTGGAGGAAGTGGAGGATGAGGGTCGAGGAGATGGTAAGAAAGAGGAGAGAGAGAGAGAGAGAGAGAGACGAGGGGCAAGAAACGATTTCGGAGATGCTGATGACGATTCGCGTAAACGCTTCTTACTACTGCACTGCATCGCTGTTATCCGCTTTTTTACGTTTTCCTATTTTTCCCTCGATATTCCATAATTTCTTTTCTCCGACTATTATCCTTCGGAACTCTACCTTCTTCATTCCGCTTAGAATTACCGCGGTAATAGAATAGAAAATAGGATAACGTTAATAATAATCGTTTAAATAATACGTACGAGATTGTTTCGTAAAGTTTTTTTTTATGCGAGGAACAAGAGGATAAACAAAACTCGAAAATCTAAATTAGATTCTTTCAATTCAGCCTCGATTCGCTCAATAATTTACGCCCATTTTATCTTTAATTGCCGATCGCCAGTTGCATGAAAAGTATGTCACTTGAATTCTTCAATTTATCTTGCAACTATTAAACTTTCCCCTCGGAGGATTTAGAGATGTAGTAAGAATGTGGCTAGCGATACAATTAGAATGGAAAGTAATTAATTTTTACTAATAACAAATCGTTAATGTTAGTCATTAATCGAATCGATTTGCTAATTTTATACTCGATAATTTATAATAAATGTCACGATTAATGTGAACTGGAGCATTAGTAAAAGTACATCATCCACTAACAAACAGAAAAAAAAAGGAAGAACTCAATAATTTATTAGGTTCAAGAGCAAGGTGGAAAGATTAAAAGAGAAAGAAAAATAATTTATTGTTTTTTTCTTAAGGCCTCATGTGCCATAATAATCTTTAACTTTTATATTAACGACTCTTTGTTTCCAAAATATTTCTCGGAACAATGGCTAACCGGAGAGTGGTAACCCAACAAAAAAAACATTCTGATTGATGATGGTGTATCTTTTGAAAATTAAAAAAAAAATAACAGAAATTAATTTCTACCCAAAACATTTATTTTATTTCTACGACGACCGATGCAATACCCAACAGATTAAGTGTGTAATTAATTACGGTGATAAATTGCAAATTTGTTAATCAAACACGTCGTCGTAAATGCGGATAAGCATTCGATATAACCGAAAGGGCGGTAATATTAATAAAATTGAAAGAAATAAACGTTATTTTGATGAATAAATGCATTTCGTACATTAGGCGAAATGTTTATAATAATAAATAAGCGAGAAAGGGAAAGAAATAGCAGATACAAGAAAATCAAAAGGGGAAACGTACAAAACGTGTAATAAATAATGCGAAAACTAAACGACCTTAATCCCTGAATTATTATATCTGTTTAAGATTTTAATTAATAATTTATTTTTTAAATCTTAAATTGTGGCACATTTACATTATAATTTATTATCGTATTATTATGTACGATTAATTTATTTATTTCTCGCTTATAATTCTCTTGTAACGAATACATGTGGTTAAGTTAGTACAGTAAGTGGAAGAAGAAAGAATAAAAAAAAACGAACGGACTATCGAGTGATTGCTGAATGACTAAGAAAAAAAAGATTGAATATAATAAAGAATAAAAATAAAAACGAATTAATAGAAACAGTGTTTTTTTTTTCTAATTTGGGATAAATTAACATTGAATGTCCGCTAATGTTTTCATCTTTCTTCGTCGATTGATGATATACGAGTAGGAAAAGGTTAATTATAAATTATTTACTTAACAAGCTGAAGAATCTTTTTCAATTAACAACTGATGGAGAGACGAAAAGAACTGACAGCCTTAATTAGTCGGTTTCTTCATTAATAAACAAGAAATCGTTAGATAGGAATACGAATTAAAAGTTACCACTAAATAACACGTTAATGTGGCAGAAGACGAACTCCTTAAAGTGAAGGATTGCCATTTAGTGCAGATAAATCTTTAGGTGTCCTTCTGGAATGATGATTAAAATTGCTTGATCAATAAGAAAATTCAAGTACAATGGCTTTAAAAGGCGATATAAAGCAACAATTCCTCTTTTTTTTTCAGTGTCACTTAATGAGGCGCTGACACTTTAAATAGCTTAATTAAGAGAGATTCTTAATTAACGACTCTGTTAATTAAACCGATAACGATGCACTTAATTGGACTCCTTCAACAATAACTAACAGTTTCCACAACACAAAGGTGTAAACGATTTTGTTCAGTTTCCTTTTTTCGCTCTCGATTCAACTTTACTCGGCGTTTTAAGAGAGAAGTGCAATTGACAAAGCTCTATTAATTCAATTTGATAGTAAAAAGCCAATTAAAACCGCGATAAAACTTTAATTGCGCTTTAAACAAAGAACAGCCAACGTTTCAATTAGATTTGATTTACTGCAAATTGTATTTGCTGTTTATTATCAATTTCGCATTGACGCGTTTTTGTTGTTGTTCGTTACCTGCAATCAAAGCCAGTAAATTTGAATATTGACTTTTAATTATCGTACATATTATAAACTCGAATTAAATATATTGTTATACATTGTTATACTGAAATTTGAACGTTCACAAAGCGAATGAATTTGTTGAATGACACAGAAAAAACGATGGAAAAGGCGAAAAGCTTTTTAGCATCCACATAGTTAGTTAGTAGTAATTTCTAAAAGTAAGATTCTTAACAAGAAGTTCGTATGTGTTTACATGTAATTTATGGCAGTAATAACTTAGTCGGTTGTAAATCTGTCATAAGTAACATGCAATTAATCAACATTGTTTCTCTGATGTTCTTAAAGCGCATTATACAATCTTTTCTCTCTTTTTTTTTTCTGTTCGTCTTTTCGTCTCCTTTCTTGCAACCAAACGAGAAATTTTTTAAAAGAGTTGAAGATGAAAAAGAATATTTACCATGCTCACATTATACTACATATGCATGGAATATTCACAGTACATTAAACGTATTCCGTGAAATATAATTTCAGTAAAATTACAATAAGGAAGCCGTTTAAATGCCATCGTAAGGCAAAATGTTATTGCATTTAATTTCTTCTTCATCTTCTACGCCAATACCATCTAGTCTAACTCTAACGAAATATTGCTGGTACACTTTAATAAATTTCAAGCACTGTCTAAAGGCAGAATGTTCGCGGCACAACTAAAGCAATTGTGCTTTTCACGTGGAAGAGTACCTTGATTAAGAAAGGAATCTGATCGGAGGAAAAGCAATAAATCAACGACTTTCAATTGAGACCTTTAACAACAAAAAGGGCGAAAGTTAGAAAGCATTTACCTCGCAAAAAACCTTGCCAAACAAAAACGCAACAAAGCACTAAAAAAAACCCTTTTTGCAACTCCTTACCCGAACGAATTGAACTTTCTAATTTTGAAAAAATTTGTATCCGCTGAGGTACAATATTATTATTCCGCTTTTTTATGCCGATACCCTTTATGCTTCTCCACAACTTTCTAAACTTTTCACTAAACACGAAATAAAGAGGCCCTCTGTAGGTTTGCAAATTGCTAAAAAAGATTCTACTTGGTGAAATTAGATTTTATAAGTCGTTGAGTCGTAGGGCTGATATTAATCAATAATAAATAACAATAAAAATTTTCATGCTCGAAATGATTTGATTATTATAAATTCCCCAAAGTGCAATTGGAGGAAGAACGAAGAATTATTATTGGCAATAGAGAATGAGATAGAAGTGGTGGAATGAGGGAAGACGTCGACAATTTTCACAGAGCAAATTAACCGTCCAAAATAACGTTTGCTCATTTCCTTTCCTTCAACTTCGCTCTCCCATTTCCCTCTCTCTCTCTCTCTATCTCTCGCTATTCCTTTTTCAAGCCATAACAACGGATCGCATATTTTTATATATCATTTTGTAACAATAACTTCTTATTTTCATATTCCCCAGCACACGAGAGTGAATAAGATGAGAGTGAATACTACACACTCCTTATTTCCGAATTGTAACTTTTTTATATACGTTTTTTCTCCTTTCGCTCGCTCCCCCCGTTCCCTCGTTTTTTTTTGCACGAAATGTCTTCTCTCTTCTGCAATAGGGACTCACAAATTACGATTTTCCTGTCAAACGCAGTCCTGCCACACGTAAGATGGTCCTTCAACGTGCCGTTCATTTCATTTTTTTTTACTCTCTCACTACGTTTATATGCGATGCTCTTCTGGTAGTAAGATTCGTCTCCACTTTTCGTGCACAAAGACGTACTGGGAAGGAAAAAATTTATTACGGAATTATGTCGCTCGCTTTTTTTTTATGGAACAATATTGAAACCATATAAATTATATCCTCCAGTTTTATTCGCTATTCGATGTGAGCCTTTTTGCCATTTGTTTTATTAGCCATATTTCATAATATTTCTGTTTAGCCGCTATTATCAGCAAATTTCTGCTGATTGTAATTAATTTATTTTGTATAAGATACGGAATTGATGCTCTAAAGGACGATTATACCGGGAAAAGAATGGACATTATGAAATCTTGATTGTGATAACTTAAAAAATGCGCTCATAACCATCTAATTTTATTTCATTCTCTTTCCTTTTCGTCTCTAATTTCCAATTCATATAAGTATAAATAGCTTAATTAGAAGATAGTAAAGTTAAAATGACCGCTACGAGTATAAAATGGAAGTTAAACAATCGGGAATTTAGAATAAAGTAAGAAGTACTAAACGAAGAGATAGTATTTTGAATTTACATAAGAATTTCTATGAAAATTTCCTATTATTTCCTTTTATGAAAATAAAATGATTATAAAACGTCTGACGCCTTCAATGTTTTAATTCTATTCGATTACTTATTCGAAATCCGTTTGGATGTTGGACAACGAATTCTGGTGACCCAAATTAAATTTTCGGTCACATAAGTCTTTGGAATTTTACGAATCCCTGGTTTCAATACGTCACCAGATAACTTCACATCGATAATATTCGTTTAACAATTGCCTTAAAGTCATCATAACACGCAATAAATCTGTTCGTGATGTTGTAATTAATTACGAAGTGCATTATTATGTAATTTACCTAATTTAATTTACATTAATTTTAATGATGTTCACGAACAAACACAGGTTTTTAATGAACGTGTTGCATAATTCTTAATGAGCAACAAACGCAAATTTTTGTCGTCCTTAAGAATGCATAAACGTTTGATGCGGCCGAAATTAATTAATTTTTATCATTCGTCTTCGACTTCTCGATCTTCCTCCAAAAATAAATTCACATCTGAAAAGCATATCGAAACAACCAGATAAATGGAATCGCTTTTTAAACATGTTAAAAATCCATCTGCCTTATTATTTAATATAACCTTCACAAATATTTCCATAATTCCGAGTAATCTTCAAAATCTACTCACTCCTCTTCTTTATATACCTGTACTCTCAACATGAAAATAAATAATAACAGTTATAATAAATAAACCGTTAATTATCGTTAAAGAAATAAAATAAATGAAGCAGGGACCATCGTTTCTTTTTTCCTCCTCTACAGCAATAATAGTAATATCATTAACTCCCGAATAAAGTGTATTTAAACCAGTTTCCCTAATTAAAATTAGGTGTAGGTTTTCTTTCCATTTAAACGTATGCCCTTATTTAATTAAATTTAATTATTCATTACGTTTTTAACACGTGAAGACAATTATAAAAAATAAAAGGTAATTAACATTTTTAACGACCATTTCGAGGGTAAGAACGTTAGAATTATTAGAAAACTCCACATTTAAGAAACCGAATAGGGATAGGTGACCGAAAAACAAGTCGTAAATAAAGATTTCGCAACAATTCTTGTCCTCAAAGGCAAAAGTGGGCGATACTTTGAAGAAACCAAAGCAAAAAAAGAAGCTGCGAGAGAAATTAGTTTCGTAATTAAACCAAAAACAGCCATAAAAACAAGTTCGTATGCAAGGGAACATCTTCGAATAGGCAAACTCCCTTTATTCTTCGCTATCTATTTCTTTTTCTTTTAGTCCGACTGATTATTGTTCTATTTTATGCGGAGGGTTGGTTTCTCTACGTGCGAGAGCAAGATAGGGGAACGTGGTACGAGGGTTGTTGTGTATGGCTGGCCAACCTGTCGAGGTTCGGTTTAACTTTCAAAGAGAAATACGGTAATTAGATACAGTTGAGGGGTCGAAAGATTGGAAACGAGGGATAGGTGGTAGTGATACCCAACCGCCCAGGCAAGAAAGAAGAAAAAAGGGAGAGAGAGAGAGAATAAATAAATGTGCCGGTGTCAGACCATGAAATTAGAAGTTCCCCAAGAGGACCCAATGGAAATTTTCGAAAAAAAAAAGGCGTATGTGTGTATATAAGGAGCCATGATTTGAAAAAGTCAATAATAATATACCATCTAGAATAATGAAAAAGAAGACGAAAAAAAAAAAGGGCGAGGAGATGAAAGCGAAGGGCACTCTAATAATAATCTATTTTGTTACGGTTTCTTCCTTCTTTTTTTTCTTTGCCTGCCTTTTCTATCGTTATCATTAATGAACGATTTCTTATAGATCATAAAATTTTAAGATGATTTTTTAGAGATTTTATTGTAATCTATTACGATGGGCGTTAAAAATTGATACTTGAATTGGAAAAACGTAAACAACAACAGCCATTCGGAATCACTAACAGCATTCCAAATGGTACGCTTTTGTACGTTATTTGACGGTTTTTAGTTTAATATCTCTTTCTCCCGGTAACAATAACGGTCCTCTACCTCTTTCGTCGGTTACCTTTAATTCAATTAATAACAAATTTAACTTTTATACCTCATATAACTAATTTTATTACAACATTGACATGTTATTTTCATTAATGCCGTTTCAAATTCACTAAGTGAAAATCGGTTCGTTTTCGTTCACGTCGAAACAATGGAGGATTCGAATGGAAATGCAGGGGACCCGGAAGACGATCGTTAAAATTACGAAATCGTTCATTAATTTCAACGGTTTCATGCTAATTAATCTTTTAAATCATTCTTTTAACGAGGAGGCAGTTTATGAACGGAAGCTCATAAAGAAAGTGTAACGAGAGATTCGAAGAAACCGACAGGAAGAATGCAAGTGGGATTAACAATAATAATCGACGATATGAACGGATTCGTAGCTGGAATTCCCTCTTATCTCGCGATTATTTGCAACCACGCATCCGAAATCGATTGGACTTAATCATGCCACTCTTAAGTTTCTTTGTTAAAGCCGAACCGTTAGCTATTGTCGTCGTTCTTTCGGTTAATATCGATCTGTTTTCCTAATAATCCTCCATCTATTTTATCGTCGGTGCTAATTAAATTTAGTTGACCGACCCTTTTTCGTTTTACTAGTGGAGTGACCAAGCGAGATGTGCAGCGGTAATAAATTGTTAAATTACCAGCAGTACTTAAACGTATCATATAAATTACAGAATACAATTTAGAGTGGAGAGTACTAGTGGGAATTTGTCGATGATAATACGTTAGCAACGTTACTAATACCCATTGTTCTCGGCGAACGTACATAACACTAGATTAGACAATAAAGAATAAAGGAAATTAGTGAAATTAATTCATTAAAACACTCGGCCACTTCAAAAAAAAACTCGACTCGAAAAAGTGACGAATGGAAGGAAAAGCGTATTTGCGTATTTATTCAAATCCACGCTCTATCTCTTAACGGATAAAATCGTTATTAATTAGAATAACTAAAGTGAAAGAAATTCCAGTTATTAATGAAATTCACCTATTAAAACACGAATTTAATAATCGCTAATTAAGTTTCAAATCCATAAATGTTTTGTTATTCTTTCTTTAAATTATTTTATTGCTTAATTAAAATACGCTCGTTTAATTGTATTATTCATAAATTATTCCTCTCCCAAAAAATTTTAATTTACGACCACGAAATGTTTCCACTATGAAACCTACCCAAAAAAAATCGTTGTAGATTATCTGAAAAGAATGATGTAAAATTACAATTTAACGGTCACTAAATGTATAATATTATCTATTTAAGAAATGTTTATAGTTTCTTCCACGCCATTATTATCATAAACAAATAAGACTTTCATATAATTTAATTAAAAATCCGTCGTTTTTATACCGTTTCCGCACATAATTTTCGTTCCTTCCATTCGCATTCGAAAACGTGTTAGATTCCCAATTAAATAGCGAATAAGAAAGAGAACGGTTTCAGTCCGTTGGAATCGATTCAATTCGGACCGGATTGGACTCTTAAATAAATATATCCATCCATTACGCAATATCATTTTATTACTTATAGATTTTTAATGGCATTAATATCCTTCAAGGACCGTTCCTATTTCTCCCGCATTAAAGTGGAAGATTTAATTAATTAATATTTCTCTTTTATAATCGCACATAAATAATCCATTTGATTTACGGCATTCGAATAAATTCTCTCCTATTTTTATTTATTTTTGATGTATACGCGAGAGTTCCTGTTTTAATTTATTCTCATCGACGCTCTCTCTGATTCCATGGCTAATTTCGAAACTCGACACGTCATAAGGAAGAGATATTCGAGAGGATATTTATAGAATTAACACTCGAAGCGAAATGATTCGGGCCCTAAATGCAGATGCTGCCACTAATTGTTCGGATTAATTAAAATGGGCAAAATCGTGCGATTTACGTTGGTTAGTAAAGCTCAAAGGAAAGAGCGCAGGAGGAAAAGAATAAGGAAAAATGAGGGAGTAAATATTTTAATAAAATTACGTGCCCCTCGCAACTAATACGTTTTCATTTATGGATGGCATATTTTTGCGACGATGAAATTCCTTTTTTCGCGTTGTTTCGTGCACGTCGTCGTTCGGCGAAGGACGAGGGCGGAAGGGAACTCGGTTTTTCTGTTCCCAGCAGAGAAAATGGCAGTTTAGTGCCTCTAGCACGAGCCGAAGTAATCACTGCGATATTGTACTCGTGACGGTCGTCCCATGTAAAGCTGCGGACACCTTTATACACTTTTCCTCTTCTTCTTCTTCTTCACATATGGATGTGTTCCTCTTGCACATCTTTCTCCATCTTCTCGTTCGCTTTGATACCGATCGTGCCCGGTTTCCCGTCCTTTTCTTTTGCTCACCTCGTCGTTCGAAAGCAATTTCTTCCAGATTTCATTTGGAAAAATGCTAAATAAAATTGCCGGTATTAAATTAAACGTTCGCTTACGTGCCATACAGCACTTATATAAATATGAACATGTAGATAAGGTTCAGTCGATCGTTTTATCACAATGGTCGCACCTAGTAATTTTTTTCCCTTTTTTTTAATTGAACTTTTGAGAAACTAATAAACGAAAGCTGATTAGAAACGGGACACTTTTCGTCGCGTACTAATTAATTCGGACAGTAATCTATTATGAAACGCATTTTTTCTCTGCTAAACTTTATAACCCTAATTAATTAATAAATGCCAATTAACATCTACAATAATGATGGTCGTTAACATAAATATTACATTATTCATATGCCGAGTGAGTTTGTTTGTCTGTGGTCAATGTATTTACAATTAAATGGAGTTTTATTTTAAAATGAGTTTTCCACGTTTTCTCTTTCATTCGCACGCACATTTTCGCAAATCGTTAAGATTAAAGGCTTCCTTTACTTGTTCCCTCACTTTGGCCCTTTTTTTTCATTCTCGTATCTATCAGCAAATCGAAGTGGAAGAGGAGAAGAAAGGAGGAAATAAAAGAAAAGAAAGAAATTTAACTGGATTTTTTATGACCAGCTATACCGTTAAGTGCGTTTATTGTTTCTTTCTCTCTGCCTTTCGTTCTTTTTACTTTAACTATTTTTTTCCGTTTTCAGCTTTTATTGCATTTCATTATTATTATGTGTTTCCTTTCTACTACTAATTAGAAAATCCCACAGTAAAATCATAAACTTGAGACATTTCAATTTCTTTCATATACGTGGTCTATGTCCACTCTCTCTCTCTCTCTCTCTCTCTTTCTATTGCGTTTCGGAATTTGAAATAACGAAATAATCATATTCGTATTTATTACGTTAGTGGGATACTTTAAAGCGTTTATTTTATGCATAATAAAATCACCATTACTTCATGTTAAAGATTTAATTAAGAATATCATCATTATCATCGCTATTATTGTCATTACGATTGCGAGACTCGTAAAATCGCTAAAACGGAATTACATTTTATAAATATTTTGCGAAATAAATAATATTCACTATTTCGTATAACGAAGAGAAAAGGAAAACCTATAAGTGGATGTTTGTGGAAATAAATTTTCGCAGAACGTGTGTGTTAAAACCATAAAAGATTATATTAAGAAAATGAAACGTGACGATCTTATGAATTGGTCTCGCGTGCGTAAATAATCCAATTGTAACTTCATAATATCAATTCCGAGGCACACGTACATACACACACACATATACACACGTGGAGGATGAAAATGCAATAGACCGGCTTATAAACATAACAACGGAGGCCGAACGCCACCGCCGGAGGCAAGCACGAAGGCAGTAGCAGCGGCGGTAAGTAGCACATTGCGGTTATTGAATTGATCAATTTAGTCCCAGCATGGTCTATTCCGTTCCGTTGGCAGGCTAAATAAAACGTCTTCGGCGACAACGAAGAATACTCCTCGTATCATCATCGTCGTCGTCATCCCCGGCACCGATCGGGACACGATCTGTACGAGCCATCTAGCTCTAGTAAAAAGGGCCTTATTACGTAGTAAAGGGAACGAAAGCCGGGAGAAATATGTGTTTGATGCCCGCAAACATATTGTTATGTTTCGTTCTTCATTACCCATTCAGCTAAAGGAGAAGGACGAGGAAATTCGATTGCCACCAATACGTTTAGTAACGCCTCTGATGTTTTTTTTTAATTTTTCTTATCAAAGTTTCCTTACTTCGCATATTTTGATTGATAACATTTACATCTCGGGGATGACGATCCCTGCTTGTAATTAATGCAATTTTCAACGTTATCTCGCGCATTTAACAATTACCTGCCAGAATTTCGGTGAACATGCATTAAGCGTGAAGACGGGAAATTAAAACAATAACAATCGCGTTTCCCTTAAGACGTTATTTGTTTTGTCTGCGAACCACTATCCTGTGAAATGAAATTGCGTAAACTAAGTCCCGCGACGTTTCCCTTTGTCCTTGCTTTGTCTTATTATTCGCTTCGTGCGCCTCGCCCGAAAGTCTTAGCCCGTGAAAATTCCCACGTACCAGACCTAGACGCTTTACGAGCTTAAATTATCGTTTGCAGCTAACGTTTGCAAATCGTTATTTTATCTTGAATTTCGTATGGCGAAGATGGAAGAGAAAAATGTTCCGTTGCGTAAACGAAATTTTGTGATTAACGAAAGGCACTAATAAACCGGGAAAAAACTTCTGCCAAAACGACTGTTTCTAATATTTATTACGTAAAATTGCGAGCGAAAAAATAAAGGGCAGAAAGGCCTTTTCAAAATTGGCTCTATCATATTGCGTGGGGCAAAAAAAAGAGGCGAGTGGATGTTATTGCAAAAGGGCAAATTCGGAAATTTTCCAGATTTATCTGCGAGAAACGAGAACGTACAAGTTGCGGAAACTGTGGGCCCCGACGAATAATCTACATCACAAAAGCACGTGCGCCAAATTTAAAATCGATAACGCAAACGTTTAAGGGGGTAGTACGATGGTACATAATACGGAGAGAGCGTATATACAGAGTGCACGCCGAAATGCGATGCTAAACGTTTCGCTTAATCGACCAGAAGAATGTTATAACAATACCGATTAAATTCGAAATTTCGTTGTGGATTTTAAATTTTTCGATGCACGTCCAAAAATTTCCAAACCATTGCATTTTAATTGAAGCAACAGCTTTCAACACCGTACCTTTTACCTTTGGAGCATGTACAATTGTATCATCAGTTAGACGAAATTGTATTAATTTTTTGCTATTGTTCCTAAACGTGATTTCCACTAATTAGATTTCTAATTAAAGCGCACGTAAAGAACATAAATTGGCCGCTTTAAACGTATGCAATTATCCCGATAATGCATGTATGTGCATTAAGATGGCAATTTTTTTCGGAAACGAATTGTAATTTAAATAGCGGAGATTCGGTGATTGGACAAATTATAACAATGGACCGGATCCAGACGAAACCGCGACATGGGCCCCCTCTTTAACTGGACCGACAGACAAGACTTTGACCTCTCATTCACGTTTTGATCCGGATTGACAAGCTTGCTTAATGTGGCTCGGATTAATATTCGTATTTAAGTTTCTTCGAACTTGTCGAACACGTTAATAGTTTTTATAAGGACGAATGCGTGGATGCGGACGAATAAAAAACCAGAATTTGATTTGTTTGAATTGAAAATGCGATCATTTCCAAAGAAATATTTATTTCAGTTCAGACAATCTGTACACTACAATATTATATAGGGTTACACAGTAAATATAAGAAACATGGCATCATGAAAAAGCAAAAATGTAGGTAGCAATCAATATCAATGATATTTATTTCCATTATCGTCATATCTTCATCTTCCTCCTCGGGTCCTTTTTTATCTCATATATTTCCTTTGTTATACGATTTTTTTTCTGAAATCTTCACATTTCATTAATTTATAATACATTGAAGTTAATTCGGCTTGAGAGCGTTTCTTCTTTGATGTGAGAGTGAACTACATCGAAGTACGAAACATGTACACTTAAATGCTACCTTATTACAACATTAGTTTACAATTCTTTTATTTTATTTTCTTTCTCATATAAATAACGTTAATTTAATCTTTCTCTCTCCCTCTCGCTCATGCACACGGTTTCTTAATTAATTAACGCATTCAATCGATCGATTAACGCAAACATAAACAGTGATACAAATATAATAATGATAATAGTTAATTAATAAAAAAAGAACGTAAAAAAAAATTAAATGACAATAATAATTATCACACGTTCACTCACACGAATATTTTTTTAAAGTTTCACCTCTCTGTATCCCCTCTTTTATTATTACACTCGTCTTGCTTCATATAACAACAAATCAATAATTTTAACTTAAATAATATTCAATAAAAAAAATATCCTTTTTTTCTTCACATAAAATTTCGTCAATTATTAGTTTTAAATAATAGTTAATTAAAGTAGAATGATATGGCGTAATTTACAAAATAGTACAATTTTTCTTCGTTTAGTATGAACTAATTATAAACAAAAAATCAATAGTAATAATAAAAAAATATGGAAAAGCTTACATAAATTTCACTTTTTTTTTGCGAATTCACATCGATCCATTTGCCCAACTTCACAGTTTAAATTTAACTTCGTCTAGCAACAATTAACAAACAAAAAATATTAGATAACAATTCGAATTTGTTGTTGTACCCAAATGTATGCTCTGTCTGTTTTCGAGGAACTTTTAGTCCTAAACAGTAAGTAACAAAATTGCACGAAATCATTTCAATATTCAAACCATTTTCCATGCCTAAATTTACAATTTATATTTCCCATCAATTATTGCACGTCCTCGCTCGTCCCATGCCAATTAATATGCAAACGAAACAATTTGACGTTAAACATCATAAAGAAAAAAAAACTTAAATACTTGCGGTATCATTCATCGTAGATAACAGAATAAGAATATTTCGAATTAATAGCGTTACGATAAAAACATGAAGGCGATCCTCAAAAGTAAGAGCGATCGATGTGAATTCGATTAGAATTTGAATGATCAAATTAAAATGGATTAGTCCCTTTTTTTTAATAAAATAATTATAATAATATTAAAAGAACTCTATCACAGGCTACAACAAATAATATTCCTCATTTCTTTCACATCATCTATTTAGATAAGCGTCATAATGACTCTTATTTACGGTTTATTAATGATTTTTTATTTTGGCCGGAAACTAGTATCATCAAATTAAGTGTTAAATAAAATTAGTGGTGGAACAATCTGACAAATACCCAAACATGAAAATTAGCTTTCTTCATCAAGAACACGTGACTTATTGTAATCTGTCGATGACTTAAGTACTTTCACTGGTTTAATTTAAAAAAAGCAAATTATAATACTGTTTGGATTTTAATATGAAAATCGTTGAGGAACGAGGTAAATGTCAGTTTGCTTATATATTATTATTGCATAATAACAAAACGAAGAATGGCGAAAATAATTAAAATAAATTAATTAATTAGGTATGGCAAGTAAGTGAATTGTTTTCTTTCCTTAATTTTCTTGTACTATAAACATTTATGGTACTAATTAATGGTAATTACACATTATTTTTCGAATTTTTTTTTTACCGTTTTCGCATTTTTTTTTGTCTGGAAGTACGTCTATGAAGCTTTTCCTACTTTCTCATATATCTTTTTTCACATATTGCTTATGAAGCTTTTTGTTTTCGTTCAATTAATTAATAATAATTACAATAATAATTATAATATTATAATATCAGTCAAGGTTTCGATTGGTTACAAATTTAGTAAAGGGAAATTAGATTTAAAAGGATTTTATTAGAAATGGAAGGACAAATTTGTATTCGTTTTCAAAGGGGGTGTTTGGTGGGTGGGTCGCGTTGGTTGATAAAATCCTACTTACTAAAAACGCTACGTTACGTTTCTTTAGCTTTGCTAAAAGGTAATAATAATTATTAATAATATTTATATACAAAATCATTAGTTCTGTACACAATACTCCCCATCATCTTTCTCCTAATTTTAATCTCGTTCCTAATTTTTCATTTTGACTTATTTTCACATTTACCTGTGCTAAATTTTATTTTACATCTGGCATCGTTACTTTTTTTTATCTCATTTATTAATCATTAATATATATGTAGTAATAATAATTATAGATCGCGTATTCGAAAGAAGTACTCTATCTCCTCCGTTAAAAATTGAAACTAATTTGAAAAAGAAAAGGACAATTTCAATAACGTTTTTGTTAACAACATTAATTTTTTTTTACTCATAAACGGCGTATACAAATTTTTTCTCCATAGTTTTTTTTTGGTTTATTATTTTCTTCATTATGAAAAAACCTTCGTTAGTGAAGTGAAAAATATTACATTTTCTTTTTGTTTAAATTGTGCTCTTTCGATCTGAAAATATTGTACAATTTTACGTATCTATTTCGAATAGGCAAAAAACACACTCACTTGGTTATTTCACTTTTTTCTTCAATAATATATAATATATTCATGTTATTTTATATTTTAAATGCTATTACTTTATTTATGTCTAAATAGACGTGACAACATCCAAAATAAAAATTATTTACCTTCTCCTCCTCCTCGTTTCATCATTTCAATTCGTCTAGTTTAGTTTAGAAGGGACTCTTTCTGTTTCCTCAAATATACTTTTAAATTACACGAGAAAAAACGACGGTACGACAATATTAAAAGGGAGCTTATATGAAATAGAAGAGTGTTTATTTATTATGTTCATCATCCATAATAGGCTAACAAGTTAATTTTTTTTTGTATGATTTTTCTCATTTAAATATTTTCGTTAATTACTAAAAAGTATTTAAGGTTTCTCTCATTATTTTTTTCTCCTTGTTTACTACCCTGACACCAAATTACGTATAATGTACTAAGAGTGAATTACTCGGCCGTTTATTTATGCTTTTTTGTTAATATTGTAATATTACGTCTTTTACCAATGAGATTTATGAAATCGATAAATAATAAAGGTAAAAGGTACGTATTTGTAAGTCTTGTATTTTGCTAAAGAAAAATGAAATTTTTGCTTGATTTGTTGGAACCCTTTTCTTTTCGAAACTTTTTGTTTTTCTTCTCTCCTCTTAAATAAGTTTATTGGCTTGGCACACGATGCAAATATATTATAATCCTTTTCAAAATTAATATTTAACAAAATTAACAACAAAAAACATAGGTACAATAATAAATTATAAACGTCACAAAATGGAACCAAAACTTTTAACAAATCCTCTCTCGATCCAAAAAAAATAGTAATAAATCAATTTTCTTTCCAAGTGATTGTAACAAATTGAAATTATCATTCGGCAAACGATAATCTCTTAAATCTACGTCCAACACGAATTTCAAGGAAACCAAGTTCACATAACAAAAAGATTATCTTTTTTAAAATAATGCAACCACCTTTGAACACAGTACAAATTACATTTTATGTACAAATTTTTAAAGAAAATGCATAACAGTTTCGCATAAAGTAATTAATAAACAAAATTGAACGGATTTTGTTTTAAAGATTCGTCTTGCTCGGATTAATTGCTTTTTATTTAACCGGGATTTAAGTGCGGTGTCACTTGTGTCGATTTATTAAATGTTATTATTAAATTTAGTTTAAACGTCGTACGCATATATTAATAATTATACGTTCGATCACTGTTCGTTTTGGAAGTCCGCGTTCACACTTTTCAATCAGAGAACGAAATCGACAAAATTTACCTTCAGAAATTACGTGTAAGGAATAACTCGTCCTCTTGTAAATGTTGCTGAACAGTCGGTCGTTTGTTTTCCTTTTTTAATTTATTTAAATATTTCTTTTCATCATATCATATATTTATATTAATATCTCTTCGTTCGCTCGTCCTCTTCTCGCTTTAAATGTTACTAATATAATACACCATTTAATAAAAACTAGATGCAAAAAAGAGTCTCTTTTTTCTTTCTTCTTAAGGTTTCACTGCTAATTAAATCATCATCATTTTTATCTTCATCGTCATCCTCTTCATCTGCTTAATTTTAATTAGTTACTTATTTAATTGGAGTGCTTGAATTTTTGTTTTTGTTTTGTCGCTGCTGCTTATGTAGGAATCTTGGACACTGCTTTTAACAAATCCCCAGACTTATCCAGACCCATTTTCATCGGGTCGTGATGGTGCTGATGCAGAGACGAATGACTTTGCGGCTCTAATTTCGCTTGTTTCTCCTGCTGCTGCTGCTTGTGTCGCTCTTGTTCTTCGCGCTCTCGTCTCGCTTGCTCGTTAATCTCTTTCACCGCTCGCAGTTCCTTTTTCAGCTTCATACGTCGATTCTGAAACCAGATTTTGATCTGACGCTCCGTCAGGCATAAAGCGTGTGCGATCTCGATGCGTCGTCGTCGCGTCAGATAATGATTGAAATGGAACTCTTTCTCTAATTCTAACGTTTGAAACCGCGTGTACGTTTGCCGGCCGCGTCGTCTCGGACAACCGTTCGGACCTGCAAGAATAAATTCAAGTTCTTTTACAAAAAATGCCATTATACGAGATCAATTTTACTCTCTGCTATTACTACTATTATTGTCGCCGTGCAGCGTTTTTTTTTTGTTGCTTTCACTTAAACGGCACAACAGAGAATAAGAGGATTTTAGTAAGAGCGAAAAATAAACTTAAAATTAACAGGAAAAAAAATATTGCAAACTTTCACAATCAACCCTGTTATATCACAAAGGATAATTTAAACATAGAAATAGATTTTACAACAGTAAAGGTAATAAAAACCCTTCTCAATGGCAACTTTCACTCCCCCGTCTTCCGTTTTTTTTTTCGCCTTGCTTTCTTCCACGGCCACTTTTTACTGCTATCTCTTGTAAAAAGGCTTTAAAGAAAGTCGCTTTTTTATTTAGAAGCAAAAGATTACCCTTTTGTGTTTGAGAACGAAGCGAAGAAAAAAAAATATAGCCGGCATAGTGCGCGGACACTTTAACTTTCTCTCGAGAACAAGAGGCAACGGCGAAGACGGAGAAGAAGTAAGAGAAAAAGGGTTCGGATGTTTCCTAAAGTGGGACATTCCATCAGATACATCTTAAAATTGACGTCGAAACGGCCGTAAAATATAACCGTTACGACACTTAAATCCTGTTTATTTCGTTAGGCTGTATCAAGTGTAGGCTTGAAGGAAGGCAAGAAGAGACGGAAGAGTTCGTGTGTACGCAGAGCGAGTTTCCTCGCTTCGCACTGGTAATGATTGAAAGAGATCGAAATGGAGAATATTATAAATAATCCCTACGCTCTAATTATATGCGTATGGCACTCATCATCATCATCAACCATTTCTCTTCGGTCCTATTCAATTTAAATCTTATAATGTACAGTTGGAGGCCTGTTATATTAAAGAGCTCGGGAATTTTACGATCGTCCGTAATCGTAAAGGAACAACCAAGAGAGAGAAAGCGAAATCAAGAATTGAGGAAATGGCCTCCTTATCTCCGAAGAAATATAGTCGTCATGCAGTTTTAATCGAACGGCAATAAAAAAAGAATCCAAACGAATTCGGTCAGATCGTATAAATTCTCCTCTTTCTTACTGCGACCAACGAAATATTTCATCTCCGACGATGACATTCTTTTTTTTTTTATTATTGATGATAAAAGTGGGCATTAATTTCCTCGGCGTTTTCCTCTTGGTTCGCGCACCAAACACATGTTTCGGGATGATGGCAATATAATTTTGCGAATCGTAATTTATCGCGTGCTCTCTCGACTGCGAATTTTCCATTTTGTTTTTGTCGAAGGGTCCACGTACTTGGCTCGGCGGCGTTTCGCTTAAAATGGAAAGTGTAATATGTCGTTGAGTCACGATTTGTGCACCGGCTGTTCTTCCACTCTTTTCCTGCGAGAACGCGCCGAAAGAGACGGAGGCATTTTCGTTTAGAAGAGGGAGGATAATAATCTACGTGTACGGAATAAAATATTATTCATTTCTCTATTCGGTTTTAGTTTTTCCTTTACGTTTCCATTTTTTCTTTTCCTTTTTCCTTCTTCTCCGTTTCCATCGATTTGCATAAAATTATCGATGCACCAGATGGTATCATTAGAGTAGGATTGCCCATACACGGGATCGTTATAAATGCGGTAATAAAACAGCTTGTTACCGTACCGTTTCGTTTACGTTCTTCCCATTTATTGTACCATAATCATAAAATTAAACGCGTCAGGTGAACGGGCAAACTAATTGCC
Source organism: Hololepta plana (assembly GCA_963695495.1). NCBI lineage: Eukaryota > Metazoa > Arthropoda > Insecta > Coleoptera > Histeridae > Hololepta > Hololepta plana. The sequence continues at coordinate 753,559 of OY968834.1, read as the reverse complement.
GAAACTTACATATCGAAAACAGATAGAAGAGCCGCTAATGAAAAGGGGATTTTCCTATTCTCTTTCCTCGTAATTAATTCTCTCGCGGAGTGTAAAAGTCGGATGGGAAAAGGCGAAAAGGAAAAATAGGGAAACAGAGCGAGAGAGGGCGAAAAGCAAAAGGCGACGTAAATCATCCCGCCCAGGATCCCCCGAGTTGCGCTCGCAGACTTTCTGCCGGTGATTTATGACGGCACCCCTTGTACAAGTACGGAATGTATAGGAGGGTTGGTTGCAAGCAACCCTCCTGCGGTGAAGGGCTGTTGCTATGGTTACTACTCCGTCAGCCATATTGCTTCCCCTTTTTGGCCATGATGCCGAGAGGATTCCATTGTGCTCGATGTATATATATATATATATATATAATCGGTGTCTGCTGGTAGTTTATAAGCAGTAAAGAGGATCTTATTTTCTATTCTTATTCCGCCAGACAAGACATTAATGACGACGGACCTATCCCACTTTAACTTTTTACTTTCCTCACGAAGGAGAAAAAAATGGAAGGAAAAACAAATCCTCGTCGTCTTACCCCATGCGACAATAGAGACGCGTACCGGTCATCCACTTTCAAAAATTACCATACATTTATTGTGGACGTAATCTCGCCTATTTAACACCCACGAACAAATCGGGTATAAGGCTGGCGTTTAAGGAAGAACGACGGCCTATTATCATACAATAGAACGTGGTTATGATGAAATATGTTGGTAAGTAGTACGTAAAGTGGATTGATGACGATGATTTAGTGCATTAAAGGAAATTCAATAAGCCTGCCGCTTTTAATTAACGTTTCCTTTTTGTCATTCATCGTAATTATATACAACCCATTATAACTCACGTTACAACGATCGTAGTAATAATAATAACGATAATGATATGTAATAATCATAATGATAATTGACTTATAACCGTTTCGTTTATAAACGAATTATTATTGCGTCTACTAGTATAAATCTAAAAGGCGAATAATAATAATAATAATAACGCTTACGTATAAGGCCAATGAAATGGAATCTACTCCGCGGGGAGCCGTATTTTGGGGATAATCGGTTGTGTGGCCACGTTATTATTTTAATTTACGAAAGACAATTAATTATAATACAGCCATACATCCAATTTAATTTATTTCGGAACAATCCTAACGACTTTTAACAAAAGAACTCTTCCCTCCTTGTTTTCAACTTACGCCCATTTAGATCAGAGAGGCAATCCATTTTGAAAAAAAAAAAAAACTAATCGTTATGGATTGTTTCATCGTTGAGGAGACGGATCGAACAATAAGACGAGCGTATTTCGCGAATCGAGTTGAAAAAGCCGCGCCAATTTAACAAATCGCTTAACGGCTATTCGGAAGATTAGAGATTGCTTGTGAAATGGGATGTCGTGGTGTCGTTTGCCCGTCGTTGTCGTCGTCGCCGTCGTTTCAAAACGCTGAAAACGCCACTCTGCGTATAGGCAAAAGTTACGACCTTTTAAAGGCAGAACGCGTAAGTTATTCCTGTAAACAGACACTTTACATAACTAGTGCGAGTGCGAGATCCCTAACATCGAAAACATTTACCGACCCCTAAGTATCCTTACACTTCCTTCGTATCCTCTCCGCTTCCACATTCACACGTATAACCGCACGCATACACCAGCAAAATACTCCTCCACTTGCTACCCTATTACGGGAAAAAGGAGACCCGATATTATCGCCATCGAGCGAAACGAAAATGGGTTAGAAATGAAAGGATCTCGTCGTAGCTTTGAAAGCGCGCATAAGCAACACGAAGAAAACGGCCAATCGGCCATATGTTTCTCTCTAATTATTCCGTTTCCGTCTTGAATCGTTAACATGTCTTTAAAAAATATTTATTATTATCATCGTAATCGTGGACGAGTGCAACGTCTTTTTTTTTATAACGTTCAAGCAAACTAACATCAAAGGCAACAGTTTTATTGCATAACGCGAAGAGGACGCGTTTGAATGAAGTTTATACATAAAAAGACGATTAACGATGATTTAGAAATTTCCAAATTCGAGAATGAACGACGGTGCCATAATCAATTACGGATTACCTTTCGATATTACGAAATTTCTCGGTTATTTGTCAAAGAGATTATAATAAGAAAGGGGGGAGAGGAACGGAGAGAAAAGAAAAATGAAATAATAAACAACTTTTATTTCCCTCGTCTTCGGCCCGATTGCATCTCTTCGGCTACGGTATAAAATTCATTTTACAACCGTTAAAGACAATAAATGTATTCACACGTTTTAGCATGCGTTTAAAGGTTTACGATGCAATAAACCTAATAAGAACCCATAATATAATTTTTATTGCCGGTTTTGGGCCATACGTAGTTAGTGTAAGAACGGTATTTATTGTAATCTACACATGTCGGCCCTAAACTCTGATCTCCTTTCGCCCTTTAGCAACTAGAGTCATTTCTGAATCTAATAAGAATCAATAATGAAACATAAGCAATCGCCCCCTTTGTTTTGCTCGTTGCATTACATTTTAACATCAAACCGCAATTGGTAAAGAAAATACAAGAGGAAAGAAACGGGACAATGCCATTTACTTTCGAAGAGAGTGTAACGTCGTACGGAGGGATCGAGAGAAAGAAATATGTATGGCACGAAAGATCGTATGGGAGAGTTAAATGAATGAACGGACCGAACAACCGGCCAACCAGAGAATAAAACAGAACAACAACAATGCATACGAATAACAATAAATATTCCTCTCCTTTATTCAAATTAAGAAACCTTCTTCTTATTACTTTTTTCCTCGGGGTTGACCGAAAACTACTTCGCCTCAAAAGTGGTATCCCTTCCTAAAATATATATTTTAATATTACTTGACAGTATCAAAAAAGACGGACATACGATATTTTATCTAAGGATTCCTCTTCTCCGGCTAGTTTAGTGGTATTATCATAATACTCTTCCTTTTTTTCTTTCGTTCCATTGTTGGCATAAAATAACAATAAATTTTAACGAGATTAAGATTGTTAAAGAGAAAAGAATTCCTCCTCTCTTGAGAATGAAACGGAACAAAAAATAGTTTAACAATAGTTTATAGGAATCAAAGAGATGCGTTAAAATTAAATGATAAAAGAGGAACGAGAGGAGAGGACGACGTGGAATTTACATGTGATAAATTGAAAAATAAAGGGAGTAATAATATGTACCAAAAATAACACTTTTCTACGTATAAACGCATTTACCGACAGCATAAAATTAACACATTTTACGGTTACTCGTTCAATACACGCAACGGTTATACGATGATAATGATACGAATGGGTATTTTAAGATTTCGTGTCGTTCACATTTTATTGCCATTAGTTTTTATTTTATTTGGGATGCGACGAAATTCAAACAGACAACAAACGGCAAAATAACCGAAACGTCCTCCTCGATCGATCAATCGGAATGTTTCCATATCTGGTAATTGGCTTCTGGTAATCAACAAATGAGTTTTTTAATTCCTACTAATTCTACGTCCTTCTTTTTCTGTTATTAAACAATTCCCTTCTTACAGACATAAATTAAATCATTTTAACGACTTCTGGCGTTAAATTGATGTCCTCATGTTGGCATAAATTTAAAAGCTTTGACTACTTCTTTTTATGCTGCTAAGACTTTTTTTTCTGGTGGTTTAAATGAAATCATTACATAATAATTCCTATTAAGATAATTAATTCGTACGCTTCGAATCGTATGGGACGAATAAAAGCGAAAGAAATTGGTACGTATGTAGTGTAAACACGGTATAAAATTTATTAAAATGTGAAAATTATACTAAATATCGAGAGAGATGACGGCTCTTTTCTCTTCGCGCTACCACTTGGCTGTTGTTATTACCGCTGCTACTACTTCATCTACGTGGCTTCCATTCAAAAGCATAAAATTAAGTTCTCTTCATATCCACACTAAGCGAATATGAACGGTTTTATACCTACGTGGAAGAAGATACCGGTGGTTGTTGTACGATTATTATTAAAGAAAAAGGCAAAAAGGGAACCGGTAACATATTTTAAATAAATAAGGCGAGAGTAACTTATACTTACGTACAAACAAACGGTACCAATAAACATAAGGAAAATACATCCAATATCGTAAATTTGCCTTTCAACGACCTAATTCAATTTTACAGAAACGATCTTTACTTCTTTTCCCCGTATCTCTAGCTCTCTTACACACACACACACACTTTTTATTTTTTGTTCTTAACTCCAAAAAAAAAAGAAAACAGATGCAACCGTAAACCTTTATAAGAAGTAGCAATTGAATTCCGGAGGAAGAAAGTATTCATCCTCTTTAGGGGTGCTAATATAAACCGACTAGTAAAACAAGGAGCAAGGAATAAAATATTAAAAAAAAAAACATCAAAATCGAAAAGGTGATTGATTTCGCCTTTTTTCCCTCTTTTTAGAGCACTTTAAGAATTATCAAATGTTCGTTGTTATTAGATTAAATTTGGACGAGAACAAAGTGAGATGACGATTTCTTCAGCCGTTAACAGCAAGAAGAATGGATTGGAAAAAAGTCTTAATTTAGGGCTCTTTATCTTACACGTATCTTTAACTATTTACGTATCGGTTTAATTAAATAGAGTGTTTTTAACTTTATAAGCTTACACATACACGTTACTATTTTCGCCTTTTCTTCCCATTTCCGCCTCGTACTTTTCAAAAATACTACTACATTTATATCCACCACTTCAATAATACTTTCAAAATTCTTTTTGTGTTAAATGGATATATCAAGATTTTTAAGGGGTGTTATGTAAAGAAAACCTAAGAGAGTAACAAGTTTATGAAACGTTCAAGACGTTTCTCTTAAAGTTAAAGTGGACGATGAAAATTGCATCTCTACCATTTGTTAGCAAAAGTATTGTTCGAATAACGTTTCGACAACATTCTCTGCGCGAAAAAAAAAAAGAGAAACAAGAAGTGGAATAAGAGAAAACGTATTCGCATGCTGAAATGATTTAATAACAGGTTATGCAAAGAGAAGAATGGAAAAGAGATAAGTACCTTATATATAAAGTAGCATTGCAATAAATATCCGTTATCGTTCCATTAAATTTAATCAAGGTAAGAAAGCAGCAAAAGGAGAAACAACAAACATTCATTCTCTCTCTCTCTCTCTCTCTCTCTCTCTCTCTCGTGCAATTTAAACGTGTTTACTTTATATGAACATATATGAGAGAGTTAAAATTGCAACGAGACCGTAGGAAAATGTAAATATAAATTATTACAGTTGACAAGCTCATCCCATCTACAGTGTACCTACATAACATTTATATATCTTGTACAATATGTGTATTCTGGACTTTTACAATAAACACACAGCGAATTGTCATCTAGTAAAATTATACCTTCCTCGTTCTCTTTTTGGCCGTGTCTTTCCACCGATGAGAAATCCTTTAAGGTTGAAAGGAAAATTTCTCGACAAACTTTTGACTTGCTTTACCATCGTTCACTTTACGATACGTTATCGTATTACAAACATGTTTATTGCCTAGTAAAAACGATCTTCCGCTTTTTGTCAGCTATTAATCAAGTATTAATTTGCAACGCCGATATGCAAAAAAAAATTCGTATCACTTACGCAATGTGAATTGCTCGTACTCGCTATTAAATTACGTTCAAGATTGCGTTAAACGTTTGTAATTCAATTTCGCAATGATAGTGCGTACTCCAGATAGTATCAATGAATGTTGCAAATAAAATGCAACGCTAAAAAAACCTACGTGGGTACGATGACAAGACGACATTCGACGTGTTAAAGAATAATAAGAGATGACAATAATAGTAATAAAGAGAAAGAGGCGAGCAGAAGAACAAAAAGGGATATAAGCATCTGCCGTATATGAGATTGCCAATAGAATATAATATTATAATAGTAATAATAATAATTTTTTTCTGCCAGATTAAACGCGTGTTAGGAATTCGAAACGGAGCAATGCGGACGAAGGAAGTGATAACTATAAAAGCAACGAGGGAAAGGAAATGAAAAGTGCGAAGAAAGGTAGGAAGCAAGGCCGTGCACGACATCTAGACGACCCGTTTGCACAAGTTTATGGCTCGGAAGATTGGCGGGGTGTGCACGACGACGACGACGATGATGACGACGACGACGGCAGCGGCGGCGATGATGATGGTGATTTCGAGACCTCGCAAAATTTTTTGTAATTTGCAATATTATCGCCCCCTTTTCTACCTACACCCACAGAAAAAGTAAAGGAAAATGACATAAGGGAGAAAAGTGGAAAATGCGTCTACGTGTTCGTTCGTTCGTTCGTTCCGAACGGAAAATTATATAAAAGAAATCACTCGATTGCCCATTTTCCTTCACGAATCGATTCCTACTGGACGCAATCGTTCTGCGTTGTCTAAGTGGTTTTAAATTGCAATTTCCATTCGAGTCTCATTAATTAATCGCAAATGTTATTCATTCTCCACCGCGATTACGTACGTATTATTATATTATAAACTAACCGTAGTCCATATGCAAGCAGTAAATTTACGAGAAGGCAATATATTCGCATTAATGTGTGTAATGAATATTTTAAAATGCAAACTCGATTTCCTTATAGATTAAATGTTACGCCGCACGTATGGGTTTTTTACGCGCGGAAAAATAAAGCTTCGCATGGAAATTGCCGCATGTGTACGAGCTTTTGATATCTATTAATCTCTTTATTACGACCGAGACGTAACTTTGTAGCAGCGATTAATTAATGAAACAAGTGGAATCGTAAATGGCAAAAAAAAAACGAGAGAAAAACGACAACAACAGAATGTAAACCTTTAAAATTCGCTTGACATATAATCAATGCGTTAAACAAAATCTCGCTTTTAATTGCGAAACTTTTAAACAAACAAACGAACGCATGTAATTATCGTTGCGTCATTTTATCGCCGAAGAATTACCAAATTTAGTATAAACTAAAAGGCTGCTTTTTGGGATAAAAACGATTCGCAAAAAAAAAAACAACGAGAAGAGACGAAATAAAAATTGGCGGCGCAAAAAGAGGACGCAAAGTAATAAACGAGAGTACAAAGGCGTTCATAAAACGGTAATATACGAGTCGCAATATAAGGTCTGCTGATTTTAAAATGCATTCAGTAGCTTTGTTCATCGTCCTGGAATGGGTGGTGCATTGCCGTTGCACATTCCAATTATACCCGGCTTGGATGAGCCGTTTGAAACTGCAAACTATATATATATATATACATTTACCAGGTCGCTATAGTATAGCTGGAGAGAACCTAGTGCTATTGAAGGGCGCCCAGGAGCGGTTGCAGCACCGGTAATAGCAGTGGCGCAACATCCTGACAGAATAAACGCATAGATTCGCTCCCGCTCGTACACACTTATTATCCCATTTCGTCCCGCACACGTAAAACTATTAAACGTTCTGCCTGCCGGATGATATCGCGAATGCATTGTTTTGGTGCAACGTAAACGTCACCCGTTATCTCCATTCGCATTTCGTATCGGCCTATTGGGATGGCGCAATGGAATATATACGTGCATTTGTGCACGTTATGCCATTTACGTTGCGAATTCGCCCGAAAATTGCATGAGAACTGACCTGGAAAGTGGAAATCACTGCCCAAAAAAAAAATTTTTTTTTCGCGTTAAAAAAAAAGGACGGCAAATTGGCGTTAATAAAAAGTTATTGCGTTGCATTTTGTGTAAACGGTTTCATGACTGCGAATCCATGCAATGATGCGTTCAATTTATGAAACAGAAGCGTGTGCTTTTTATTGTTGTTGCCGTTGTATTACGCGATATCCGTAATAAGTTGCAGAAGGCTGCTATGAAACAGCGTTTGCACAAAAAAAATTACGTAATTAATTAGATTATGCAATTATCGCAATAATTAATGCTGCTTAAAAGCATGCAATCGTCCGTCTTCGTTTATCGCGACCATTTTAACTGGGAACGCAGCTGAATGGAGAACAAACAAAATGAAAATAGATGTAATAAAGATTAACGGTCGAGATAGAAAAGAGTAATTAAACAAACATAAATAAGCGCATTTGGAGTGAGATTGAAATTGCAAAATGGAAAATAAATCCTTTACTTTTTAGCATAACAAATACAATTCGCTTTGATAGGCAGATAATAATTGAAGGGAAATATAAATAATTTTCTTTTCCTTTACTTCGTTCGAGTTAGAATAGATCAGAGACTTTCATTAAACATTTCCACTTCGTAATGGAATGTTTTTCATGAATAATTCCAATTGTAATTTAAATAACGTAAATATGTAATAATAACAATAATGAAAAGCTCCTTATAATTATGTTTATGGTTATGTACATTGTGCATGACTTAAATGAATAACAATATACAAACACTGCGGTGCTTGAAGGAAAACTATTGAAAAAAATTTCATGCTTAAAACGTCACCGAAACCCATCGCTCCACTTCGTTTCTCATTTTCCTTTTGTCAGCTGATTTTATTAATACGACGAAATTATTCTAATGGGCATCATAAAAATTAGGCAAAATCATAATTTATTGATGTTTTTATGAATCCTAAACCGTTTGCAGTTGAAAAAAGACGAAATTCATTTAAAAATTGCAACTTTTATTAACCGATTGTAAACGTTATACGCTACATAAACGGGATTTGTGTGACTTATTCGAGTTGCATGCCAATTGTAAAATTGCAATTTTTTCACATTATAATCCTGTTTAATTATTACATTTGGCCCAAAAGCAAGTGGAAAATCAACGATAGAAAAGAGATTCGAGCAGATCAACCATCAAACGATTTCACTTTGAGACTCAATCGTCAACGCCAACCACGGCCGATGATTATTAGATCGATTGTTGGAGGATTTGTGCGGATGGATTTTTGCGCGGCATAAAAAAGTTAAAGAGCACAAATCTTCCTCGCTACGATGGAATCTCGAACGTTGCCAGCCAGTTTGCTTTTACTCGTAATAAGTACGTATGTAACGATCGTCGAATTGAACGTGCATCAACTTATCTCGGCACCTTGAGCAATAGTCACATTCTAAACTATACGTACAAATTGGCGAGATAGAGTGAGAGAGAAACGGCGAATAATAAAGGATTTGTATCCTCTATCCGTGGGTTAGATTCTTCTTGATCGTCGTTTTCTCTCGTCTTTTCCCGCCTCTCTTTCGCTCCTGAAACAAAGAATTCAGGCATTTACGACACTCCCGGTGGTCGTTCGAGTAGTGAAACATTTGAAGCTATCTCTGGCTATCGATTTAGGTGCAAGGAAAGGATGGCAACGGCGGCGGTCGGCGATTCTTGTCGAGATGAATATAACGGAGATAGCGGCGGAGAGACGTGGCAAATGGTTGAGGGTGAGCGAGGAGAAAATTACGACACGCGGTTAACGATCTACGGCAAAATCGATGGGGGTAAAAATGGGCACGTACCGTTTGGCAGAACGTCCTTTTTAATCAGATCCCTATATTTTTTCCACCCATCTCTCTCGCTCGTTCTCTCTCTCTCTCTCTCTCTCTCTCTCTCTCTCTCTCTTGCTGAATATGCACGCAACGAAGGGGGACGTCGCATTTTATGTAACAATTTTCGTAACAGAACGAAGAGAAAAGAAAAAAGACGAACAGGTAAATAAATTCGCAAAAGAAAACAAACTTGAGGAGAATTTATTTTTATGTTCGGTAACTGGTATTTTCATGGTGTTGTAATAACTGTAACGTTGCACAAAACGAAATAAATTCGTGTCGTTAAGTGGACTCTTTCCAGAATTATTATCTTAATTAAAAATCCAATCCGAAACGGTTTCGCAAACAACTACTTTTGCAAGTCTCGTCGTCGACACGTCGTTGTTGATATTCAACTTTATCTCACCTCGTCTTTTTCTTGTACTTCTGCACGTTGTTCGTATTCTTCTTGTTTTTCTTTTACATGCCACTCACCAATGGTTCTGATTCCTCTGCCTTCTTCGCGTCCACACATATTTATTGAAATAAAATATGAAGCGAGTTGCATGCGAAATAAGTATCTGGCGTGTAATTGAAAAGATTACTTTATATTTATCGGGTACGATGTTATCCATAAAAGTAATTGTTTAAACAAAAAGAGCGAGCTTTTTTCAATAATACGAAAAGGAGTAACCAACAACAATAGAGAGGAATCGTGACACGATCGCGGTATTGTCGAGGAGGAACGGTAAGAGACAATCAAAAGTGGTTATACTGCAACGATGCAACTGTCTCGTTTCGCTATCTCCTCTAACTTTAACGAAAATGTATAATAGCAATACACGCCAAGTAAGTTATATTTACGGGCACGGTTCGCCTTCTTCCCTAGCACAGTGGCCGGGAGAGCCTTTAGATTAAAACCCATAACTTATATTTTATTTTACCCACCCTTCCTCCCCCGATTTGCCGTCTTTCCTCCCCGACATTTTCCGGTTTCTTCTACTTTCTTTTTCGGGAGAAGAAAAGAGGAATTTTTCCGCGACGTGGTTCACGCTCCGTTTAGCTTTTCCCTCCTTTGCTTCTTTTAGTTTTAACGAGTTTCGCAGCAAACTTTCTTTAAGTGTGCGGCCGTTAAGCGAAAGGAAGTAATCTCGACTCATTTGTTAGATGAATTAGTTTTAAGAAAATCTTCCATGTTCATGCACAACCACGCGTTTTGCCATTATTAATTGACTCGTAAATAATTTCGCACGAGAACAAGCAAAAAGTTTCTTCGCCTCTTCTTTATTATCATCGTTACTTTTTATTTGTACGAACCGAGTATATAAATTGTAGTAGTTTTACTATTAATAATAATGATACTAAACTATCTTCCACTCTCTCTCTCTGCATGTGTGTGTGAGCGCTCAAAAAGCAAATGCATAAGCAATAACCGCAAATTATTCAATTTAATGACATCGTAAAGGTTTCATTATACGATACATGTGAGTATGTGTTTGTGTGTGCAAATCCGTCTACCTCAAGAGGACTACTTGAAAATTTATGGTCCATAGTACATCAAAGTAACTGTTTACAATGAACAATATTGTCATAATTTGTAATTAACTTTTGTACTGTCATTTGCGGGAGAAGAAAAAAGTACCGAGAGAGAGAGAGAGAGAGAGAGCGAGAGAAACTCGTCCCATTTTAATAACCGCATAAAATAACTATTAAATCCGTTTAATGGCAACGATAATTGAACAGATTAAGTTTGTTATCAATAAAATCGGTGGAAAACGGTGCTTAAACGAGATTATCTAATCCGTTTTAGACGTTTTAAGAGCAAACGAAATCGTTTCTTTTGACGAAATCGTAACTTGTACATTTGTCTCTGCCGGCCATAAAATTCTATTATAAGAATCCCATTACATCTTGCTGTGACAGACAGAACCATAAAAGCTGTGCTTTTCAACTTCGCTTATACAATATTTCGGTTACTTAATTCGAAAGCTGCGAAGGAAAGAAGACCCCAAAAAAATGTAAGTGAAGCATCAACGCCGGCATTAAAAATATTAATTTTTATCAATCATCGCGATGGAAATGCTCCAATATCGTAAGTCTCAGAGGCGGGCCGTAATTTTAATTTTAAACTAATTGAAAAAGGCGCAGCAGCTGCCGTCGCCGTCGTCGACCGGGGTTATCGCAATAATAGTACCAACAGTGGAAGGAACGAGAGCCGAACAGAAAAAATAAAAATAAAACGGCAGTGCAGAAGGGAAAAAAAATAGCGGAGAGAGGCAGATTATAATGCGAGATCGCAAACTAGAGGGGTTGGTTTTTCGTACGAAATTAAAATTTCCCAAACGGGCGTAAATCACGAGGTCTCGGGGAACGAGCGAGAGGGGATGAAGTAATTCGATGGGGAGGACGGGGAATCGGGGGCGCCACGTTGTAATTGCGACGGTGTCCGCCGCCGAACGCGAACAACACCGCCGGCCCTCCCCGGCCACGATTGCTTAGCGCACCCCATTGTTCAATAATTCATGTGATTTAGTGGCGGCAGCCGGAGCCGGGGAACGAATGGCTATCGAACCGCCGCCTCCACCACACCTGAGTCGTGATGCTACTATCGCACACATGCCCACGGTTATTTATGTTGCTATACGATTGGACTTCATCCATGGGCGAAAGAGAGTTGGTTCGATGATATTTCACCGTCCGGCCATCTACCATTTTTCTTTTGCCGAAGAGGAACAAGCCAAAGGCCGCGACGGCGGGGTGGTCGGCCTTTTTGTTATATTCTCCCATTCTTTTCGATTTATCATATTGTAATAAATAACGATCCACCTCTGGCTAGCGGACACACAAAGAGACCGGTAATGATGATTTAGTGGTTGGTTAGATGCTTCTAACTGAACCGATCCGGTCGTTCTTTGCTCCTTCTTCTCGACGAACGGGTTTTCTTATTCTTCTACTGCGACCATTCGAATTAATTCACACGCCATTTTCCCCGCAACCATAATGGACAGTCGAACAATACGTTTGAATATTTATGGAAATAAGTGGAATTGTATGGACAGTTTTTCACTTAAGAATATTTACCAACAATTGGTGGGTTTTTGGTGGCATGAATTGTTCGGGCACCACCCTCCATTAAACACGCTTATTATGGAGTCGTTTAAATTTCGTTTCTATGAAACGTTCCCATCTACATAAAGAGAAAAAAATAAGTTAGCTCTTTAAAAATCATTAGCACCTAGTTTGAGGGCCATTCATTCGTAATTGTGCGAACAAGAAAGAGCGTTCGATATGCCGACGCCGTTGCGTGCACACGTAATAAATTATAGATGTTACGTATGGAAGAAAGAAAAAAAAAAATTGAAGAAATGTGAGAAGATTTCTTAGTAAATAAACAATGAGCCGCATAGAAAAGCAAAATTGCCGCGATGAAAAATTCAGTTAGAGATGAGATGCGGCGCGAAAACTTGTTAAAAACTAGCTTCGCCGGAACCATATTACGTACGTATCTCCTGGTTAGCAGTATGGGCGATGCTTAACGCTCGCTAAGGAAAAAGGCAAAGGGAAGGCAAGAGAGAGAGACAGAGAACTCTCTTACGAGAGAATACCGAGAATGCCCTTTTTAAAGATGCATTAGATCGCCACCAACATCTAGATTAAAACGGTTACGGAACTTTGTAATTTATGTGCGAAAAGTTGAGGGCGATAAGGAATGCATGAGATGACCTTCCGGCATTAATTTAAAACTTATAAATTAAAATCTGAATTTCAACGGAACGTCGCCCGCGGGGCCTGGAAGCAAGCGAGCATGATTTCGTAATTCGCGAAAGGAAAAAGAGACGGAGAACGATTTATTCGTAATAATATGTCACAATTTCGATGTAATTATCGTAAAGCGTCGAGTACGGTTGATATTGCGATTTTCAATGAGAGATCGTTTAAGGTAAACGCCTAATTAAGCACGTACCGTTGACTCGTGCGATATGTAAATTGTGACGGTCTACGCCACTATCTGACGGTGGTAAAGTTGGTTCAGCCGGTTGGTTGGTTGGTTGGTTGGTGGATGCAAGAGTTGTGGTCGGGGGTGGTTGGATTAAAATTTGGCAAGTCACGCGAGGAGCCATTATACATCCTCTCCATGGCGTTAACGATACCATAAACTACCTGGATTACTGCGGTTATACAAAGCTAATGCCGTGTAATGGGGCAACGTTATGAAGTGTCGGCCCGCCGAGTGTCTCCGTTTACATTCCACAGAACGGCAGACGTATGTGTTAATTTCGTTAAATATTATTTAACTGACGCACGAGAGCGGAAAAACGCGGAGGAGGAAAACCCGATAGAAAATAGTTTCGTCTCTCGAGCGTCCTTTAAGGTTCAGATTAGAGCACTTTTCTTCCAATCGTGGACCAGTCGGCGTCCGAACTTTGAGCCAACCGAACGAAATTTACGGTTTCTAATTTTATACCTGGCCGAGCGGCTTAATTAATATCCAAAAGATTTATGTGATTATGGACCATTTTCTTTTCGTTGGAATAAATTCTTGAGCAAAGGAGGAATTTAAAGAAAATGTACAATTCAATTTCCAAACCGACGACGTTTTATCTGAAATTCCGGAATTATTTAACAGATAATTTCCAAACAAGAGTAAAAATTAGGTCAACTCTCTTTCTAAAACGAAAAACTTTGTAATCGTTCCCATATCTAAATGTGGTAGAGTAATGCGGCGGATTATTCAAACTCGTAAAATAGATGCGAGAGATCTGATAATAACGTTATAAAGATTTATATTATTGCCTCTTAATTTAACTTCAAAATGTAAATTATCCGATTTTTCTTTGTAATAAGATTAATCTGATTAGGGGGAGCGATTAAGAAACTAAATAATAGCGTTTTCTTAAATACAAAAATTCATATGGCTCCAACTCAAACGATCAAAGTTGGAAGCGAAAAGTTCGAAAATTGATTAAACTTTTCTTCTTTGCGTGATCGATTATTATCGAATCGAATTTCAAAGAGATGTGCAATTTCAAGTCGACTTTTCCCTTCGTTATCACCATCGTAAAGTTAAGTGTAATTCTAATAAGGTCGTTTACGCGACTCGAACGAATCCTTTTTTTCTTCTTTTCTTCCCTTACTTCCAGCGGAAAAAAATCCACCTTTTGCGACTTGATAAGTGTCTATTCCTTCGGAGTCATTACCATTTAAATTTCGTCTTGCCGAACCGTTCGCAAATATAAAATTATCTTAATGGTGGATGTAGCGGCGCTTCATTTTTAATCTACAATTTGCAGATGATAATGGCACCAATTCGGAGTCTAAACGGCGTTGTCCGAACGTAAATATCGTCCTTATTTATAGGTTTAATTTGAAGATAAGCCAGCAAACGATCCTTTCCAATGATAATTTTTGAGGGAGGACGACCGTGGAGAGATGGAAATTCACGCAAAAGCACCCACGTTTTCGGATGACGACGATGGTACTTACACTTTCTGGCTGCCTCGAAACGAGCGTTATCATATTACCATTCTTCTTATTCTTCTTTTTTTCGTGTTTAATTTTCAAATTTTAATTAAGGCGAACGGCACGATTATTATCGCACTGGCATATCTTGCGTTCGTCAGGAACCCTTCCTCTCTTTCTCTCTCTCTCTCTCTTCTCGCCCTTTCACTATAAATGCTCGATTTCGTATAAAAAGGTTTCTTCCTCCAACCACCGGCGACAAAAGCGTAGCAACAACCCTTGCCTCGTTCTCCCAACATTATTATTATCAGCCGTCATTATCTCGCACCTCGAACGCACTCGGTGTCTGCTTTAAACTACGGCAAAATGGCGATAAAGTTACACGGAATGGCTCCTTTACGCGTGTTTATGTATCCTACGGCATTCTCGAAAACGTTCATGTTCTCGCTTTACCTCCCCGAGTGCCTAACCTACATTATACCCATCGGCTCATAATACACACCTATCAAACATTTTAATCAAAATATAAACCTGCATTAGCTACCCATAAACGACCGTTTTACTTTGTTGTGCGTGATTCTGATAAAATAATAATTTCCACACGTTCCCTTTATACGCAAGAGCGACACATTCTCGTCATCGATGCCCGTTAGTTTAACGCGAAAGATAGTAATACGCGCCCGGATTTTGTGCCACGTTGCTCGCTACCGTCTTTAACTAAATTCGCTCGCTTATTTTTTCCTTCCACGCTAATTCTAACCATTTTTATTTTCTACACGAATAATACCGCCTTAACATGCCAAGATTAGCGACGCAACAATCTGCCAATTACCTGCAATATTTCGTGTCTCGAGCACATTCTTGTACCGCTCTTGGGAAGTAAAACTCCATTCAGGACATCCGGATAACGCAGTCGGGGGAGTTATTAAGGAATGCTGAAGAACAATTCGACTGCAGCGAACCTTCGAATTACGAGCCCCCTTCGGCATAAAAATCCAATTAAAATTTTATTAAAACAAACGACTACTGGCGGAAAAACCAAGGGGGAGTGAGTGTTGGATAATGCGGGAGAATTGCAATTTATAATATCGCTTCGTAATAAATTAAAAATAAATTTTATAACCATTAATTTGGCGTGTCGCAAAAAAAAGGAGCATAAGACGATGGCGTCGTTGCGGCAACGACGGCATTATAAAACGCAGGGCGCGTGTAAGACGATAATTAAGAAGAAGAGGAAGAACGAAGAGGCGCAGAAGATTTCCTAATGGTAATAGAGTAAGAGGGGAACGCGACGATGATGATCACGATGGCGCTGTTGTTACTGCTGCTGCGGTAGCTAAATTCTTTATTAATTACATTCCCGTCCGCCGCCATCGTCCTCATCGTGCGTTCCTATTTGCACGACGAGGATGCCTCTAATTACGCCGCCAAAAACGGCAACGGAATCGCCGGGCAATATGCCACCTAATGGATACGAGCGCCCATAATTCATCCGACAAAGGGTCAAATTAATTTTGTCGTGGGTGGATTTTAGGAACTTTAACGAACGACGATGCCGTCGAAGTCGCACGAGAGAAAGGCCGTTCGAAATTCTGCTTTATATTGGTAACGATCGACTCAAATGGCACGCATTAAAACACACGCGCTTAAGAACGAGGAATATGTCTTCAGATGATGTTATATGAAATAAGATTGGCACTAATTGGCAATAAACTCGTTTTGGAACTATTAAAGCGATTAATTATGGAAATAAACGTTTGTAAGAGTTTTTTTACTTTCCTTTCTTCAAATTTTGCATCTTCAAAGCAGGGGCCCTTCTTTACTTTTGCATTTCTGCACTAATTGCAATAGCCCCATCTTGGTACTCAGATAGTGGCTCCCGTGTCATTTTCTGGACCTATTTCGATTCCCCTTTGTTCTTCGTGGACGCAAGACGAAAACTTAAAAAAAAATCAGTAAGAGACACAATCAAATTAAAATGCTTACTCTTGGCGATACGTGTGATCGTATTGGAGACCTCAGCCGAGGAAATTGTGTGTTTATATGTTAAAGGACGCCCGAGACGCGTTCACCACCAGAGTTCGCTTGCAAAAACCTCTTTCAAGAATATTCAATCAACGCGAGATCATTTTTTCCCCTACACTTTTTATTTTTGTTAACTTCCTGTGGTGCGTACCTTGTAAGAATAAATTCAAATTTTTCACGAGGAAATCAATGGAGAAGTAAAAAGAGGTAAAAAAAAGCTGCACGAAAACTTTCCCTTCGACAATATCATCGGATTGTCCTTCTGAGAAGCAGCAACGGCGGGGCGTCTACGTTAAAAAAAAAGGGTTTTGTTGGTTTAAAAGAAGCAAAAGACGAAAAAGAAAGTTTCCGGCGTACGGGTTAACGAGTGGAAAATCAAAATTCGTCACAGGTGAACGCTGCACGTAGCCTAAACTTATTATCCGAAGGAATTAATTAATTTGATGCAGTTAATTGCTCGATCTTAATAAATTACGAGAACGAGAAAAAATGTTAATGTGAATATTTTACAGTTGGTGCGGCGGAAAATTCTTAGAAATATTAGATAATTAGTTATGAAATTGCGTTGTAAAACGACGATGCCGCCTTTAATTAAAGACCTCGTATAATCCCTTTGTAATAAACTCGTGTCCGCTGGTGTACAGATGGTTCGGAGAGAAGGAAGGAAGCGGAAACAAAGTAAATACAAAAAGAAATTTTCAACCACCATTACGGCAATATGAAATATTATTCTATGCACAGTTGCAATAACGCGGTATGATAATCACGTATCGTTTAAATTACGACCGCCGCACAAAACCCTATTCCTCTTCTCATGGCGCTACCATCGCGGTCTCTCCACGGAGTGTAGTCGCACAACAAGGATAATAACGTGCACGTCCGGTTAAAAACAGAACCCCGCCCGGCCTCGGGTCCCAAAGGGATACGTTCGCCTTCGCGTCCGGTACCCCGGTGCCCTCGGGTCGAGCATAAAAACGAAACGATCCAACGAATGGCGAATAACCAGCCATTTCGACGTTATGCAAACTATGGACCACTATCTGTCTCCTCCATCTCCTCTCCCTGTTCTCGGGCTATAGGCCATTTAGCCTTGCAATGGACAATCGTCGGTTAGCTGGCGATCGCTGCCACGGGAGTCGTTCGCAAAATTATACACCGCGAAGAACTTTTGCACGTCCTCCACCGGTTCGGGCAACGGAGGGAAGTTTCAGAGCCGCAAATGTCGTACGTAGGATCACCCCGTTTACATAAAACTAACGCTGGAGCGTTCAATGGAAGAGAGAAAATGTTGATCGTTTCGTTTCGACGTTCACGCGGACCGTAAATTATAATTGATTCGCCAATTAATTAGTCATAAACCGAAATTGTGGAACGATTAGCGAACAAATAAAAATTTTCATTTTACGACGGTCGATCGTGATTTATGCGAGACGCCCATCGACGTTTGGAGAGCCGCACCAACTGGGAAACGCGATTACACAATGGAAGAATATATAAAAAGACGTTTATACCGTTATTTATATGGCTAAATTGATAATTTTTGAACACGAAAACGGCTTCGAAACGAATATTATTGCTAAACACTAAATTGGTATGCCGCACGAATAATGACGTAAAATGCGGGTGAGAGATGGAGGGAAATCAAGCTGAAGGGCCGGCGAAGTTGTTCCAGTAAATAAAACCGAAAGAGAAAAACGCCGGCAGTCCTACTAAACTAACTGATTTTACGATCTATCAATGAACACGGAACACGATAAAAATTGGAATGCATAATATAAGACGCAGAAAGGCTCTCGGAGTGGAAACGACGAAGAAGAAGAAACCGAGGGAATGAATTATTATCTAAGAAGGACCACGTAAAGTGTAACGGAAGACGGATAAAATATTAGGGAAGGTACGAGGAGAGTTTCTCTATTTCGGAAACGTGTTTATGTGGATGGGAATGAAATGAGATTATACGTTAGATGCGAATGAAAAATTATTGGGCGAAGAATCACGTATTGAAAATAAGCGATGGACCTAGGGAATTAGAATTTTCATTAAGTAAAAAAGAGTTGATTAGGAATCGGAATGATGGTCGTCATCGATGAGAGGAACAACAAAAAGAAATTGCCCCGAGCAATTATGAATCTTCTCACGTACGCTCTTTAGCTGACTTCTTCTTATCACTTTCCTTCCTTCTTGTTTTCCCCCTATTCATCTGCTAACACCTTTTTCCCTTTGTTATTGAAGTAGCCTCCCCGTTGTATATATGTACCTAACATTTTCATTTAATTAAAATTTTCCACTTTAACGTAATTAAACGCACCAAATAATGTGGGCACGAGGTGAAGTTTAAAAGACGAGAAACGATGCATGGTTACGAATGGCATTAAACGAAAAAGAAACTGTTTACAATGAGAAAAATTGCGATACTTGTTCATTTATTTCAAAAAGTTACCAAAACAAATTTGGAAATTTTTTTTAATGCAATAGTGGGATTAACATTAATAATGACGATATGCACAAATAAGTGTCTTCTTTTTAATTTGCAATTTCCACGAATATATGCATTAACACGTAGGATTATAATTAAACGTTATTGCAATTAAAGCTCTAAATTTATCTCCCCCAATTAAAATGCCTTATTGTTATAAACGGCGACGACAGCAGCCCAATTATAAGGGCACTACCACGATTATATTTTCTTTTTAAGCTTGGCAAATTTTATTATTATTTGCCGAGGAACGTATATACATACCATTCGCAGTTTATTGGGTTATAAAACGATTCTTAAAAGTTTGCTAGCTAGTTTAGGGGTTTGAAATAAGAGCCAACGATATACGTATATATATATACACAACCCTACACCGAATGTCATAATTCTTAATTGGTTGAACAAAAAGGGGGAAAAGAGAGTGAGGCGAAGAGTTGATTCGCAGCAAAATAAAATTTTCTGCAGAACAATTTGTTTACAACAAGTAGATGGTAACGATTCCTCGTGATATGATATGCACATTGGACGTAATTTAATGGGAATTGCTTCTTTCGTTGCTTTAAATTGTATTTGAATTACTATTGGATGCATTTTTGTCATTTTATAACGGTTACGATTTCGGATAGGATCCTCTTCCCTTATCACCATCGTTTGCTACTGGTTATGTTAATTTTATATTTTGCCTTTTGTTTTTCGGTTTGTTCGTGACCAAACATCATAAATTTTACTTCGTGTCAACAGACAAGAAAGGGATATAGTTTTTATGTTGCAGTTAAAAAAATTATAGCATTTTTATGAAGTATACACACTCGGTTATAATAAGATGGAGTATAATGGCACGAATGATAGAAGTTACGTTGGCTCTTCAAGAACAAACAAAAAGTTTCCAATTAAATTTGATTAAATTTAAGAGAAAAATTTGTGAATTGCGGTTCCTCTTGAATTGCCCGTACTTAATGGAATTAATGTTAATCATCGGCTTTAATTGAAGACGTCGAAGTGTTTATTCAAATTAAGTCGATGTGTACCATGCACGCAGCAGTTATTATATTACCATTAATGGTAAGAGACAACAAACAAACAGCAATAACAATATTAATAATGCGACAATAATAACACGAGAGCGCATTTGAACGCTAGTTAATGGCCAATTGAAATCCATTTAAAACCGATAAAATTGTAATACGTGATTTTGAATAAAATTTATTTCGGCACTGACCTGTCTTAATGTAAACATTTCGCAGGATCAGTGACCGTGTTATTGTACAATATTTTGACTGGCAGCGACCATATTTAGAGAACTTTTGCCTTCTTTAACGATCGTAATCATAACAATAACCGACGTCGTTACGTGCATTTAAATTTCTTTTTCAGTTAAATACAGGTTGTTCTTTAAGCAAGCCAAACGGAATTGCTCAGCAAAGAGAAATGTAAAACGATGGCGACAATAGTATTATCGAAACGAAAAAACGTCCACATTTTCACCTAATAATAAAAATTAATTGAACATCTATTTTGCATCTGTATGCATGCTTTTCAACGATTTCTTTGCATCGAAACTTATTTTCAATCGCGGAGAGAATTCGAAAAGAAAATAACGCGCAGGAAATCCACTTTATTACCAGGAACTCGTTTATTTAATAAATGTTAACTGAATATTGCAATTTCTTTTAAAGAAAGCAACAACAACAAAACGTTCGTTATAATTTAATATCAAAATAAAATACAAAAAAAACGTGAAAGAAGAATGAACCCTAGTGGGGATACGAGGCAACTGGAGGAATATATGATGAGACAACTTCAGAGAGCCGGGGAAAAAGGACTAAATATATAAAATGTATGAATGGAAGCGACCATATTATAAATACCTATATTCCTCCTTGTTATTGTTGTTCTCTTTGTAAGAAGAACAATAAAAATAAATAAGAAATCGTATAGAATGTATGCGTATAATAAATAACGAAAAATGTACTTTAAACAATAAACGGAGAATAATAACAATACAGAAAAAAAAGGGGGGGATTGCTGTTGCTGTCCAATCCTTTGTTTATCTTGATCAAAGTTGTAAATATAATTTTGAAATTATTCTATTTATTTATTATATTATACGATATTTTTCATTCCGATCTCCAATAATACAATAAGTCATGTGGGTGTATTTAACAGCAGGAGTTTCTTGTATGTAATTCCATAAAGTTTATACACGCATCAGAATTATTAATGTTTTTTTTTTGCCTATAATTTATACTGTCAGAACGGGACGAGATTATATTTTTATTAGCTTAGAAGTATGATTTAAAAGGTTAAAATCAAAAGCAAAAAAAGTTGGAGTCGTTCGCCTAAAATACCTGTAGTTTACGAAATAACCTTCAAACGTCCAAAAAATTTAATAAACTAATATCATACATAAATGCTAATTCGAATTTTATTTCAAACACAAAACAATTTCGAAGGCGTTTCGCCTTTCTTTAATGGCGCCCAAACGACTAAAGACATCATCATCATCTACGGTTGTATGATTATCTTGTAAATTACAGGTGAACTCTTTTTGCTTTCTATATTTGCAGCAATTGCCACACCCAAAAAGGACTTGGAATTGCGAATATACGCTCACATACAAATCTGAAACTACTACACACACACATGCCTACACTCGTGGTTCCGGTGATCAATAGTAATTCCCTTATCTTTTTCAGCAACGTTCATTGTGTTGTCATTTACTGTTCGGTCGTGCTCTTTGTAATTTACAGGTTTATCAGTGTCTTATTTATTGTTAATTTCATGCAGACAGCGATAATATTTAAATTAGTTTAACTTCTTACGGTTTTAAATAAATTACCTAACGATATTAATTCTTCGAATTGTTTATTATTAATTATGACTTAACGTTAATAAAAAAAACTGATTTCTCTGTTAGTTGAGGAAGTCGATAATAACCGAAGCGAGAGGAAGTTTGATAAACCGACTGAAAAGATTTCTTAGGAGAAGTCATTCATGCTTCTACGAAACGAACGAGAAACGTTTGATTTTTGACCGATAATAATGTGGCACGTGTGATGAATAAAACGTTACGTAATCGCGTAACTCGTTCATTTAAATAATGAACGCCAATTTTTACTATTACGCATCTCACGTGTAATTATTTTCGCAATTACGCCGGTAATTGTGACTTGTTTTGGCTTAAAAGTCAGTTAACTGGAGCGCAATTAAAACGAAAATTCGAAGGCTGTAACATTGAACGTCTAGGAAAACAAAATGTATAAAAATAGAAATTGGTAATACAATTAAAGATGAATTAAATCACGATATAAACGATCTGGATGAACGAATTCACCAGTGATTGAATATCCGTTTGGGAATTTTTTAAACATCTTTCTCTTCGTAAGATCAACAACTGCAACTTGAAATAAAAATCGTTGGGCGAAGACAAAACATTTTCGTGCGGTATTCATAATAATAATAACGACACGAGGTCGTTTTAGATATTCGGTCTACTTAACATGTTAATTTCGTTATTAAGAGACACGTTGATAAAAATAAATGGACCGAGACGAAGAAGAGGAATTGGTGGATCTCGTTTAAATCTCGCTCAAAGATCCGAGAGGAAAAAAAAAGAAATTAATGATAATTTTCGTGCCGTACTATTACAACAATAATAATCTCTCGTCCACGTTTCGTTCTGGCGTTACCGACGTGATTATTATTCCATCGATTCCGGCCAAGGTTAACAAAACAAGATTCTTTGAAAACGAGGGTAATAATAAATAAAATAATCGAGGAAAAAACGGTAGAAGAATTAACCGAATTAAATGCAACCTAAATACTCGCAATTAATTATTATGATAATCTGAAATGCAGGTTTTTACCGAATTTCCAAAACGAAAATTCCACTTTTTTTCAATAACATTATCGCGCTTTTAAATGCATTTAACGTTTTATAAAAGAAAAACCTACTCATATTACAACACGATAATAATAATAACGATTATTATTATAAGTTAATTTACATAAACATTTTCTTCTATTAAATAAATATATTTATTCTAAAACAACTTCTCATTTTTGTATCCTCACCAATTGAGATTCATAAGTTTCTTCTTCTCTAAATAAAACACATGTTCGTCTACTACTACGAAATAATAAATGGCACGTCTCAATTCATCTCCTTTCATTTTTGGTACGGACTAAAAATATTATCATCAGAAGTAAGAATGTATCAAGGACGAAATTCATTGATGATGACGATGTTTAACGAGATACAAATGTGTGTGTGCGTGTGTTCATTTTAGCATTAACGTAATAATTTGTTAAGCTGATTACGACACACATAACTCCATAAGAAGACGTTTTAACGAATATTCCGAAAGCCACCAACGTAGCTTCATATTTTGGATATTAATAATTCATTACAAAAATTTGTTTTTTTTTTAATAAGAAGAAATTTTTGTTGTTGTTCGAAGAGAAATAAATAATCTTCAACCAGAGAATTTCTCTCGCTTTCGTAAATATATAATAAAAAGAAGAGAGACCACATCTTTCTCCCGTTCTTCTGTACCTTTTTCTTGTTGTCGAAGAAGTATCTAACCAATTTGTACGTATATTCATTCCATAACTGGAATTAGTTGTAGAAAACATAACATCATATATTTATATTCAAATATAAAAATTTGCATCGAACAAAACGTCTATTTTCCCTCTGAATTTCGTATTCAGCATACACCATTTTTTACATTCGTCCCCCGTTTCTTCCTGCTCGCTTTTTAACTGGTTCCCCTTGCATCATACCCCTCGTCCCTTTCTTTGTTTCGCTTTATTTACGAAAATAAAGAGTTTTGTTCAAACTATTCAAATCGTACGTTACATTTGCAAGATTTGATTAGCATGAAAATGTGATGCCCACCGAATTCACTTATGTATATTGTTAACTATAAGTACGTATACGTATTATACTGCTCTCTGCACATAAAATCTTTTAGATTAAGAGCGGTCAAAATGGACTTTTTTGTACAAACCAAGAAGAGGGATCAATAAGAAACGGAGGAGGAGATGGTGCAATAAATAAAACGTATTTAAAATGTATGTACGTGTGCGTGTTATCAGCTAATGTAACAAATATACGAAGGAAAAAACGAGAAAGCAACCGAAGAAAGAAGCAGTTCGAGGGTGAGGTAGAGAAGGTAAAGGGAATCGGACAGGAGAAGATACATTGTTCGTGAGATAGGAATAAAACATGGCAGGTTTGGGTTCTCCACGTTGTCGAGGAGGAGGATGAATCAAGAGAAGGTCTCTCTGCGCTACGGGCCAAAGGGGAAAGACGCCGGTAATTTATATCCTGGTTCCTCGATCGAGCCGACACGACGAACGGACGGGCGAACGAATGAACGAAGCCGTTGTGCATGTGCGAGAAGGGAAGAAGAAGAAGAAGAAGTAGGAGCAGCAGCAGAAGAATGAGGATCGGCTATAAAATAGTTTGAAGAGGGCCCCGGAGATATATCTCTTCCCTCCTGCCTTTTTGCCCATGGCGGAATTCGCAATGTACAATTTCAATCGTTTGCACGACGTACACGCTTTCAGTATTATTCCTATAATGTTAACAACGGCGATCGAATGCGATTCGCTTATTCTCGTCGAGAGATTCGAGCATTCAAACAAAATCATCAAACAATCTATAATTAAAATAGAATTTCCGAGTAATTAAGTCTAAACATTCGTTTTAAAAATAGTACGTTTCCACGTTGAATTCTTCGCGGGAAATAATAGGCGAAACCAATTCGCAATTTGCCAATGGTGATGAATGGCACGTGTGCTAATCTATTATTTTCTATTCCCTTCGCATTGTTCGGTTCCTTTTCTGTTTCATTGGTTAAACGATATTTTTCCGTTCGTTACAACAAAGTATTTTATAGCCATTTCATGTGTCAAATGCTGTATATGTGAGATATTTTCTAATTATAAACTAAAAACTTAAATAGAAACTCTTTCTCGTTAACTAACAAAACATCAAATTGGTCACGCGTGTACATTCGTGTGTGTGTTTGTGGAAAAAGTTGTTCTTGTTGCTCTCGGAAAGTTAAAGAGAAACAATACAAAAAGTTGGTACGATTGTTCTTGTAGCCGTTGCTCCGTTGTTGTAGTATTTTGAAGGAAAATTATTATTTGTTTTACCAGAAATATTTGTTATAATAATAACAATAATTCCTTCTCGTATTTTTATTTTGAAAAACGACCGCTCACAATAACTTAATTTAATGCATCTGCCACAACATGCGAACGAGAAAACGTTTATTACTCGTGTTTTACATACGATAAAATGGGAAAAAATCGTTTTAATAACAAACAATTGTTTCTCGGACCAACAATCGTCGATTTATTTTATAAATATGAACTTCTCGAACCCTTTGCACCAAATTTATTGCTTGTACCTTTCATATTGAGCAATTTAAACACGAAGAATTTGATTTGAAGTCCGTGTCCTGTAATATTACTCAATTTGTTAATCGAAATTACAAGAAGGAAAAAGTATGAGAAATAATTACTGAACATTTTCCAATAAGCAACAAAGAACGAAGCCTTCTACAAAGGTTGAATGCCATAAATAACGAGTGGTGGATAACAAAGAAGAATTTGATATTCCTTTACATGCATCGAAAACATTTCTACCTTCTTCTTGTCCTGTCCGTAATAATTTAAGAGATAACTCGTCTAAAATTTACATATTGATTTCGTAAATATTTTTCAGCTTAGAATTCGAACACAAAAAAACCATTTTCTTACTGTCATCGTATAACACCACTAATGTCTTCTATTCGAGCCGTCCGACAGGTTTCGAAGGCGATACGTGGAGAATAAATTTCAAAATGAGAGAGACAAAACAAGACGAAGAAGAAGACGGATCAAACGGAGAAAAGATTATCAAAGAATGGGTGACAAACGTTGAAAAAAATAAGTGCTTTCTCCGATGCTTATTTCTCAACAAGAATAACTACGCTTTAGAAAAGAACAGAAGATAAATTGGGAAATTACTGTACGTGGAGATAGCGAGCGAACTGTTTTAGTTGGATTTTAATTACACGTGGATAAATATTATTCCGCGTCTTTAGAGTAAAATTAGAAAGCAATCGATGGAATTAGTGCAGGTAATCATCATGGCGAGCTGACGGTTAAATTAGTTCATAATTTATTATTACTTTAAGTAACGCTTTAAAGAAGTGTTTAATTTATATAACGCTTAAGATAACTGAAATGAAAATGGAAACTATTTTAAACTAATGGTATTATTATAATGGGTCTGGAGAGAAAAAAAGTGAACCTTCCTATTGTTGGATTGAAAAAAAAGGGAAAGTAGCAAACCTACAAAGGAATTCGATTCCTTTTCCCCCTTTTTAACAGCATTTTTCCTATAACTTAAGTGGCAGAAATATAGGTTTGAAAATGAAAGTGGCTCTAGAAAAAATTGTATCGATCCGTTTCATTTCGAACGATCGTCTCGTTGTTTAATAATTCGATAGTATAAATGATAATAATAAAAATGGCTTTTTAAGTGTTTTATTTACAATAATTTAACGCTCGGATATCGAAATGATCAATTATGATGGCAATTAGTGGTAATATATGCCACGGATCAGTAGAAAGAATATGAAAAAAAAACATTCTTTTCGACGACAAGCAGCAACAACAGCAATAATAGTAATAAACGAAGAAACATCCCGCTTTGTTTTTTATTAGGTTGTTTAATTTATGAGTTCAAGGTTAATGATACCGTGTGTATTTATATTACTACAATTTTCTATCTTTTTTGGAAGATTTTTGTGTTACTTCCACGTTTATTGTTCGCGCCTTTTGGCAGTTTCATTACTGTGAACGTTGCCGTTTCTTTTTAATAAACCTTAATTCCAATATCTTCTTCTTTCAGCTTGTAATTGGTGAATGGATGACACTAATGGAACTGATTAAATGCCACACGGGACAGAATGAGAAACCGTACGACCTGAGTAGGAAAAAATATTAAGCGAAAGAGGGGAATGAAAAACGTGAAAACGTCCCGAAAAAAGAATGTGCATAAATCCAACTTTCAGTCCAAACATGTTTCGATCGTTATTCACCCACATAATGGCTTTGCATTTTGACGTTCCCGCATAAATTCCTTGTTCCCTTACTTTGTTCTTTCGCTCGCTTTCGCCTCCTCGTCTCCTTTACCTTCGCCCAAACAACTTAACACGTACAATGCAACAGAACGCACACAGACACTTTCAGTACTGATATGGAAGAAAAGGATGCAACAGAAGACAAAAGTTAAAGGAAAAGGTTAAGCCAGATAAAATTACCGTCCATCTCCTTCTCCGTTTTCTTTCCTTCAATCTACTGTTCTGGCCATTATCGTTAATCTAAATACAAAATTAATTTTTCATTCCCCATGTAAGGCTAGATATTAGTAGGAATAGGAAAAGTTTCTAATCGAAATAAATTACATTCCCTTTAACCGTCTCGTTAATTATAATTAATTTAAAATTGTACTGAGAAAAAGTCTTCAATAATAAATTTTAAAAAGAATTCCACACAAACTAACGTGGAATAAATAGTTATTATCGCGACGACTACGACTTTAGTGACCTTTTTACATCGGCAATAAAATGAAATCGTAATAATAATGCTTATAAAATCTGCACATAATATATTATTTTACACAAAAAAGAAAGAGTGAGTAAACAATTTCTGCGGTAATTAACGCGAAGATTTTGCAAGTAAAGAAATGGAGTTTTTTCAACTTCCGGTTTATCTCGCGTGCCATTCCATCGTGTAAATATTTATAATTTTTTTCCTTGATTAAAAAAAAAAGCCCAAACAAATCAGGTGGAAACTGTTTATAGAGATTATAATGTAAATAATAACATGAGACTAGAGAGATTAACCGTTGAAATAAATTATCGAGATAATTTAATGGAAAATTGAATCGAGTTAATAAGATATTCCTTAAAAAGGAAGGCGACGTGTTTTTCAAGCAGAACAAAAAGGTATAGAAAGTAATTGAACGGTTGAGCCACGAAAATAATATTAAAAAAACGAAGGTCAGTCACGTTCTAGGTGTTGTAGGGTGCATTAACAATAAATACCTTCTCAAGATGCACAACAATAATTTTTCTCGTTTTGATTTTTAAATAAATTTGAACGTGATCAAAATCAAATCGAGTAAAAGCAAATTGTGAGAAGCTTTTACTTTGAAAGAATATAATATCGTATTATTAAAATGGAAAAGCTCATCTACATCGTACCGATCGCGCCATCTAATAATCGTTCCCAAGACTATTTACCTGGCGGTGCATCGTTTTTCGCCATTTCTTTAGATCCTCTTTATTAAATCTCATAAACATAAACGTCCGTTTGCTCCATCATCGTCGTCATCTCTTTGAGGGCATCAAATAAAAAACGGATTCCAATGGAATTTGTCGCTTCTTTGATTTAATGCAACGAACTCACGCGGTCTCGCCCTCAAAGCCAACGAAATCAAACAGAAAATCCTTTCCACCCACCATGATTTACTGCTGTTTACCAGCAGATTTACGATTCCAATAAATATTCCGAATTTTATATAAAGGAAAAATTAGCTTAGAAATTCTCATATTATTATAATATAACAGGGTTGTCGTGCATTCGTAACACTTAAAAATAAACTTAATAATAAAAATAAACTAAATAAAAAGAAAATAAAAAAAGTTTTATGTACCATTGTACTCACCGCACACCACTCTATCGAAAGGGCTCATCCAATCTGAAAATATACACACGATTAAAGGTTATTGAGGTGACGAAGAAAATATTATTTTAACCAATGATTTAATTGTTACGTTACTATTATTATTATTATCGTACCATTGCATGCATTCCATTATACATATGCACATATTAAGCCATTTCTTTTATGTTAACGATTCTAATTGTCTAATAACGTGTCATCAGGTGAAAACAATGCATAATAAAGCACGACGAAATAATAATCAACAGACACTTTTCAAATGAAACCATCGTAAAAACTGTTGAAATTAAAATAATGAAGCTGGACAATAACAAATATTATGTAAGTTGTTGTTAATTATCGACAAAAGTGATACATACAACATTCGTGTTGTCGTTATTTGTTCGTTTGTTAATGATAATCGTTTTAATTTGCCATTTATTACCATAAGTAATAAATATGCAAGCAAATATATTGCTATAAGTAACGTTCGAGTGCTTATTGTTAAAACGAATCTGGAAAAAGGGAAAATACAAAGTTCTGTTTACTACAAGACAATTAATAATTACGCACACGTAATATTGAATGAACTTAAATCGAATGAATGTTTATTGATAATCTAAACGGAAATTTTATTCACTTGGAATAATTTCCTCCTATTATAATAACAATAATAATAAGCATTATCAATATTATTATTGCGTTTTGTAATTTTGTCCCTTTTATTTCAGATATTTATTGTGTTGGTTTAATTTTTTTGTTCTTTTGTTAGCATTATTACAGATTTTTAATTAACAACTATCACGAAATTATTAAATCAAAACTGTTGAGGGTGACTAACGTTAAATTTAACTCTTGAATTTCCTCTTGTTATTAATACAAAGCATTAATCATACCGATTTCAAACAAACTCCTTATTCAAATCAAAAGAAAAAAACACTTTTCCATCAACAATGTGTTTTTCGAACATTTCCCGAGATTTATCGAATCGCGTTTCGTCAGACTGGACGATTTATTTGTTTTCTTGAATAAATTAAATCCGGACAGGATCGAAGTGCTTTTTATTCTGCTATTAATAAATTAATAACATTTGCTTTTTTTGAAATGATTCCAACATTTTAATTTTCGGTTTTACTCGTTTTCCTTTCTTTTATTTCAGGCTTATGTCGAGCCACGTGAAAGTGAGAGAAGGCAACAACGTCTAAATAAAGCAGAATTTTTCAGTAAAAATTACTGAACGGGTAATGTAAAAGTCAAGGCCAGGAAATCGTCAGAAAATAGTTTCCGAAAAAGAAGAAGAAAGTAATTTAAGTTCGTCTAGTGAAAGTAACGTATTCAAAAGAATTTTTTTTTTGAGCAACAAGTGCCGAAAGTAAATGATGAAGTCTGATGTTGAGAATGGTAAATGATTAATGAAAATAAACTGAAGAATGTATAAGAATTCCTTTAAATAAATACTTGAAGGCATTCACTTCATGCTTCTGCCTATTCAAATGCCCTAATAACAATAACAACTCCATCTTGAGATGATCCCATTTCATTCTTTTGTTGTTCTTTTATATTCACTGCAAGGAATCATATTCCAATTTGATTCCAACTAGAATGAAAATGGAATGGTTCCTTATTAGGATGCTTTGCATAAAATAAGGGCCGCTCATTATTTAAAGCATTTGCAAATCGTTCTACGAATTTACGATCATTAAACAAAATTAATAAAGCAAGTAAATTGAGGCTAAACAATTAAAATAACGACTGATTTAATTGAAAATTAATACAAGTTAATAATTGTAATTAACAATAATGATTAATTACGTTTTAAGATTCTAAAAGTTATAATAATTAATTTAATTAATAATGCTCTTGGCTGTTTATGTTGTGGTTATTATTATTACTTTTCGTCATTAAACTCATTATCTGAATTACTAATATAATTTTCAATATTAATTACAAAAAAATTCATAGCAATTATTAAAAAAAAAAAAAGAGGTTATGGTGCCATTATAAAAATGAATAATAATGAACTGCATAATAAAAGTTTTTAAAATAAATATGCAAATAATTCCGATAGCAGTAAAGGAATCAAATTCCCTCCAAAAAAATAAATAAATAAGCCAAAAATAATTTGGATATGTGCGATTAATAAAAATTCCTTCTTCCTTCCATTTCCTTTCAGCTAAATCATTTTAATTCGGACGATGATAATAACTTTTTTCGAAATAATAAAAATTGTCACCGTCTTTATTGTTATTACTTTATAAATTATGTATTATTATTAAATAAATTAATTTAATTTGTTAAATTGCTCATAACAATAACAATGATAATAATAATCAAAAATACTGTTTGCAAATCATTTAATTGATTTAAATGGCGATTTATGGTGTCATTTTTCTAATGAAGCACTTTCGCTACAAAAAAAAAACTTATTATAACGTGGATTCCGCCGATTTTCCAAAACCAATTGTTGATACAAACGCATGATACCGACGATTGATGCCGATTATTATTCAATAACGAAATGATGCATTGTTATGGAGACATTCGGAATGCCTTCAGAAGCATTCGTATGTTTATATGTGTTAATGCACGTTTATGGCTAGTTTTTATTGTTATTGCCTCCTAAGTGGCCATTAAACGCACATTTTATTGCTATTTTTTTCCTTTCCTTTCGAAGAGGAACTACCCTGATTTACCGACGCATCCAAACGATCATCCGTCGCATCGCTTAAAGGAGAGAAACACAGCAAGCGTTTGTCGCACGAATTCATAATACGTTTTACGTTAGCCAGTGTGGAAAGAAAAATAATACAAAATGAGAATGAGAGAGAATCGAGAGGGAAAAGAATTAATAAAACGGCTTTCGTCGCGGAACTTATAAACACATTATAAAAATTAAGGGAAGAAAAAATGATAGGCCGTTTATTATTGCCAGTTTAAAGCTAAAATGCCCGAAAATTATGCTGTCAATTGGATCGATATAAATGATCATGCATTACAAATTGTCGTTCAATAAATGTGAAAGCGATTGTTCGTCTATTTTCGTCATTATCAAGCTCACTAATCCGATAATTAGACGCCAATTCGAGTGAACAACGAGCATGCAAATTATTCGATAGGTTTTCGCTACGGCGAATAAAACAATTCATGCAGTCGCATTCGCGTTTACGAATCGAATCCGGTCCGCAAACGGCCACCAAACGAATGATAATCGAACGTGAAATTACCTGTAATCGACATCCACGGGTACCTGGGTATGTCTGGAATGGGTTGACCGCCGGGTGTGGCGTTTTGCGAGCACGAATTTAACGGATCGACGACGGCGCTAGCGGCCTGATGGTAGAATTGCGCGGCGACGGCCATCGATGCCGACGCGGCGCTGACCGAACTGGCCGCGGAGACGGCGGCCCCGTTCTGATGATGGTGGCCGAGCGTGTAATTGACCATCGAGTCCGTGGGCGCGACGTTGCCCGTCAGGCCGGCCGTGTACCGGCACGACTTGTCGGTGGCGGCGTCGACGGCGGCCGCCGCTGCCAGCGCGGCCGTGCTGGCGCTAGAGGAGAACGCGCCCGGAACCATGCTGCCGGACGCCGCGGCCGCATTGAACGCGGCGACCGCCTGCTGCTGGTGGTGATGGTGTGCGGCGGCCGTTGCCGCCGATACGTACGGGTACATCCTCGATGCGGGCGACGTCGACGATGCGCTGCTGTTCGAGTGCTGCGGCGACGAGCCGCTCGGCGAACCGGAAGAACTGTAATTGACGGCCGATGCGAGCGTCGACGAGTCGATCGAAGTCGTTGCTGTCGTCGCCGGGTTCGCGAACAATTGCTGATGATGGAACTGCTGGTGGTACTTTGGGAGCATGCTATCGATGATGAATTTGGAACTCATTGCTGACACGCAATGATCCGATCACTACTGTCGCACGTCGCACTTGATCTCATAGTCCGTTCACGGGGACGATCGCAAAATCGAATTGTCAAATTAAGTAGATTGCAATTAAACAACAACGACGACGACGACGGACGTCGGCGATACGTCGCAGAAGTATTCGCAAATCTGTCGCAATAACGCGACGTACCTATCACAAGAGCACAACAACAACGACACGCTTCTTCTTTTACGACCGCGCGCACCACTTTCCAGCAGGGCAATAATAAATGTGTTATGTATGTATATTCGTATAAACGTCGTTTAACCCTATTGCTTTGCGGAGAGAGAATTTCTTTCTTACGCGTCCTTCTCCTCTACTTCTTCGAATCCTTTATGACCCCATGTATGTGTGTTTCGGTCTCTATAGCCCTCTATGCCTTATCCGTTGTACTACTACGTCGACACACTCTGGTGCGGGTCTAATGGCGCGCCCCACCACGAGACGCCAAAATCCGAGCAGGTGCGGGACTCCGGCCAATCCGGGACCGTCAGAGACACGCGGCGTCTCGCGCTCGATATACGCCTTTTGCTTCGGGACGGTTCTCCTCAAAACACTGCGGACACGTTATGCCGTAGCACGGAGGACGAGAGGAACGTCGGACGACCGGCGGCGCGCGGACTCTTCTTTTGCTTGCCTCTCGCTCGTATCGCAGAGACGCGGGCGACAACGACAGCATCAATGCGAGGCTCGCGTTCTTCTGACACTATTTCCTCATCATCGACAATCCAAGCACATCACCACCACTATTTCTTTTTTCTTTAACGGATTCACATGGCGTACACTACCGCGAGGAGCATTTCCACTATTACTACACCATTTGTTTTTTGTTTTTGGCGTATGCAAAAGAACTGAACCAGTGACTCTCAAAAAGATGGGGGTCACCGCGAATAAATACCGTTTCAATAATAGCGAAACGATTTTACAGCCGCATAATAATAAATCGTTACGCGTAGGATTCGATCAATCCGCAGGTCTTGAGGATAAATTGCGAAAATGTAAAATAAATAATTCGGCATAAATATTCGAGTTAAGAAACGACACAGCCCAAGCACGTTTTCTAAATCGCACTATTGCGAAAGATTTATTGGTAGCAAAGGAAATGGAAACTTTAACAAAAAAAAACAAATTTTGTCCGTGTCCAATTGGAAGGTCCACCCATTTAAAAAAAAAATAAAACCGCTTGGAAAACAAAAATTAAAATGCAAAAAGTTCTGTTTAATTCCTTCTTTGACGCCCCAAAATGTTTTTGTTTTAGGTTTCACAGTGTAATGTTAGGGGTGGAGAAACGCTATTTTACCTGTACGTTTTTTTTATACCTGTGCAATTTAAAGTATGGCGTATAATTTATTTAGGATATATAGGTACAAATGCTCTCAGAAAAAAACCTGCAAAAAATGTCGTCAACAACGAGGAATTTTTCGAATGGGTCCGTAATGTTGACAATTAATTATAAAATAAGCCATTAAGAGGCTTTAAATTGCGCTTAACAAAAGCGTAAAACGATTCAAATTCGATTTACCTCTTTTATTTATATACCTTTTTTATTAAGCGTACATAAATTAAGGTCCATCTTGTATTTTTGGCTTTCAATTAATTACATCTAAAAGCCGTATCGAAATAAGAAAATTAATTAATTAAAAATTAGCCTACGTTCTATTGTTCGGTAATGATCATTTAAATCGTAAAATTTACAACATGCCAAAGACAATAAAGCAGCATAAGTGTTCCATCTACCTGATGGTTGGTTAAGAGATAGATCATTGCGGTTCTCATTTATTGGACAATAAAATTATAAAGCAATAAACGTTGTTTATGACGACATCCACCTTGTTGAGTTCTTTAACGGTAATATTATGACGGGGCCCCTTTTTTCTTCTCTCCACTTCGAAGAGGCGACAAATCCGGTAGCCATTAATGCAATTCTGCTTCGCGCTTAGAAACTATTCTCGCGTCAAACATTTAAACAATTTTGCAATTAAAATTTGCGAACAATCTTCGAAACGAGACGCATTTTTAATAAAACGGAAATAATGGAATTTAATAAAATACACCGGAACAATTTCGCTCGCATTTAAACGATGGCAATCGCAGTAGACAAGGGAATGCCATCTAGGGTTTATGTCGGACTCGCTCTGTTATTAACTAAAAATGGCCTTTCGTCCCATCCATCCATTCGAATGGTACATTCCATGACCCTCATGGCAGTACAGCTTTGCGGGATGCTGACCGCTTTTATCTCCCGTTTCTCTCTTCGTTCCTCTTTTTACACGTCTCCTTCTATTATATTTTTTATGGTGTCCTTATCGCTTCCACGGCGTTCGTATTACGTGTCTGTAAGTGTCATATTCGACCCTAGTAAATCGTGTAATAACAATCGTCTTTACACGACATACAATAATAATGGTGCGCCCCTGTATGCCCCGATGGCCCCCCATCGTGTAATCAGTTTATCTTATCTGTGTCACGTACGAAATGATTGTAATTCGTGTAGATTTATTTACATTAATGAGCGCACTGCCAAGATGAAACTTAATACGAACGTTATCACTCACCATTTTCAGATGATACGCTTTATACGGTTTACCTGTAAAACAAGAAATGAAGTTTTAGTTAAAGGAAACAAACGAAATGCAATTGCAATTCTTAAATGCGACTTCAAAACATTTGGAAAAAGAATGGCGACCCGCAAATCATCCGCTAAAAATCATCCGCAGCATTTCACCTCATTACGCCTTCGCGCTGATTACAATAACGCTAACAACCGATGGCACGCACCCTCTCTTTAGTTGACTTTTCAGCCCTCCACGCTCCGTCTCTCTCCTTCCCATCGACGTTTCAACAACTACTAAAAACCCCGAGGGCACTTACTTCCGAGATACAATCTGAACGTAGGCGGCTTCCGAAGATGCCGTAAAACTGTAAATGACCGTTTTTGCGGTTATTTCACCAAGTACGGTGTCATCCGCAGACCCGTTGCGTCCGTCATTCGATGACGCCGTTTTCTTTTTGGAAGACGATCCGACGAGGGGAAAATTAAAATGAAAAAGGTGTACGATCCGTTTACGCGATTCGTCCAATGTCCGATACGAAATTGATTTGACGTTGCGGAGCTTAAAAAATATTTCCCTTTTACCGCAAAAAGAAAAGAATCCATCCTCCATAATACACACAATAAAGTGGAGAACATTACACGCGAACGATAATAATATTATCATACACGACGGTGGAATGAATGACCTATAAAAGAACAATATATCGTACTCTCATGGCGCAATATCCTTTTCAATGGTATCTGTAGCATTCCGAGTGTGTAACACAATCTCCGATATAAAGAAGTCGATCGGGCAGATACATTTTGATACGTTCGATAGGGAAAGAATGGGCAAGAATGAAAGAGAGTAGAGAAAAGCCTCTCGATACAAAATAGTTGCACCAACTCACGGATTTACTTCAATCTCTCTCCTCTCTCTCTCTCTCTCTCTATACAAGCCTCTCGCTCTTTCCCTCCTTCCGTACAAGCTGACACTAAAAATTCCTCAACTGAAGCGTCGCGACGCTCAACGTATCGAGTACTAAAAAAACAAGCGAGACAGACGTGGCGACGACGACGTCGCTCTACGCAAGAGGACTGCGACCTTATTTTGCATTTACTTACGCATTAGCCGTTTATCATATCGGTGTTGTAAAGGAAGTCGATGATTATCCTTAAACAAATAAGGGAAATCGCGAAGAAAAGCGCGGAAAACAGGAAGCTTTTGCGTCAGTCCGATTATTATTATTGTTCTTATGCAGATATTGTTGAGGGTTTGATGGAAAGAATTCCAATTAGAATCGAAGAAATTTAATTAAAACACAAGTAAATTCCAAACGATCCTCGTGCTCGTAATTATTTAACTTTGCTAATATTTAATGGAATTGCAATCATTGCAATGATACAATTATGTAATGGTACGAAGAATGCCGCAATACGAGTTCTAAAAGATTTGCCAAAATCTCGTTCGCGAAGTAAATTCCGGTTATTGCAAAATTAAAATGGATCTCTTTCGAACGGTTAGCGTTCGTCCAAACATATTTCACGTTCGATTTAAAATATTAAAAAATCGTTATTTATTTAATAAAAGTACACGACATCGATTGCGACTGATTCGAACGAGCTTGCTGAAAGTTTTAAGAAATGATTTTTCCGAATAGACGGGAAGAAACTATTTGCGAATCGTAAGCGAATCACTAATCAATATATTATTTAAAACGAAAGAAAACAAATGTTATTAAATTAAAGGATGCTACTACTGCGATTCCGTATTCAAACGCAGTAAGGAACTTTATTTCGTGCACGTTTTCGTTAACTTCTTATGCATATCATCCAGATTTTTCTTATTATTTAAAAATATTATACGAGGGAATATAACAAAGGGGATAAGAAATGGAAAGGAAATTGTCATGTACGTGATTAGCAAGTTATTAATAAAATATCAACAACATCATCATAATTTGTTGCTTAATTCAGATAGGCGAGCAACAACGGCAATAAGTTATAATTGAAATGGACGGCATTACTATTATTATTGGAGAAAATGGTCAAGAACTAAATGGACGTTTCGGTTTCGATAATATGTGTAAATGCGAGGGTGCAAGGTTTTATCATAAATTCCTTTTCAATATGGTTTTTACGTCGTTCGAGATAAAATCAGCTAATATAGTGGCTGACTCGCACCTTTTTATACGAACACCATTTTATTTTTATTTTTATTTTTTTCTTGCTGTTTGCCATAGGATTTTATTTTTTCATATACGTGCATAGGCTTATAATATTATTACAAAAAGAAACTACGATATCAGCTAGGGTCAGCTATAATTGTTATCACGATGAGTGCACGCATTTTTTCTTGACTCGATTTCTTTAGCGTTCATTAATATTAATTCAAATATTTAATCGAATCCCTTTCGTTAACGCTCAGCAGTTTCTTTTTTGTTGCGAATCGCACTTATAATCTAACTTTATGTAAAGCGTATCGACGAAGAGATTGGCAAAAGGATTAGCCAAATCGGCTGGTCGAAGGATTCGCAAGTGACATCTAGTACATAATAGCAGTAGGAGCAGGACAATTATTATTTGCACTAAAATAAGGGGTGGAAAATTGCAATGGCACATCAGGAGGGTGAGTAGAAACACGTATCCTGCATCGAAACTCATGCGACCCCTACTAGCAATCCTTGACACTGCAACGACGCTTTTCGAACGATACCAAAGGACAACAACATTTGCCCTTCTTCTTCTTATTATTATTACTCTTGTGTTATTCTTATCAAAGAGACTTTTGTTAACTAATACTTCATCAGCTTATTTGGTAAACTCAACAGTGAGATGCTCTTAAGACGTCCGAACAATTACTTTTATAAAGCACTCCCTAATAGAGAGATTCTCTACGTTTTTTCCTAGCTAAAATAAGAACGGAGTTAATTATTCAAACAGCAATTTTATCATCATTTATTCCTTTCCTTTTTCTTTGGCTCTTTTATAACGAGCATTTCAGAGAGGAATCCTTAAACGTGAAGAAACAGGGTACGAAATGGATGGAATGAAGCACAGAAGAAAAAAAAAACGTTAAGAGAGAGAAAACTGTTGAATAAATTATGTAAGTAAAGGCATCTTGACGTAGAAAGATTCCAGATTTACGAGTAGGCGTTAACGTATACGTGCTTTTTTTTCTTTATTCTCGAGTGAGAGAAAAAATTAATTTACGCATTTTAAGATACATACGTAAAAGATGGCTTGCTTATATCTCAAGAACTTTTTCTTTGAATATGCAACGTTCCACTCCTTTATATCAGTCGAATAATATAAGGTAACGTGGACTGTAAATCAATCATAACGAAACAGCGGCATTACATCTATTGAAATCAGATCTTAAATTGCTGGCATAAAACTTTATTAATAGCCTTATTTACTCGCCTCAGTTTCAAGTCTCTCTCGCATTTCGTTCCTTTCTTATTGGAATTCAGCTGGAAGAGAGCAGAAACAAAAAATTATAATCGTTTAGGCTGCACCAGCTAATTGGCAAACGAAACGTTTATTTATGTGGAATTTTGAAACGAAAAGAAAAGCGAAGGAAATTGTAGAAATATTTCTTTCGAAAAGCAATCGAAAAACACGAAGAAATAAAAGGCCATAAAGATGGATTAACGATTTGAGCTATAAATCGTTCCATTCGAAAAGTTGAGAGTAATTGCTTTTACTCGTGTTCACATATACGTTTCATCAGTGCCATCTGGACGGTCCTCGCACGAAACCGGCGAGGGGTTGGATACCGGAACTACCCTTCACGAGAGCAGGAATCTGCACACTGCCAATTTCGAATCAACCCTTTCGTTTGCAGGCAAATTGCAGCAATAAAAGAAGAAAATTCGCTTCTGCAGATTAAATGAGTAGAAAAAAGGGGAAATGGCTTAGAAGACGAGAATTAACCCTTCTAAAATGGTTATTACGTTAAGATGGTGGCGGCGAGCAGACAAACTTAATTTGCCGGAATCAATTTGCGCGGCGATAAACGATTATTGCCTTGTAGGATTAATAACTACTGGAATCTGAATGGTAGGAATGGAAGAAAAAGGAGCACGAAGACAATTCGGCGGTGGCCAAAGGTATTTATTGATTCGCAGAAACACGTGCACATCTTTTTTTGTATCTAGGACGCACATGCGCTTCCTCAAGCTTCATTCAAGAACTTACGACAAATGTGAAAGAAATTAATCCAAAGAGAAACTTAATTGCATTTATGTAAATGCAACTTTATTAACGCTGATTCCAACTTTTGGATTAATATGCTTTTGAACAATTCTTCCACTTGCCCGTCTAAAGTCCACTTTCTTCTTCAATGAGAACAATGATTCTAATTGTATTTACAATTCCTCTTGCGTACTTTTTCTTCGTTTAAGTGTTATTTAATCTGTGAGTGAAACGCCACATAATTATAATGTTTTGTTTTTATAACGTCCTAAATAATAAAATCCATTTAATGGCACCATAAAAGCGCAACTACTACCTTGTTTACAGATGTATTTATTAACAATCAATAAAACGTTTACCTTTACGTTTTTATTATCACAACGACCATCGTAAAAAAAGGAGAGTAAGACACAAAAAAAGGAACAACATTCTTCTATATGTGTATTTGAAGTAGTACCCCCTTATACTATTATAAACCAATTCCCAATTTCTTCATTTTCACCCTGGCTTTTCCTGTGTTTAGCTTTACGATCGATGAATAAAGTAAGAGAAACAAAGTTACAAAAGGATTATAAAAAAAAAATGGTATTCCTAGACGAAATGCATAAATCGAGAGAGAGAGAGACAGGGTGATTTTTTTACCGCGGTACCCTTCAAAATGACAACAATATTGAAATAGTTTGACCAGAGAATGGGGCGGATGAATAATAAAGAACAAAAAAAAATAACTAAATGCATTGACCTCGTAAAAAAAGAAAAAGGGTTGTGGACTGCAATAAAATAAACGATCTTCCTTCAACTATTTCCTTATTCTTTACCTTCAGCAATTTAGAAAGAATTCCTCAACTCCTTTCTGTGTGTTGGGTTCTTTAGTTAGTTGACGTTTTTTGAAAATAACCTTCAGTGATTTCCGTAAATCCTTTCTTGATTCTCGTCCAGTATGCGTTTGTACTTAAAGACATTAATAGCGAAGTTTGAGTGGTAAAGTGAATGTGTGAAGGAATTTAACCAACTAAAAGTCGATTAATAATTAATTTAACCGCGTAGAAAGCAAACAAAAATGATTATATAACTGCGAAGTAAGTGGATAAAAATCATATCATAACGGTCATGAGTCATTGCACATTTACGAGCTCCCATCGAGCCAATAAGTCAATTACATTCGCGTTCAGTCTACGTAAATTCCGTCCAAATACGGTTATAGATATGTTAATCCGGCAATTGCATTTGTTCGACGCGAATTATTATAGGATCGCTCCCCACATTTACAATACAACGCTATAAACGAACGCGAAACTTGCGTTCGTGCCAAGAGATTCGTTTAATAATTGGCAAGTTCCCTTATACTTTTTCTTATTTGCCACTTTTCACGGTTTATCTTGTACACGAGAAGTTTATTCTGCAGCAAAAGTACAGAACAATCTACATATAAAATTTGTAAGCGGCCTCAACATTAACAATTTAACCTTTAATCGAGACATTGGAAATGAAAATGAGAGACGTAGA
Organism: Hololepta plana; assembly: GCA_963695495.1. Classification (NCBI taxonomy): domain Eukaryota; kingdom Metazoa; phylum Arthropoda; class Insecta; order Coleoptera; family Histeridae; genus Hololepta; species Hololepta plana. The sequence continues at coordinate 712,230 of OY968834.1, read as the reverse complement.
GAGCAACTTGTTCTAATTCATTGACTTTTTTCATTTTCCCTAAGTGAACGCGACCGTTAGAAAATTGTTGTTCGGATCAAGGTAAAAAGTTTCCTCTCGAGCAATTTTCGTTTGTTATTGCAACGATCTCATTTGGCAAATAAATTTTTAATCGAGCGCCAACAAACCGAGCGCCATCGAAACGAAAAAGAAGTTTCAGTCGCTCGATTCTATTTAACGACGGACCCGGTTATACAAACGCACACGAGCGGCCACAAATAAATTTTATAAGCCAACATGTGATAGAAACAGATCTTTAAATAATTAAATTGAACATATCGAATAGGGAAGGTCCGCGCTTCAATGATTTGTTTATTATCGTTTTTAATGCTAATTTATGCACTTAGTGCGAGATATTTTCAATTGCAAACAGAAAAACGATCGCATAAAAATGAGTGAGAGTTAATGCCAAAGATTCTGGTTGGTGCAATTGAACTGAGAAGAAGTAAGGAATCGAGAGCCGCGCAAATGTTAATAATTATTATAGCCTACAATATTAGACGCGTCTTTTATTATTTATTTATATTGTTGTAATAATTTATAGTTGAATAAGATTTTTTTTGTTCACGCAAAAAAGTGCACGAGACTCTCCGCTACGGCGAACATCACGTTAATTTGCATACGGGTTTCTCTCTTTCGCACTTCTTCACTCTCAATCATGATTTTTCTCCTTTCTACCATCTTCGTCAACTGCGAAGGTAAAGAGCTGTTGTTGTAAATAAAACCAAAAATACTTGTCTTCTAACTTATACGTATTCATAAACTTAACATTGTAATATAACTCTGTACTTATTCAATTGATGAAAAAATAAAATGAAAGTAAAGGACGAATTGTACAAGTTGCATGCAAATAACTGTAATAAAGATAGTCAACGAGAATTCATCTAACAAGAAATAATCGTAATTTATTACAATGATAAATCATAAAATCACAATAAAAATCTCTACTCCTTATTATCAGCATCTTTTCTCGTTGTTTTCATAACATTATCGTTATTATTTTATCATCGGTGCTTTGAGTATTTTATAATGTGCAATTTTATCTCTTGCCTTTTGACGGTTCTTCTTTATATCAATTACGAACAATTAAAACAACGAGCTTCGCGTGGGCCCGAATCGCAAATTCGTTATCACGTCCGATAAAAAATAACAAGCAATTATTCGGTGTATGTATTCGCAAGCAATGACCGCGTTTCATAAAACTGCTTAGCCATCAAGAATATAATCAAACCGCAATCCCATTTGTTCCAGGCGCAGTCATTAGGAAGCAGTGATTTTTTAAGCACCGATTTTTTTAACACTGATTTTTTAAGCTCAATTTTTTTAGCAGTGATTTTTTAAGCTGTAATTTTTTTAACAGTAATTTTTTAAATAGCGATTGAACGAAAAGAAGCGATGATAGTTTAAGTGATTGCGATGAATCGTTGCCTGTATTTTGGCGGGTTTTTGAAGTGGAACCTGCACGTTTGAAGGACGACGTCGACCTTTTTTTTTGTCTTTATTCGAATCGTTTCGAGGATGCATAATTTTAACAATAGAATCCTGGACACACAAAGCGGTAACGTAACGTTAGTGAAAAAGCGGAAAACTACGACAGGGCGTTGCCTGTACGGGTCCCCAGTTGGTCGATATTCAAACATGGCTGCCGATCATCATCCTCGGCCAACATGGCATCCAGGCCAAAGTGAAAAGAAAAAAACCGTAGCTAGTGTCGCCAACTATTTGTTACAATGAGCATCCCCGAAAAAAAAAGTTCATTAATAACGATCGCATTTGATCGTCGTTCGACGTCCGATTCGATTAGAAAGAGAATCGAACGTCCGAACGTGTTAATCGAGCATTGAGCGGTAATAAAATCGGTAGATTAAAGTGTTCGTCATCGTCGTCGACGGGAACCGAGCGGGAAAAACGCGGACCGCGGACGGCTTCCGTTGTTGCCGCTGGTAGTTGTGCCCTATTGTTTTGCGTCGTTTTGATGTGAAGAGTTTCGCTCGAATGTGTAACATTGAGGTAGGTCAATAATCAAAGACACGCTCTCTCGCTCCGTCGCTTTTTCTTCAATTATCTCCTACTATTTAATGCAACCGACTTAAACCTCCATAAACCGTTTCGTGTTTTATATGTTCGCCTAGCTGGCATTAGATATATAGATATAAAGCCTATGATTTCGTATCTTAATCGTTACTTAAAGGCGTTCGTTTTATTGTCATTACAATAATTTACATACAAGTAAATCCGTATTGTGTTATTATAGATTGTCGTTTGTAAGACTCTAGGCGAAAATGAATATTAAACGAGAAAGCGATCGCTTAAGCGAAGCAAAAAAAAATCGATTTATAATTAAGATCCGGTTAATTATTATGCTAATGATGGGAGTAAAATGAAATGTCTGAACGTGTTAACGGCTGTGGATAAAAACTGAAATCTTACTTAATTCAAGCACCAATTAATCACGTACGTTTGCCATATAATAATGATGGTCGTTTAAAATTAAACGCGGATTATACCATTAAAAAGAACTTCACGATGATGATGATGATGGGGCTATGAAAGAGGAAGTAAGGAAGAGACCGAAGGGAAAAGAGGAAAAGAAAATTTTTTATTGTCATTTAATCGGGACAACATTCTGTAAGCTTCTTTTAGACTCTTGAGAGACAGAAATCGTTAGTTTTACGATCCATAAAGTTACGCCATAAAGAAATGAGAGTAAAGAAAAATATATATATATATTTTTTATATATACGGTATATATAAACAATGTCAATAATATGGAGCAACGACAGAAATAGAACGAGATAAAAGTGGGTGACGTTAAAATGAATGAAAGTAATCGTAGTAATATCGCGTGGAACGAAGGAAAAAATGTTATGCTTCGATTAATGAAATTAATTAATAATCGACGACGGCAATTTCGATCCTTAATTGAACAATTTGCGTTATTAATAACGATAATAATAACGAAGGAGATTTTTTCTTTCATTTCCATTCTCACACTCACTTTTATTACGAATTACAATTACACGTATGAACGCAATGGAAACGAAAGTTACATTCACTTGCACTTGGTGCGTTAACAGCAAGATGGCTTTTTAAGGAACCAGAAACGCACTCGGTTATTTTAATTTAATTTTGTCGTTGTCGTCGTCGTCGTTGTTGCTTGTATCAATGAATGAATTACACCAAAAGAAAGACCGAATTGACTCTGAATGTAATTGTATAAAGCGAGAGAGGCAAGTAACCGACATTATTTAAATTACCGTTCGTTTTATTGTTTGTTTGTCCAATTTACATGCTGTATAAATTTATTATAATTTGCCCATAAATAAAATAAAAGTGTATTTTATTTAAAAATAAATTACGTTTATTATAACGTAATTATTACCACCTTATTTTCTGGTAAAAAGTACCTACAACTTAGAGAACGAGTAGAAATGATTCTTTTTAAACGATAGACTCTCATTGTAAATAATAGAAAAGTGAGAAAATAATTTATTAGGCATTTTAATGGTCTCTCGCATTTATTTATAATAGAAAAAGGGGGATTTTTTATGGGACCATCAAATTGTTTATTCGAGCATAATTCGCAAACGCGTCACAAATAATTATGATAATATCCACATCGTCATTGGACGAGCGATATAAAATTCGTTCTGTGTGAATACCGAAAAAGCTTTCCTTTGGAATTCATAACCGATACGTCTCGCTGAGTTCGAAGCTTCTTTGTAATTCGCTTTGTTAGATCAATACGAAAGCGACCAAATTAAACCGGAGGAATTTGGCCTTGATGATGTTTAGTGTTTTTGAACTTTCAATACAGCCTTCGTTTAAGCCTACAAACACTTGTGGATGCTCACTTCACCGATGTGTGATGAAATATACCGCATTCTAATCGTTAAGGATTTAAGAATATTTCTCTAAGCTTCTTCTCGCTGTTAGTTTATAAAGCTCTAAAAATTAGTCTGGTACAAGAGTTCTTTTCCTGTGTCTCTTCTTGTTTTTTTTTTTAATTAAAAGAGTTTCAAAAAGAGTTAATTGCTGCAATTAGTGCAAAAAGCAAATGTATAGGAGGGTCTTCTAAAAATTATCGAAAAGTGGATGAATTTCAATGTAAAACTCTAATTCATCGACCTCTAAAGTTTATTTCCAATTAATCAATTAAGGAGCAATACCTTCAATAAATAAATACTTTTCAGTGAAGATTGGTGCATATAATTGCATTATTTCTCCCAATTCGCACAAAACAAAGATTCGTAAGAAAAATGCGAATTTTTGGCCATCTAATATTTAAACGTTGATTTTTTTTTAAATGAATTATTAAACAATGATTTTATGTAATCTTTTTAGGCCGGAATAAAAGGAAATTCACGAATAATAAACAGAGAATAAATTTCGGAAAGACTTGGCTGTTAATTAAACAAATGAACGTTTTGTCTAAAGTTGAAAATTTATGAGCCAATCGTAAATATTTCGTTGCAACAAACCAATAAATATGTCAGGGTTTAATTTCTTTTCTCCGTGCATTTCTTACTCCTTCTTTCTGCTTGATTCTTTTTACCGTGCCAACACTCTTTCCCAATACAATAATAATAATAATAAAAGGGTAAAAAAATCACCTTGAAATCAAAATGTACGACTTTCATCATTTACCTTAACTACCCCGTTCGAAAGAGGATAATGGTTTCTTGGAATAGTTTTTTCTTTGCAAAAGTCGAGAAAAAAAATCTTAATGCTTACTACCTGTGAAGGTGAATTTATACGATTGCACTGAAAGGCAATAATGCTAATTAACGAAAATAAATATTTATTTATTCATCTTAACCGGATTCAATGAAGAATGTGTTTGTTTCTTATTGAGAGTAATCTTGGATATGAAATAAGGACGAATAGGAAGAAAATGTTCGCCGCTTATTCTATATTCGGCTTCTTTTCCTCTCCCTACGTTGTTGTGATTATTATTATTAGTATGGCACGATTTGTGGACGACTCAATAAATTTACGTTATGGACAATAAACGGTAATAAAATAATAAACATGCTATAAATAATAATAACGGCTGGTCTTTGCCTTCGCGGTTTTTTTATTATTATTATCATTACCCATTTTTATTTTGTGAAAATTTTTATTGCCAAATAATGCTCGATTATTATGGCATTAAAATATATTAAAGTCCTTTAATTTAAGCCAATAACTCACACCGAGCATTAAAGGAAACAACAACAACGTTAATTAATGATTTGTTAAACTATTACAGAAAAATTGCCAATTATAGCTTAAACGAGTAATTTGTGGAATGTTTTAATAATAAATAACATTTTTTTTGTCGTCGATGGCATTCTCAAATCTTAGCGAAATAAAATGCGAACCGTTTAACTGCAGTTACACAAATCTGGCGCTCCGCATTTCAGTTGCAGATTGACGTTTTAAGCAAGGCTATTTGGGTTTTTGTTTTTATCAAAAATCGTAAATTTCCCAGTTGAACCCGTAAATGTCACGTCCTTTAATTTACAACTGGTGGTTGCAATAAAAGAAAGAAAGCAAAAGAAACGTATACGAAAGCAGCAAAAAAAAAAAAGAAGATACAAGTAGAAGAGGAAAAAATCCAGCAATTTTCTATTGAAGTTACCACTGCGAATATAGCACAGACTTGTAATAAACCTTGAAACATTTAACCCTTCATTTATAGCTTCCTCTTCGTCCACTGTATTATATTTTTTTCTATTCATCTACATCTTCTATACTTGCCTATACAAGTCTTTTGTCTTTTCCATCTTCGTCCTTGTGAAGATTTACGATTTCAATATGCGGTTGACCAAAATTTCGCTTAAGAAGAAAACTAGATTTCAGTACTCATTAAAGGAAAATCATTAAGCACTGTTTATTGAAATTCTTGCTTCTACAAATACGAATCCATTCGATTCAAGAAATTAAAAAAGGGGGAACCGAAATGAAGAAGGTTACCTTTTTTATGGGTTTTTTTTTAGAAAAGGAGTAGTAAAAAATCCACCACTGTATTGTTATTATACCTCTCTAACCCTTCGGTTAACGAATGGGACAATAAAGTAATTCCAGCCTTGGTTTAAATAATACTTTGAGGACGTTTCAGCCATTTGTCTTGTAATTGTAGATGTTTTTGTGGGGGATAAAATCGAGATTAGTCTTCAGCTGGTTGTCTTACACGTAACACGTATCTAAAATCTAAAATGGGGAGTGCAACGTTGTGGGGTGGCGTATTAACGTAACAACGGTGAGTAATTGAATAAATTGCAGATTTTTGATTAATAACTAATCGCTTAAGATTTATTTGCGCGGAAAATTCGAAACCTTTCTAATATAAAATGTTATCGTGGCATAAATTCGGATTTCAGAATTAAGAATTCCCACTGAGAGGCGCCCATATAGACGTCTTTATCACCGAAAGTTTTGACTCCTTCTATGCAAAAGTTGCTCCCTTTTTCTGCAAGTAATTAACAAATACGACCGTGCCGCGTTCGTAAATTAAACCGGAAACGCTTAAATGGAATGTTGACTAGTAATTTTTGAGACGTTCAATGCTAAATTAATGCGATTTTAATTGAAACGAAGCGCCAATATAAGCGAGCCGAGCGAAAATATCGAGTCAACGAAAGATCAAGGTTCTTCACTTATCAATTGTTGTTTTCAAAAGAGGCGAACGAATCAGTGACACCACTTACCACCACTCTTCGCTCGTCCAATATCTTTCGTTACGATGCCACTCGAATTGTCGATTTGCATATACTAACTAATTAACTGCCTCTCTCGTAAATCTTATGATTTATTAGGAATTAAAAGCTGTTTTCGAAAAAATTTACTTCCAGACGTTCCCGTCATTCTTTCTCCGCTTGACTTCACTTTGCCCCTCGCATATTCGTATAAGCGCAATTCAAAGTTTTAGTGCGAATTTTACTTAACTCTTGTAACTACTACAATGGTGTAAATTGGTTAATATATTCAAGCAATATTTCTTATCGAGTCAAGGACATCTGTGTACGGTTCTTATATACACACATATATATACGTACAATAAAGAGAGAGTGCCTGACTGTAGCAACATTTTGTAGTCTTTATTGCACGTTAAAATAAGCGTTTCTCAACTTTATTTCGCCATCGATTTTGCGGAGAAAAGGAGGAAAGCTTCCTTTTTATTTCGCGTATCAGTTGAATTTCCTCCGAGCCAGCTATTTATTAGACTTTTCTTCCACCGGCGTTATCCAATATCCACGTTTTCGAGCGTTTTCTACATCGTCGCGGAATGTTCTCTTCTGCGAACGATGCAGATTTAAATTTAGAGCGGCGAATATTATTTTTGGCCGGAAAACGATTATAATTCGTGCGTCGCGCCGCGAGGTGAACGCTTTCTTAAGATACTCGCTGCGTACAATTATTTACACGCACACTCTAAATCCTCGCACTTTTCTCTTTCAATTAATTACAACAGTTTTTCGTTTCGCTCGAAAATCGAGGCTACGTACATAAATTCCGACGTTATTAATTTAATTTAATTTGGAAATTAAACACAATTCTCGCACTTTCTCTCTCTCTCTCGCACTTGCAATCGGTTCGTGCCGGATTAAATATGATTCTTGCATAAGTAGGTCCGTCAAAATGCAATAAAGTCCTTGTTCCGTCTCCACTCTAGTCGCTTTCGTTCCTTTTCAGTTTGTAATATTTAAATTTAGTTTATACGAGCGCCAAGGGACTTTGAAATACGGTTGCACATTACTGCAATGCAATTTGGAGAGGAAGACGACAATGGTAGTGCAAAAGCATAATGCAATAATTGAAGCGGGGGCGTCTTCCATTTATTTGCCTTCCTGTGTTCGCATGTGTGGGAAATGATAAAATGCAGAAATAACCATGCGTTTTCTGCCACCTATGTTATGCGGAAATTTGAACATTTTCCATAAGTGGTAGTCGCTCTTATTTTCTCCAGTCCCTCGCTGATGTGATCTCTGATAAAATCCATTTATTTTTGTATCCTCTCGAAACGGCTTGTTTTCTTAAATGATAAATTAAGGTCTTACGTACTTATAAGTAACTGTTGACACGTAATGTTTTTATGAACCACGTTAAAAAGACGTTGATGAATTGTAACGCACCAGAAACACACGCACATGTCCAACGAGAGAAAGAAGTAAAGAGTAGGAAAGAGGAAAGAGGCCAAAAGCCAACGCGCAACGGCTCATAAATAACACTTGTAATTGTTTCATATCGTTTCATTATCGTTATTAAATATTATCATTAATAGCGATAGTAAAAGCCATTGTTTTATGTAACGTTAGATTGCTTTCCGAGCCATTTTCCTCCCTCAAAAGGCGACCGTGATTCCGCAGTGACAGACGACAAAATGCTTTTGTAAATGGGAGGACGCAGATAAACGCGGGGATGGATAATTCATTCCACGGCCGGATCCCGCATGTAGAGGATCGGTCGGCTGGTTGGTTATCTGGACGATTTTCACCAACCTTTTACGATGGCGTTCCAAAAGTTCGTCAATTACGTCTCGATTAAATTCGTAAATTAATATCTCTCGAACGTTTTGCGATTTATTTGCGAATTTGTAAGAAATTTGGGCGAAGTTTTGATAATGATTAATTACTATGATGGCCATTTGCTTTTGCGGATTAGAATTGCAAATTTGTTTTAGCAAAATGCTTAAATACAATTTTTACAAAGTAATATTATGTCGTTGTTTTTTTTGTGTAAAATTATTCAAAAATTCACAATGCCATTAATTAACATATTTAACGCACTCCGTACAATAATTTCTTCACCTGATAGCAAGAGGAAACGTATACGTTTGGTATTTTCCTTATTATCATAATTATTCCATTAAAAAAAATTGATGACAGAGGGGGGAAAAGGAGGAACTTTTGTGAGGATTTATGATACGCTTCGATGAAATATTTTTGAAAAGTTACCAAACACTATTTATAATTATTTGCTTTCGAACATGGAAATGACTTCTAAAATAAACGAGTTACAATGCTTATAAACGTATTATGAAGTTGCATAACTTCGAGGAAGAATAAAGGAAACATTTCCATCTAACCTATTACAAAATAGAATTGTAATTAATTAGAAACGAAACATTATCCGAGTAGTAATGGAAATGGTAGACGTTGCACGTGAAAGAAACATGAAATTTTCTTATTAAAAAAATTTGTAATGAAACTTTGGCCAAGAGAAGAGAATGATAAAAGAATTGTCTTTTTTTTTCCTCTCACATGTACGGTAGTAAGAAGAGATGATATAAAACGACGTGAAAAAAGGATCGTAGCATTAGTCGTTTTCCAACTAAAACACCCCATCCTCGAGCTATATATCTGATACATAAATAGATTAAAACAGTACGCCATTTACTATCCCTTGGGAAAGACGCTTTTCTGTAATTTCATTTAATTTATAAAATAAGGAAAGTAATTTCTGTAGAAAACTCCTCGGTGAGACGTTCGAGCGAAACGTAATCAAATAACAAGAAAAGAAGAAAAAAGAACGTATAAAATGGAAAGAAGTAGCGCCGATGAAGAGAAAGAAGGAAAGGCGAGCGAGGAAAAGGAGAAATAGAACAGAACGAAACAATTTTCTTGCTTTTCTTTCTTTTAGAATTGTTTTTCTTCATTATTAAATATAATCGAATTGAAAACAAAACGGGAGAAAGAAGAGGTAGTTGCGAAATTGTACGAAAGAAAAGAACAATAAAATAATATTGGCGAATCAAAAAATTTCGTACAATAACAAGAGAGTCGGTCTGAAGGTAATAAGATGGAGGAACGTTATAATAATTGCGTGTAAATAGTTATTAACAAAATATTTGTAAATAAATCCATTAAGTTAATGTTTAAATGCAAATTAAAGATTCGCGAAAAAAGTTTAAAAGAAAATACGAGATACGTATTAATTGAAACGACCACCCAAGAACAAGAGCTATTCTCGACAATTATCCTTCTAAAAGGCCACGTATATAATTAAATGTAATATTTATTTTATAAAATTGGAAGAGGATGGGCAACGAGGGGAAAGCGCGAGAGCGAGCGAGCAAACTAAAGGATTCGTTTTAATCCATTGCGTGAATTTAAATTAAGCTGGAATTAATTCATAATTTTCAAACAAATTTCGTATTAAAAATCGATATTAATTACAAACGGAATATTTATTCGAAACATAGAAAATTGTCTCTACAAGGAAACAAATATTGTCTTGATATGAAATTGATCTTCTAGTAAAGAGAAATAAAACGCAAATTTTCTTGGATATATTTTAATACAAAACGATATTAGGAAACTTTTGCAATTAAGTAAAGACGTGGAATTGTAAATTTTTCATTGCACTAATTACACGCCACTTCTTTTCCTGTAACTATTAAAAGTTTCGAAACACACGCTAAGAGAGTCGCTAGAAGACGAAGAAGAAAGAAAAAAATACTGAAGAAGAAACAAGAATACTAATAATCCAACGGGTGTAAGAAGAAATATAATTTTGATCTTATGAATATATAAAGGGTTATTTTGCAAGTAAATGTTATGTAACTTGCAGCTAGACTTAATTACACGAATATCTCGCCCTCTCCGCTTCTCCGTCCTCCTCTTTTTCTTTCGACTTCTTAGTCCCTTGGGCAACAGCTGTGAATATCAAATTATCTAACTTTGGAATAGATACGTGTGTGTGTGTGTATGCATTCGGAAAGTTTTCTACGAATAGTTTCGGATGTAGTTTCGCATATAGTCTTCGGGGATATGCCAATGAACAATTGTTAAATGTTAAGCAACTAATATCTAAGAAATTCCATTCTCCCCAAAATTTGTTTCCGTTATTAAACGAAAGTCGCAACTTTCCACCGAACGAATCCCCGATAACGACGCGAAGTTACGTAGCGAAATGCCATTAGAGATTTTAACGCCGATGCGAAACGATTCGCGCTGCATATGGATTTTAAAATCGCCCCGTTAATTATTTGTCGAATCGCAATGCCTGACGTGGCGTTTATTTTCGGGCGGTATTACGTTACGGGCCCTAATGAAATTTGCATAGAGAGAGCCATCGGCTAAAATGTTATACGACTGCCATAGTTTTCGTCGGGCGTCGTTAATAATAACTGTTAATTTTAACGATGATTAGTGTTGATGAGATAGCCTGCTATATACGCGATAAAGTACCAAAATGACCAATAGGCAATGCAATGCACATACAGACGACGGTCTTCGGCGGAGAGCAGGAACCATTATCCGTTTTATATGCAGTATCGACCCTTTCCTCGCGCACGTGTACGTGTACGTGCGCCCCTTCGCCCATTATATTGTTCACGTTTACTGCGAACCGCGCTCTCCAACGTTTAGGGTCCGTCGTTGCGGGGCTTTTATCCCGGGGCCACCCTCGAATTTATACGAATATGATCGTTTCTGAATCATATAACCGTGATGTTTTGCGTGATGAGGAATTATAGTTATTGTACTGGGCAATACCTATTCCCCATGCATGCGTAGTTATATACGACCTTTATTGGGATGGGATTCTCGTATTTTCTCTCTTTCGCCATTTTTTTTTTTCGTCTTTTCTTTCCCTCGTTTCCACCAAAAATACAACCATCTGAACGTCTAGACGTTTGATTCGAACGCATACGAATCTGCAGCATTTGGCGAATCGCAATGATAAATTCCGCACGATCGATTTAATTAACGATCGAGGCGAGAAGGATTCTCTTAATGGGAACAAATTCGCGTTTTACGCGGAATTTATTGCGCACGCCGCAAAAAGTGCATTTATAAATTTTGCGGCACATTTCCACAACTCCAATTACGCATTAATGAATTTTAATAATCTAAGCAAACACATTACGCGGCGAATAATTTAGACTCGTAATTAAAATGCATAACTTTGCGTTGCTTGTGCAAACTGAACGTAAATTAATGTTGGAATAACGAACTCTTATAAGCCAAATCATCTGCGAAGCATAATGCAAGAGGCAGATAAGAGGAGCCCGGACGTAAGAGAAAGAGCGAGAGATCTCTGGGGTCTAACGCAAAAAAAAAAAAGAAATTACGAACAACAAAAAAAGGAAACGAATATATAAAAAAAGGAAGGAAAAAGAGGGAATGGCTTTTCGAGAGCTGTACCATCCAATTTATGTATTGCATACATAATGGAACGGTTCAGAATGTGAACGCTCTTTTTAATTCCGTTATAGTCTATTGTACGCAGAGTTCACAGTCTGAACGCTTAAAATGCTCGGCGAGAAGAAAGCTGTTGTGTAGTGGTGGGGTCGGTTCGGAAACCAAGGGCTCACCTAGTTTAATTAAGAACTTAGTCGAGTAGTACAGACGACAGTAAAACTTCAAAAATGGCCTTTGGAAACGAACGGGAAACTGAATCACTACCGAACTTATTTTGCCTTTTTTTTTCCAGTTGGTTCACGACTTTTCTAATAGTTCTTTGGTGTTTTTCGTATAAAAAATCGAAATGAGCTTGCATTTTTTTTTACGATTTCCAGCTTTACGTTTTCAGCTTCAAAATGAAATTCCCATCGTAATTACATTTAATACATAAAAAACAATGCACAAAACGATAAATTGATCTCGAATCATATTTAATCCGGCCAGAAAATGATGCAATAATTCCTTTAAATTGTACAAATAAATTTAAATGCCTCTACAAACTTAATATTTCCACGTTTTTCCTATTTCTCTCTCTTTCAACTTTTACTTCGATTCTCTTCGGGTTGTATATTTAAATTTACACGTTATTAACTTTTACGATCATATATAATTTAATGGCATGCTTATCTGACACATAAATTCGTCATAAAAATAAAGATTAAAAAATGAGAGAGAAGAAGGGAATTACTTTAGGAGCAGCAAATGAACCTATCTCTCGCTCATTCTTTGTAAAGTAAAAATAAAGGAGAGTATAAATCAAGAAATATCTAAATGAGCATTAATACTCATTTTTATCGTGCTCGTATTGTTGTGTTAAATTTCCTTCAAATTCGTAAGATCATTAATTTTTCTCTCCCTTCAACTTCTAATCAGCACCTTAGAGTGAGGATTAACAAAAAAAAATTAATAAATAACGGGGAGACCGAACGAAAACTAGCGATAATAATGTAAAGACCTAAAGGAGACACTTTAGTAATTAAACGTGAAATTTATATGCGTTAGAAAAATTACACGTCTACTAAAACCCAACATAAAGTTATGCAATTAATGATATTTATATTAATAAATGTGCGCTTACCGCGTTTAATTGTGCCGACAATTAAAATCTCCCATAGATTTAATTCAGTTAACGTATAATTAAACTTGTTAACATTCTAACAAATATCTTTGTTCTTACTTACTTAATTTTCGTTTTCTGTCCAGAATTCGTAATAGGCATCGTATCGCCCTGATTCATAGAGATTTCCACTTTCAAAGTAAAATTCGTACCTGCGTTAATTGATTTAAATCGGCCTAAATGCGATTCGTAATTACATCATTACGAATAAAGTATTTTAATTGCTAATAACTGATGCTAATTGCATTCACTTTCAATGTACGTTATAAATTTAGCAGAAACTTTTCAGATTGTATGATGAAATCAATGTGATTGACGAAAGAAAATTTGTTGCCCTAATTTGAATTTTATCTTATTGCGAAATTCATCGAAACTCTCTACCGGAAAATTACTTTATTAGCAATTCCGTCTGGTAATGCTGATGACGAGCATACGAAAAGATAACAGACAAGCTTATTGTTGTAATGATAAAGAGGCAAAAAGAATGAGAGCGAGAGGCGAAATTTAGTTTGTGGGAAAATCAACAAGTGCCATTTGCAATGAAACATTTCGCGTTTTTTTTCCGCTACGTAATGATGAATCGTTGTGGCGAGGAAAAGAGGAGATGAGAAATGGGAAAAACTGTCGAACTTGTTTGGGATTCATTCCGTTCTTGCTTATTCGCCCTTTTTCTTCCTTATTTTTGCCACCATCCAGTGATCCGTTCCTTTTCCCTTCGATTCATAGTTGTTCTTTGATACGGTTCTTTTATTGAAATAAAATAGTTTTTTTTTCTGGGAGTTTTCCTGTTCTAAGGGTTTCTTCGACATCTGGTATTAGATCCAACCGTTATATTATACAGGGTGTTAAAACAAAGTGTCAGAAACTTTAAGGGGTAATATGGCCCAATATAAGCAGAAAAGTCTTAATGAACATGGGGCCGGAAATGGACGGTTTCGAAGATACGAAGGATTTAACTTTTTGTAGCATATCTTCGGTTTTCGCTTATACATTCACAGAACTAGCAACCCTTTTGGATTTTCGCATTTTCCTTCATCTCCCCGAATTGGTTGAAACTCGCACCGTTTGTAGGGACGGATGAGACCTAATTCGTGTGCAAACTACAGCCCAATCGCTCCAGCGGTTTTAAAGTTATCGCACTTTTAAACTCTTAAATTCGTCTTATATTTTGCTTTTTCTCTTGGGTTTTCATCGATTTTCTTGCATATGCTACAAAAAAGTTAAATCCTCCGTATTTTTTTTTGCTTATCTTGGGCCATATTACCACCCCTTAAAGTTTGTGACACTTTTTTTAACACCCTGTATATCCCTTATTGTAAAGAATATACTTTTTTCCTTAACCGCAAGAAAAAAACGTGGACGGTTAAAAAAGAAATGATGATTTGCACCGTGGTAATATTTATATTTGCGTTCATAAAAATTTTGGGCCGTAATTTAATAAATTTGCGTAGAGGTAATATTATCCTCTCGTTCTTTTTCCAGCTTGGGCCCATAAGTGAATAAAATATGCACGCTTTACTTATTCTTTTCGTTCCTACTTCCTTTCGAAAATTAAACCATTTCGACCTATAAGTTTGGCGTACCAACGGAAGGTCGAGCGAAGAGAAAAAAGTATGGACGCGGCGAAGAAGAAGGAGGAGAGAAGAGCAATTTTTTGCAGCCGGTGGTGTTCTTAGTTTTTGCATACAATTTCCCTTTACGGAGCAAAAGAAACATTCTTCGTCTGGCTTTATTAAGATTCCTCTTTTTCTTCTTACACGACGAATTTAGAATTTATTATTATAAATTACAACAGCTAAAATTTAATAAGTACCATCGATTCTTTTTCCTTCCTACTCTATCCTTCGTTATTCAACCGACACGCAAACGTTTTTCTCTTAACTTCCTCTCTTCGCCTACAAATGTGCCTATCTGTTGTAATATACGAATTTCATATTTGGCATATACGCGAATAAACTGCAGCAGGTGCCATTCAATTGCAACTTTTCGAAAATGCATCTCGCGTACGTGCGAATAATTCAGTTTGAATTTCTTATGAGACTCGAATTTATCACGTGCAAAAAGTGTGACGCGGGACTGAAATAACGCAAAAAACTGAAAACGCATTCCGTATAAATAAGAATCGAAATCGAATTTAATATGGATGAACCGCGATGAAGATGATGGCGCCTCCTGAATTTTGATCGATTCCTCTGTATCGATATTCATATTTAATGAACCACTGCTTCTAAAATGGACCTTTTTGTCTTTGGACCGAAAGATTTCGAAGGCTGCCCAAACGGAATCTGCAGATTGCAAAAGATTAAAGTGACAATTTTATGCGTTCTTCTATTCGCAATGGCGCTTTGAATTAATTTTGTATTAAACTGATTGGAACGTTTCGAAGATCGGCAGACACATAATTCAGTCTTCAGATGGTTCGATAGATGGGAAACTTAATGGCAAGGTGAAGAAGAAGTTTGTGGAAAGCTCGAATAGATCGCTTTTTTATTCTACCACTTTTTTGCTCTTTTTATTTTCTTGAAAAAAGTACAAAACGTGATAGATACTATCATCATCATCATCATCTTTTTCTCTCTGTATCGACTCTAAAACGTTGTTTATCCACGCCATTTTCTACTAGAACCGACTGAACCTGATCCAGCATCAGAATTTCTTATCACATCACTTATAACGTTGACTGATATGGTAGTACCTCTTTCTCACTCGTACCATACAACAGCACACGTATATTTGTCGGAGAGAAAAATGCACCGAAAAGTTTTGTAAACTCGTACGTGTAATCTATAAGCCCGATAAAAATACTTGATGTGAAAAGAAATTCAATTTATTTCTTATTAAAGAACCTATCATCGCGCCATGCCACACACTCGAACACTGGGATGTGTTCTTGTATATGTATCTTTCGATTTCTATTCAATTCAATTTTATACGTGAAATTTATAAAAATGGCCCGAGTATCACATTTTTTTTCTTCGTTGGGAACTATCGAAAGAGGAATCCACTTCAATCGTTTCAGACTGTCGATTTATTTACTCTTTTTTTGTTGAGTTAATGAAGGAATTATGGCGTACATGGATATCGATTTAATTTTCTATGGAATTTTATCGGGAGATGGAGGTTAATGCTGGAGAAATAGATGGAAACAAAAAGTATTAGAACAAAAAAGGAGGAAAACTAATGCCGCATCGACAACTTCCGGTCACGATTGCAATTGAGCAGAAATGTGTATCGGAAAAAATGTCCAATTGGTATATATCGTTGTACGTGATGGGAGGCAAGTGGAGCGATATCGAAGAGGATTATTAAGTGTAGGAATCATAATGGGAATTCAATGTGCTTTCAGTTCGTCGTGCAGGGAGCTTTTTCGCCGGCTTTCATTCCTTTTCCTCCCTTTGTTTCCTAATAGTTATTAAATCTACCTACGTAGTCAAAATTCGACTACCAATTCTCACTTTGAATAATTAAAGTTCGTTTAACGAAATTAAATTTCAGTTTATTGAAGAGAAATCCTTTATCGAATTTTTATTAAAATTATTTCGCTTTGTAATTTTTATTGAAGCCACTAGTCGTTAGAATTATTTGTTAATGGTAATAATTACGAGATGAGAGAATGTAGGAGGAATTGGTCGGTGCCTCTCGAGGATTATCCTTTCTTTCTCAGTCTTTTACCATTATTTTGTTCAAAATATATAATAATAAAGTGGAATAAAGGCAAAGCGGAATAAGAGAGGAAAGAATATCCAAGTTTAAGTAAACCACGCGTGTATATCACAATCAACCTACGTGTGTGTGTGTGTTCTCTCTGCCTGTTTACGTAACAAATATACATTTGTATCGGTATAATAAATACCATGGGAGTTTTTAAAAGAAGTAACTTTTCTTCCTTAACTACTACAATATACCCGAAAGGAAAGAGCGCTCCGCACACATTATTTAATCCCAAACCAATCTTTTTATCCACCCTCACCCTTAGAGAGGAATACGAGAAAAACAAAGTAAACTCACACACACGTTTTTACACTTTACGTACGAAATACGTTTCGCCTTTTTATTATTACTCCCCATACCATTCGTTCGGCGTAACTTCGTTTCTAAAATCCTATTTTTTTTCTGCCCTGAAATAAAAGGGAATACGCTAAGGAAGAAAGTTTTCGTCGACGCGCAACTTTTAGGCCAAACGAAATCAATTCGATATTTAAAACGAACGAATTTGATTGATTTTCCTCGACAATTAATTTGCGCCTTATTTGGTCTCGACATCGATTCGCGTAATTTGGCAATTTGCGTAAATTTACACGAGAGCGGAGGGATCACAATTCCCGTTTCGGATCGTTTAAAAGGAAATAATCGTAGAGGCGAAGAAGCGGAATTAAAAAGGAAAAGGGCGCAAGAGAATGGCATTAGGTATATCACGTATTTCCGTCTCGTTATGATGGGGTGCTTATATAGGAAAAAGAAAGAAAGGAACACCTTTAGTATAAAGATCACGTTTGTTGGGACTATCCATTTTCCCGTGGCGTATCGCCGGTATAAAGTTTTGACACCCTCTTCTTCCTCTCCTCTCCTCTCTTTTTTCCGCCTCATCTCTTCTTCTACGCCGCTTTTTACTTTTCGTTTTTTTTTTCTTTTGCAGTCGCTTCTTCCATTCATTTGCATGGAGGCTTTATTGTACATAGACGTGGGAGGGAAACGTTGACGAAGAGCAGCAGCAGGCCTTCCCGAGCTGGTTTAGCGGAATTTAGAAACATCTCGCGGCATCCATTACACGTTATCAGGGTAATTCGGGGGACTACACCGACGATAGTTATTTGCTAAATGCTTCCGGTAACAAGAACGGTTCGCCCCGCCGCGCGTTCACCATTTCAAACACGACCACCCTTAATAAAAGCGTAATTTGAAAGTGGATTTTTTTTGCGTGTTAATTTTTTTTCCGTTCTTCGTTTTTGCGTTATTTTTTTTTTGTATTCGTACCTTCGCTCGCTCGCCCTTAATTTTATCGGTCCGCTGCGCTGTATTGGGCAATATGAAAATAGTGAGGAGCGACTGATAAAAAGTGTTGGCGACAGTAAAACCGAAATTGGCGGATTTTCCACGTTCCCGCTGGAGAAGCGCACGACTTCCAAATCGGAATTAAATCTTTTGCTCTCATTGCTGTTATCGGAATTTATATTCCGCATAAAGGAAAGATGAAATCGGAATGAAATTGACGGGCGAAAACGCTCGATTGTCCGTTGGTTAGCCGTTAGAAGTTTCAGAGTTTACTCGTCTGGCATCTTGTTCGCTTGCTGGTCTTTTTCCTATAAAGTGTCGAATTAAAAACAAAGGGGACGTATAAAATGGAGAATGTAGTTCTTATAACAGACACGGTTTCTCCATTAGCCTTATAATCTCATAATAATTGTTCGAATATAATGTGATCTTCTTTGCCTTTCGAGAAATGTTAATTCTTTATCAAATACCATAAATACGTGGACGAACGCAAAAAAAAGTGGGGAAAAATCGAAAGAAAAACGAGAATTGGACGGAGTAAATGGTCGTGTGTATGGGTTGGAAATTTATTAGGAGGTGCACAGTACTAGTCCCATCCGATACAAACGATACCTACCCATGTGGGTTTCTGTCTCAGCCTTTTGCGCCACAAAACTGGTAAAGAATGACCTACCGATTACGATGAGGAGAAAACCAAAAACAAAACGGTGGATGGTGGAAGAGAGGAAGAACAAAAAAAAAATAGAGGAGACGAGGTGAATAGAAGGCTCGCTATTAAAATGCACACATACAATTTAAATACAATTTAATAGAGTCATTTGGTTTTTAATTTAATGCGCCGACAAACATCGCACCGCATTAAAACTTTTCAACGTGAACTTATGTGATTATTCAAACATACATCGAGAATTTTTAAGAGGCTTTACATTCATATTGTGTGGAATTTTATTGTGACACGTCCCGTTGCAGAATTAACGTTTGATCGCGGGGTGGATTACCGAACTATCGATTGCTTTCTTAAGATATTGATTTACAACAATAATTCTCTCTCCACTGTTCTCGACGATAAATCACTGTCAGATGAAGCGATAACGATTATTTAAATCGCAGATGAACTACGACGATCGCTTTAAACCCTTTCATTACCGCACCAACAATTTAAATCTAAAACGGATTTAACGTTTATTATTTGGCAAATATTTTGATAATTTCCGCACAATTAAACACGTACGCGTATTGCAACGCTCGTTAATATCGATGTTAAAGAAGAGAAAACCGTAAACGTAACGAAAAGAAACGAACGTATTGTTTTAATTAATTAATATCGACGATTACAATAACGGTGCACGTTTCACCAAAGTTCCGATTTTAATTAAATTCAACCGTGGCGTTTTTACAATGGCCCCCCAATTTATATCTCTATACGTGTGTGTGTGTGTGTGTGGGGACGGTCTTTGAATGAATTTGCGCGCACCGTCTGCGGGAATTTATGTGTTTAATTAACTTGTAATATTAATGTTCGATATATATATTTTATAGAGAATATGATGACACCGAAATCTACGACGGGGACGTTATAAATTCGCCATTTAATGCCGTCTCTTATACGTTTATATGGGTCCTCTTTTATTTTTGCAAAAGGGTCCTGCAATATATGTACAAATGCGAATCTCTAAAGATCTGAAGAGAACGGAAAAAATGCGAAAGAGAGTTGATTTTTTCGTTTGCCAACGCAAGTATAATATTTTGCGATTCTTTTTCTCAGTAATTTTTCACTGGGAATCTTCGTTTCATTTTTTGTTTACACAGTTGGATGTCCAGTAAGATGTTGTAATTAATTGTTGGAATGGAAATAAAAGGAAAATGTTTTTTAATCATTTGCATATTACGATGAGGAATTAATGACTTTCGAACGGAAAAGCTTTAGTCGTTCACATTTTCGTTTAATAATTAACAGAAAGCAAATCAGTTTTGAATTTATTACTGTGTCAACACCTCTGTGTATAATTTTAATAAATATAATACCACTTTAAAATTCATTAAACAATAAATATTGATCGTTATTGCCGTTTAACATGAGTTACATTTTTTAATTTACCAATAAACGATACGATTAATTTATAACTTTTATATCAATTTTAACGATACGAATATTAACAATTTTAATGATAACGCTAAAGCGAATTAAATGGCTTATCTTGCTAGACAATGAAACGCCAAAAACAGCGAATAAAAAAATCTTTTTGATTCGGCCACCAAACATCTTAATCAATCTAAGACGGAGACTTTTCGCTGCTCTTTCTGTTTTCTTTAATCGTCACTTCAATGGTCGTTTATAATTGAGCAATAAACGATTATGAAAATATGTGCCCCGTAATTTATTAATACGAAATTAATCGTGCAAACGTGCTTTTATTTGATTGTCGGGCGGTGTTTGTGAAATACGTAGAAGGATTATTAACCAGACATTTTAGGTGTATACGTATGTTTGTGCTTAAGCCTTTGCCCATGTAGAATGCGAATGTGTGCGAGTGTGTATAGGCACGATAACACTTTCGTTTGATATGTGTTTGTATACATAATTTAAAGGTTAATATACCTGCATATGACACGCGAGGATGCCATACGATTTCCGTCGCTTTTCCTCGTCGTTCAAACCCTTTCGGTGGTTCAACTTATGATTTACCTTCAGTTTTATGATAATTACTACATTTCCCTTTCGTTCTCGTCGGTTTATTCGTTGTTTGCCATATAAAACAAATAAATCGTTCGATAACAATTAACGAGGACGTTATTTTCGTTTATTTCTTGATCCTTCTAGAGCCTCGCTGTTATTCGCATGTTTCGAATCGATAATGGTCGGGGATATAAAAGGATACTAAATAAGGATAATAATAAATTTCACATCGATTTCTAATATTTTATTATCGTTATTGCGGCGGTGTGGTCCTCCTTCTTCATAATAACAGTAAAAAGTGGAGATTCTCGAAATTTATGGTTTCTTTCTAATAAGGATTACGAGCATTATAATGAAGAATCAACATTTGACGATTAGAATTTAAGCGACATACGTTGGCTGGAAGAAGATTATTCCTCTCTTTTTTTTCCTGTTCCTGTTCGGTAACGTATCGTTATCCTGAATATTTTGTAATATAAAGATGATTCGGTTTCCCCTTTTACCAGTATCAAATATGATCCTTACATGGAAGAAACGATAATGGTTTATATTAGAACGTGACCGAACACAATGTATACAAATATAGATCCATATATATTCTGAAGAAGGGTACACACACACACACACACATATACAGAGTAAAGTGGTAAACGGACGAACGTGTACAGTAAACTGAAGTCTCTCTGTTCGAAAATCGTTGGGGTGTTTCGTACATAAGGGAGTGTGGGCATAGGGACAAGAGATGATGTTGATGATCAGGTCGGGAGAGAGAGTTTCGGGTTAAAAAGGATGGCGGAGTGAAGAACAAAAATCCTCTATTCCACAAATATTTGGCGAGCAAAATGGCCCGAATAGAACTTTCGCCACGATTCTATTGCTTTTCATTACGGTAAATTTTAAAGAAACTTCGTTTTCATTTTGATGAAAATTTATAACGGATTTATTTTTTGCCCGTCTTCTTCTTCTTCTTCGCCGAGAAAAAACTTTGCTCATTTTCCAAGATTTCGGCATGTGGATGCGCCCCGCAGAACCGAGCGTAGTTTTACCTACATTTTCTTTTACCCCCTGAACTTTTCATACATATTTTATGTCGAAAAGAAAAAGTCTACGCTTGTATATTTCGAGGAAAAATGAATTTTTCTCTCGCTACTTATTCTCCTTCGTTCACTCCCCGTTTCGTTCTTTTTTCTGTACCTTTTTCTTCCCCAAATTTAAACACAATTTGCAATATATTACGGCACGAGATAAAGGTCGAATTCTTATCTGCAAAATTCTTTTAAATATTAATTACGCGAATGATATCGTCGGAGTAAATGAGAATGTATTATAGAAATGTTAGATTGCCGAAGAGATTTCGGATAACGTGAGCGACCATGGTATCGTTGCGAATGCAAAATAATATTCGCTTGGTGTGGAAAATAGCTTTAGATTGCAGCCAAAATGCAACCGTATAAGATATCATGCATATTTATTGCCAAAAAAGAAAGAAAAGGCGGGCAATCTGAAAATGACATTTATACAAATGGTTTTCATTATTGATCCTGGACGGCGACGTAAATAAATAATCCTCTTCGTCAATTTCAATTAATTTTTATTCCCAAAAGAACAACACATATTTCTACGCGTTCGCAATATTTAAATTAAGTCTAAATTGAGTATTAAAAAAAGCGCGATTGCTAAATATATCACATTTTAGCCATTAACATTATTATTATCAAGGATTGTTCGTAATGGAATAAGAAGTAGCTGAAGTAGTCGGAGTTAATAAAGTCCTACACGAACGGCATCATCTTATAAATAAACGTTATTATTGTATAATGTCCATTAAACGCAATCTACGACTCTTAGCTCATATTTATAAATACGAGTAACGCAATTATTTGATGTCGCTGTACAAACTTCTTTTTTTTTCCGTAGATTCTTTTTAATCCACTCGTAATAATTTTTGAAACGAGACAAGCAAATACTTTTTTAAATTCCGCTTAATATTTTATATTGTTACAGGGAACTTCTTTATTTCTAATTGTTCCTCATCTGAGTTATGTACAAAGCGTGGGATTTTTAATCATATTTTATAAACGGACGTCCACTCTGCCCGCCAGGTAAATTGGAGGATAGAACTGGAAGCGAAACGAAAGAAGAAATCGTTAGAAAAGTGTTCGAGCGAAAGAGCAGAAAATCGTCTGCTGTTTGGCGTACTATAAAGTGTACAACTTTAAAATGTTGTTCTTGAGGAAGAGCGAAAAACCACGATGGCTGGAGGGAGATAAAACGAAGGACCCCTCTTCCTATGAGCAGAGAAAGAAGAGGAATACCACTAGAGTCGGATACAAAATGGGCATGGAGTCGCCATTATTTGCAGACATTATACATGGGCGCATAAACTACCTACCATAATCATAGTAATACAGCAGTGGCATACGTCACGAGGGCTTCGCCACACTGGCGTATGCTAACTTCCATTCATTTATCTCCGTTTTTATTTCCAGCAACTTTTTCTACGGTTTCACAAACGAAAGAGAACGAAATACAAGGACAAAGGAAGAGGGAAATGAATCCGTTCTTCTTAAGGGCGACATCGCACAGTACGTTGCGTGACGGTCGTCCGTATTTCCCGGCGCTTGTTTGGCGGGTCGTTGACAGCCGACCGGATTCGTCATCTTCAACGACATCCTCACGGATTATTGCACAGGTGAATATAAACGTTTAATTTAGTACGCTCGTTACATCCGAGATTCCTCCTCCTCCCCGCAACCGTTCATTGATTTAATAATGTGCACAATTCACATTCATGTCACACTCTTTTTGCTACTTTTACAACACTTTTCCTCCTTTTTTTTGGTCGTTGATGCTTACTCCTTCTACGCTTCGTGCCGTAGTAAAATAGTTATGAATTAGATTTTATGAATGACATCGTTGCTGTTATTATGGAGGCGTGTGCGTATTATGGATGGCGATGTGTCTGTCTGTCTGCAAAGGGGGAAAATGGATACATTCCGTAAATCCACCGTACTTCTCCATGTGTGTGTGTGTGTGTGTGTATACGTGTGTATCGTTACTTGTCGAATACATGTAAAGCTGCCGAGAGTGCGGCTTGCTTGCTGGCTGCTGTTTGTACGAAGATTGATAAGGTCAATGTCAACATCTGTCACAAATAGGTACGTAAACATATACGGCCGTGGCAAGAGAGCGAAAGAAGCGGAGAATGTTGACGACGAGGGAATTTATTTGATGGTTTACACCTCCGCAAAAATTTCTTTTTCTTTCGACGTTTTTACCGTTCCGAAGATTATCGCATTGGAATTATGATAATTCCTAGTTTCTTTTTTATCGCTACCAACGTAATTATTAACGATTTAATTAAATAGTTTTCCTCTTTATATCGATTACGTTTTGGTTTGAATTAAAACGCGAGGAAAAAAATTAAAGCCATTACGTTGAGAGTGAAGGCGAGCGAGAGAGAGAGAGAGAGAGTGAAAGAGCAAAAAAGCACGGTTTCTAATATAAGAGACTCATTTTCTTTAATGGAATCCAATTATTGGAAAACGTGTAGGAATTATTATTATTTTCGGTTCCCTTTCTCCGGCGTGTGATGTTTTCCAGTTTGTACATTAATAAAGCAATAAAAAGAAAGAGTAGTTGTCGTTTTCGTCGAGTCGATGAAACTGAGCTGCGTGGAGAGAGACAGAGCAAAAAAAAATTGTTTATATTGGAGTTTTGCTTTTAATAAGATTTATCGCTGTAAACAGTTGGAATGGGCGAAACGTTATACGGCAATTTATTCGCCCGAAAACGTTTGGCATGGAAAAAAGGGCATTACGATATTTATAGTCCGGGTACGTTATGTATGTGTCGCATTCCGCGTGAGTCAAACCTAATAAATTCATACGACCATCGAAACCTTCGCATTTCGTAGACGATACAACAATTAACCCACTAACTCTCGTCGTTGTTGTCGTTATCGCTCGTGTCTCCTCCTTGAACCGATACGGATTTATGCAAATCCATTCGCTGCAATGTCAACTGTAGTTATAATCCGAGTTATCATTTTGCAATTCCGCATTATCAAAATAGAAGATTACTTATCGCGATGCGACAGGAACGATTCCTTCTAGTCGTGTCCGCAATTTGCATCTTCGAGCGAAGCAATAAGTTAGTAGCATCGGCAGCAGAAGCAGCAGCAAGATCATACATTAAATGTCATCTGGGGTTGACCACGCCTTTTTATAATCGAATATGAGATGCAGAGACCAAACTCTCTTTCTCCCTCTGCCCCTCGCGCTCCTCTCTCTCCCGTTTCACCCATACATGCAAGCAATAACCCTTAATCTATGCCATTTTGCTAAGCATGTGACCATGCAGGCATTCGCTTATAATCGCAACCGATATAATTTTATAATCAGTTTGGCTCAGTCTAAGAGCCGTCTCTCCGTCTCTCTTATTATTACCACTACTATTATACCTCCCGTACCTTCTTTCTCGACGCAATTTATGTCATGTGATTCATTTATACTTGTTTCTTCCACTTTTTATTTTATTTTCCTCGTCTTTATCTTTTCCTTATAAAAGACTGGAATTATAATAAGATTTTTCTACAGGGGATTCAGGTAGCAGCAGTAGAAGAAGAAGATGATGGCGAAGAAGAAGCAGCAGAAATGGCAAAGTTGCGTTTTACCTTTTTTTTTTGTTCGTCTTCTTCTTCTTCGACTCTTCGTCTTGTTTCATTTTCATTCCGAATAAGATGCAACCACCACACCCATCTAGTCACAGTCTACGTGCTATATGGGATATAAAACCGTAAATCCGGCCCACAGCAAAGAGGGGAAGCCGCCCCTCGATTTGCGTCGGCGTCGTCGGCGTTTTGGTGAAGAGCGTCGCGGCGCAACCACTGCACATTGATAGCGGCCTTCCTCGAATTCAGTTGTGCTCTCGCCCTCGACAAAACCATATCATCACTTCGAGTTTCGTCCAGCTGCAGCAGAATCCGTCATCATCACCAACTCTCTTCGGCGCCGAAGATGCTGACGATCGGCAGTCGAAGAGTAAACAAACCGCGTTTGTGTGCAAACGATTTTGCCATTCGGTCCTTGCAGATAATCAGTTTTGGTAAGTTGAAGTTATTTTTCTCTTTATTCAAAACGAGATTTCCACACAATCGAATGTTAATGACAAACGATCGTTTAACTCTTCTAATAAAAGAACATCTTCCAGATTGCTTTACACAAACGGCCATCGTCCTCTAAACGCTAGGAGCGTCGTAAAATCCAATTCGAAATGGTACGCGCTGGCTGCTGATACTGTCGCTCCGATTAATTTACGACCGTTGGGGCAGGAATTGCCCCGTGTACGTACGAGTGGATCCCGCGGGGGTTCGCCGTCCCTTTTGCGAAATCTATCGCTCCTAACAGCGTACACGTACGCGAATAGGGCAAAAGAATGAATTGAATTTGTAACCGCAACTACGTGGATCTTCGACGACGATCACGCCTATGGGAATCGTTCGTCTCGCACTTTCCCTCGCTAGAATCGCTCACTGGGGATTCTGCTTTCTCTCGCACTCTCGCGCTTCGAAGGTAATAATGTTTTACATTCGAATAAATCTAATATTTTTCCCTGTTTCCTTTCTTTTTTAAGTTTTTTCGCATACTCTTCGGTGGAAATAAAACTGGGCCCGAAGCGAATGTTATTTAAATCCTGATTGGAATCGATTGGAATGATGACGTGACGTTCCTCTCTCTCTGGGGTTTTTCGCTCGAGATGCTCGCTGCAAGAATGTACACCCCCTGTACGTATACTGAATGTATCCTGAGTGTTTTCTGTCCGGTATACCTTCAGTATACGTAACAGGAGGCCACATATCGTCAGGACGGGACGGCACCTTCTTCTGCCGCCGCCGCTGCTGCTGCTGCTGCCACTGTTTTATTAATCTTAATTAATCAATTGAATTGAATGCAAATTAATGTTGTTAATTATTGTAATTAATTAATGAATTGTACATATAAAGAGGGGAAAATGAAAAGGTGGAGGAATATTATTCATGTTTTCAATAAAGACAAGTTGATGAAATAGTTTTGGCGAGTTTTTTGAACGATGATCGAAACGTTATTAATGTTATATAAACAGAAAACGTATTTAATGTATCTGGAAAGTAATAGAAAATAAATTATATTCGATTTGAATTAAGAAGACGTGAGAAGATGTAATAAATTAAAAAGGAAAACTTGTTTTCTTACTCCGCACTATGTGGCCATCTTTTTGTTGAAGGATTTACATATTGTTGATAAAAGAATGGACAAATTTCGTCATTTAATCCATATATATTAAGTTAAAAAGGAATTTAATCCCAAGATAGATTATCTAATAGGATTGTGGAGGAGGAATGGAAGAAGTCGATATTTGTATTAACCAACTTTCTATAATACATTTTTAGTGTTCTTTTGACTTTTGAATTAGAATAATGAGATAAGGTTTCCTTAAATATGCTTCTTAAAGTGAATTCGAATTTTGTAGTATTCGAATTTTCTCTCATTTGATTCATTTCGAATTCTGGTCTGTGGAAAATGGAAAAGTGATACCAACAATAGCATTAAATAGCTCGCTGGTTTTTGTTATAATTAAAGAAGATTTTGTAAATTTCTAAGAATGTAACAAATGTAACAGGAAAAGAATCGTTATCGATGGAATTGTTTCGATTAAATAAATCGTAGCTTTAAAGTGAATGTACGTAATTTATCTTGTTCCCACTATCAGATATTTAAGATTGAACCATTTTCCATCTTCGTTTCTTTATCCTTTGGCTCATTCCATTCTTCTTCTTTTGAGAAAATATCGACCCTCATTATTATTTCTTTATATCCTCGTAAAAGTCCAGTTTTATTACTAAGAAAATCTAAGATATAGGAAATTGCATTCTATATAAAAAGTAGAAGACATCTTCGTTTCGCTACCAATATTCCTATATTTTCCACTTATTACCATTCGCTTCGCCCTTCTTATGAATAAGGGTTTAAGGAATTTTAGAAATTTTTCAGCAGAACAAAAATTCGTTGCGTCGTTGCAGCAAATTTCCTTTTTTAAACTCTCCAGATTCCATTCAATCTATCTATTATTATCTATTAAGGTAACAACAATTTCTTTTTCTATTGAACAATACGGATGCAAACAACAATGAAAAGGGTTAAAGAGAAAGTTGCTTTTACATTCATAATAAAAAAAAGTAGAAAGCAAAGGGTTATAAAGAGTTAACTCTCGTCTCTCTTTCTCTCCCTTTTTTTATCGATATTTGGACCGAAGGCATTTACTTTCTAATTTTTTTACTGTTCTATTTTGTTGTCATTCCTTCTTTTGCGTTTCTCTTTTTGGTCTTTAACAGTTTTATTCCAATTTTATTACCGTGCAAAGTTAGTGTCGAGTACAGTTCAAGTTTATGCGTTTCCATCATTTAAAGTAACATGTTTAAGTTTTTTTTTCGTTCCTTTTCTTAATGCAATTCGATTCCCAATAAAACAATAACAGTAAAAGGGAAAATATGTTTGTGTGTCATCTTTTGTAAAAAGAAATTCGCAAATTAAAACTGCGATGGTCGCGTTTGTGTTCAGCTTTGGTGTTTTGATTTTCTGGATTAATTGGAAAACAGTGTTTTGATTTGAAATGGCTACGAAACTGAAAGTAATGTAAGTACGAATTAAATCTTTGCCATCGTTATGATGCATACTTTATCCACTGTTAATGACTTTTTGAGCGAAAATAAGGTTGCGTCACGTTCAAATATTTGAATCGCGTTCTTATTTAGAAGATAAACCAACTTTATTTTTTCCCATTTAGTCTGGCTACGAACTAAAACTACAATTCGGAGATGGAGCCAAACATAGAGAACGAGGAGAGCTTTTAGTCTTTCAAAAAAGTATTTTAGTTCTCGCTCTGTCGATTTTCCATTTGTTACGTGCAATTAATCGCTACAAGCGATGGATAAGAGTGACCTAAATAATAAAATTAAAAAAAAAGAACAAACCTGCAAAAATGGGATTAGAAATAAGACGAAAAAGGAAACGGAAAAACAATGCGACAGCATCATGGCACATTGTCTAGCGCTATTGATTTTTCATTAGTGCTGCACCGAAAACGCATGTGCATAGCCGAAGACGTTTAACCTAAAGAGAAGCGAGCGTTAAACGGAGGAGGAAGAAGACAGAAAGAGACGTGGCGATTCCACACACAAAGGGTGACAGATAAAGAGGAATAATTGTGGGATAGAATGCGAGAGAAAGAGGAGACGGTTGTGCGAACCCGAGGGAAAACTTCGGAACTTCCGTCTCGTTCTAATCTCTGCAGATCGAAAGTGTGCGCGAGAGAGAAAGAGAGCGAGAGAAAGAGAGACGAGGAGACAGAGAGTGAGCGAGCAACCCGAAAATGGTCGACGGTTACGGACGGGTTCTTGTACACACGCCAAATAAACTTTGGTCCCGGCTACACCATTGGCGCCCCCAGAGTAACCATGGTAACGCGTCGGGTGGGGTCATCAGCCATGTTGGAGTCCCCCTGCTGTTCGGGAGACAAGAAGAAGAGCAAAAACTAGCAGCCGCATTCATCGGCATCGTTGTCGGCATCCCCACGTATATATGTTTCCTTTTTTGTTGGGGATTGGAAAACCGGTGGCAGAGAATCATGGAGTGTGTCCAAAACGAAACCCCCATGCACACCGAAAGTGGGATGTTCGAGAGAGAATCGCTTTTCTCTGAAATTTCTTTTTTTGGTTTGGGTCGTCGAACGGTTTTTCTAGTCGTTTGATGATGGTGAAGGAAGAAGTTGAGGAATAGAAAGAAGAAAAAAGGAATCCGGACGTTTTCTAATTATTCTCCATCAATTTCATTCTTTCGGTTGCGTTCTGGCGATTTTCCGATTATTTTCATTTTCTTTTCGCAAATAGCAGTTTATTAATCTCGCTTTTATTTCATCAAATTGGGTATGAGATATAACATATATTATTTTTTTTATTCTAATATCACAAAATTTAATTCCAGAGTAGTAACGTAAATAGATAAGATTCGTACTTTTTACTTATATTATACAACTTTAGCATTTAAAAGTTTTCATCAGACGCCGTTTAGCTTTTCTCCTATTTTAAAGATGAAAATTTCATTTTAAAAATTAGCATATTATTACAAGCGGAGGAGTCTTTTGTTGATTAAATTTATATAAGAAGAAAATCTGGATTTATTTTTAAGTAACTATTAGGCAATCGATATTAGACTCATTTGCGGGCCTAGAATCAAGGCATTTTAATTAAAATCGTAGGAAAATCCTACCAAAAACGTACATCAGCAGAAAATCAATTAATCCACACTTATTAGAGGAATATTCACGTTTATAAAATCCGTTATTTAAAAAAGGCGTTTTCCAATTTAAGAATTACAAAAGAACGGCGTCATTTTTATTTCTTTTCTTAATAACAATATCCTCTAATTTATTTCAACGAATATAATAAATTATGCATTTAAATATCCGTACTTAATTAACAGATAAAAGTGATATTTTGTATTTTCACACGTTTAATACGTTAGCTCTTTTCCTCCCCATTTTCCGTCTTCGTTTCGTGCCATTTTACAGGTTTTTCTCCTCTGTGTTTCAATTTATTTAAATTATATTAAAATGCTTATGAATGAGTGTGCAAAAAGTTGTATAATAACAATATTTTTTACGATCTGTTATATTTTTTAGCATTAATTATATTCGTACTTTAATATTATACTATATAAGCAATATAAAAGAAAGCAACTTTTTCAAATAAAAATTAGCAAAACCGTAATTACATTTAATAATTTCGATTTCGTTTCGTTGGCATTCCCTCTGACCACTATTTCTACTCTCTTTTTTTTCAATTATTTAATGGTTAGTTCCTACTATAAATGCTGTTAGGATATGTGCTATAAATTACTAAATAATAGGAAGCAATAAAAAGAGTCATAAAAGTAGTACATAAAAAAGAAGAACTGGAAGAAAAGGAAAGGAAGTAGGAAAAGAAAAACGGGCAACTGGAATAAAATCCGCATTTCAGATAAACGTATTAATAATTCAAAACTTTATCTAGTTGGATTAGGATGAATGTAATTTTCAAATAAGAGAAAAAAATTATAGGAAGCAGTTTTAATCCGGGATAGAATCGAACGTTTAGAATAACAATCAAAGCGTTAAATGGTATTATTTTTTTGTTGCAGAATTAAAACAACAAATTTGATGCAAATCGTACATTTGCATGTGTTTTCGTTCCCGCATGTTTGGCACATAAGAAATCATTTTTCGCGTGACCCATGATTTATTACCATGTTTATTACACACTTTATTATAGTTTTACGGCCTATCTGCAATAAAATAATCCGTTTACTGCATGTAATTTAACGCCAGTTTCCTTTTCTCTTTAACATTGTTTGCAACGGCACAATCAGGTAGTTCCTAAAGGAAAAACACATTCGATTCAGTTCGATATCGTACCGATTCGAGTGGAATAAATTCAAGCTTAATTACGTGGACGTGTCACAGAATATTCGGTCGGAAAATTTAACCCAGTTTCCAAAGAATATCGGGGAGAACGGTTTAAACATTTTCCCCGTTTCGATAATAAAAGACATTTGCCGAAGAAAAACTATTAACCGAATAAAAACAATTTGGAAATAAATTGCGGAGAAGATGCACGAGCGACTTTTCCTCGGTTTGAAAAGTATAAAATCTAAAAGGAAACGAGAAATTTATAAAATATATGTGTGTACGTACGAAAGAGCGATTTTTCCGGCGTAAGAGACGGCGTAATCTTGTTTTTAAGAAACATTTGATTCGTCCAAGAACCACAATATCGACCGTGTAAACAACTTCGGGGTTTTCTCGTCTCTTATTTTTCGTTGGTGCTCTTTCCCTTTGGAAAACGAAAAAATGTGGAGAGGAAGCAGAGAAATGGGCCCTCAAACATGTAACATACAAACGTACGTGCACGAATATGAAGAAGACATATATAATTCATAGAAGGAATCTGTGATTTATCCATTTGTTTACCACCAGAGAGAAATTTTCAAATCGTAATGAAAGAAACGTTATAAAAATGGCAAACTTAATCAAACATTTCGCGTGGCTTCCATCTCGTTCTAGATCGCGAACGATTTGTTAAAAATACAATCTTTATATGTGCTTTTGAAAACAAGTTATCCGAATGGATTCGAACAAATTTTCCGGATTAAATCAACGTTTAGTCGTTTCCTTCGTGACGATCGTCCTTATCTCTCGTTCGTTTCTTAATTTGCGGGAAATTCTTTTGTAATCCGTTCCACTTGTTCTCTATTATAAAACGAGAAACGCCACTAAGTAAATATTTTTCCAATTGTGTTATTACTGCAGATACTAACAACGACCGAAGCCAAAAAAAAAAAAAAACGAGAAATCTATTTGTTTTAATTGGATGTAAACTAGTTTATTTCTTTCCTCACTTTTTCCTTTTGATCTAAATTAGAAACATTAATATAATAATTCA
Source organism: Hololepta plana (assembly GCA_963695495.1). NCBI lineage: Eukaryota > Metazoa > Arthropoda > Insecta > Coleoptera > Histeridae > Hololepta > Hololepta plana. Next base: position 679,720 of record OY968834.1, on the reverse strand, counting down.
TCTTGTTTAGTTTCGGATATACAATGTGCCCTCTTCAAAAAAATTATAATAAAAACCATCGTTTCGGCCTCGTTAACATTGTAAATATAACCATTTTGAAAATTGCCAGGCTTATTTTTCAATTAAAAACAAATCAATTCATTTTTATTACACGGGCCAAGTAAAACGTTTATATGTTCGTCTTTAATTTGATGCCTGATTAAATTTAACACGTTCCCTTTGCAATAACGCAAATAAATAAATAAATTAAAAAACTATCAAAAGCGTAGTAAAAGCTGCTTTCTGTTTTATTCTACGCTGTTTACATTAAAAATTAATAATTACTTGCTTCGTTTAATTAATATGTACGTCGTTAATAACGATCAACTTATTACCAATTCCGTTTAAGTAATATCAATAATATGCGAATTTATTGGTTTGGCAACGTTTCTGATACGTTCTAATCGGAATAATTGGAATTAATTGCGAAACAAAGTGAAGGAAACGATTCCGAATCGGAATTAATTGATTTCGATATGTAAACGCTCGTTAGAAGCGTACCACCAATATTACTTAAAGCTCGTATGTTAATTAATTAAAAAACTCCGCCTATGTTTCGTTTTTGCGTTCTTGTGCAAATTTACATGGCACCGGTTTGCATTTCTATTAAAGTCGATATAGAGAAATGGATAAGATACAATCATCAACTAGTTTCTACTGTAGACAAGCGAATAGATAATGCTGTAGGAATAATAAAAATGAAAGAGTTAATCAGATTATGCAGTTCGCATCTAATCTTTTAAATAAAATCTGCAAATCGTTCTCTAACACGCAGACAAATATGTCTCGATTGCAAGCAAACACAAAAAATTACGAAATAATAGAAACAAATGTCCATTAACGAACGTTTCAGAAGTATTACGGCGCACATTTCTAAATATAGACAAGAAATAATTATTATCTATCCGAATGAAATGGTATAAAAAGTGGTTTGTTAAAATAAAAGTTTGAAAACAAAAATCGAAATCTTAGTTTAATGCTCTTTCGTTTCGAGCATAACTTTTACTATGGCTTTATTGTATTATCTCTTGTTAAATTATACGAAAAGGCATTATTGGGAATGAGCGAGAGAGAGCGTATAAAAAGTTCGTTATATACCGTGTTTATTTCTGCATAAACGTAAACTAATAAAATTTATTAAGGAATGCGCGAATATTTTTGCTATAGAGCCTTTTCATAGTCTGGTCCATGCAAAAAGCTCTCGAATTGTACAACACCGCTACGATTATTGCAAAAAACTATTGCTATCGTATATTGTTGTTAATATCTACGGATAAATGTTGGTTGGTAGTCGGTCTCCGTAGTTTTGCATGGTGCACACAATACGTCGGATGATAATAATTTTGATATCAAAACCGTGCACAGAGGGGGGAAATCGATGCATTTTATTGTAGTTTTAAACGACATTGATAAAACTGAAATGCTCGTATTTGCATAAGCTTTTATTTACAAAAAAAACTTGCAACTGCACGTAAATTTGCATTGTTATCTATTGTCGGTTATTTTCGGAATTTATCTTCATTTATTTACTTTTATTGTTTTAAACTTAAGATAATTACAAAACCAGGGAGGCATAACAATTTACCATCATCTTCTTGGGCAATATCAATTATTTAGGATTCCCTTTTCTGCAAATTCTTTTTTTAATTTCATCATTACTACCTTTTTGTTTGCAAAAATTTAATTAGCATTCCCTCGTAATTTTCTACCTCCGTTTATGGACGTTTTCGCTTCTCGTTTTTTTTTCCTCCTGCGGCCCGTCTCGCGTATTAAGACCCTTCAAACAAAACAAAACAAATTCCGCGTTTTTATTTGGCAAAATTACCGTTTTATTATCATATTACCTTCATTATTTTCGTTTTGCAAAACATGCACGTCCCATACGTGTAGAGTCATTAACGTTCGCACGTACATCAACGGCAAAAAAAAAGAAGGAATTGCCTTCATATTTTTCATTTCGTGAAATATTATTATTGCTCGGGAACTGTTACTGACATTTAAATTAAATTGCTGAAACGTTGTTGTGCCTTCCTTTATCTCCTTTTTTTTTAATCGCGCAATTCTTTCTCTAAAATAAGGATAATTGAACGCACGTTTATTTTTAAATGTACAAAAGAGGGCGTACACGAATTCGCATCTCTTGACCTACGACAATATGGCGAGATGTGGATGAGCGGATAAGAGGATAGACACGTGGAATTTATGCTCCCTTTTTACATTATGTACAAACTGACAACAAACCACTTAGTGCCTCTAGACGGAATATGGCAATATAATGTGACGTCAGTGTCATGCTTTAACATTATCATCATCATCATCTTTATCATCGAAGAGCGCACATGGAAAATTGCCGACGACGTTTCACGGATTTCGCCGCTATTTTCACGTGCGACAGCGAAAGGTGTCGGGATAGGATCAACGACACACACACACACTCTCGGTCTTTTTGCCTTTTCTTTTTCTGTATAGAAGATGTTGGCTTGAAGCGAGGAGAGCGATCGATTGCGTGTGGGTTTTCTGAAATTCTGATAAACTTATATGCACTAACACGTAACACACGAGAAGAGAGAGAGAGAGAAAAAGGAGAAAATTGAGATGAAAAAGAGGGAAAAAAATAATAATGGATTGTCAGGATATAATACCGTCGCGACGGATATTCTGCCATGGAGATTGTCTAGCATAAGAACGAAAATAATAATAAAAGGGAAACCCAGCAATTATTCGCACTTAATCCTTTGCTTTATTCATGAGCAGAAAATAGCAAAGAACGTGCAACCATAATAAAGACGATAATAACTTGATTGTTTAAGCAATTTAATACGACGAATAATAATAATAATTGTTAAATACATTGTTATTACCGGTCAGTTTTATACGGCGACAACCTGCACATTTGTCAGTCACACATTTATAAAGGCACATTTCTTCGTCTCTTTTTCCTCGACATCTAAAGAAAGATCGGATGGTGATCGTTAAGTGTGATAGTTGTAATAATTTCACTAATGTTATGTTTGCCATTACATCGTATGCAATGTGTGAGTGTCGTACGAGTAAAGAGAGATAATCTGAAGGGAAAAATGGCTACAGAGTGAAGAGATTATGTGAAACCTGGTAAAGTTTAATTAGGAAAAAAGTTTTAACAAACTGTATGTGTATATGGGTACGAAGCTAAAGGTTTGGACTTGAGAAAAATGTATTGAACCAAGAGAAAAGGACAAAACTGATAATACAATGTAGAATGGCAAGAATTAAGTTTAATATTATAAACAAAGACTCGACGACGAAAATGTTATTTTCTCTGCTTAGATTGTTTCCATCCAATTTACTAAAATTATTTCAAGAGGTAGTGGAAGAGGACGAATAAAAGGTAATAAAAAAGGTGCCAGTTTCACCAATTTTAGAAAACTTTCTTTTTGTCATTTTTTTAAAAGTCTTCACTCCTCTTTTCTCTCCAAAGCAACAACTTCAGACAATGACCAGTAAAAGCAAAGGGTTATCTAATAATAATAGGTAACCGACTCCAAAACTTTCACTTAAACCCTTTTCCAATAAATTTTTGTTTATATGGACGTCACGTCTTTTGTGCATTTAGAGAGGTTTCTTTTCCTTTCTTCTTTCTAATGTCGTTGGCTCTTCACAAAAAAAGGGTTAATAAACGCTTTCCAGCATTCGTCGAATTTCATCTTTAGATTCGACAACAGAAAATCGTCAGTTGCGTCTCCTTACACCATCTTCTTCTCGCCGTAATCTCTTATTATTTAACGTAGTTTCTTTTTTCGTCCTTTTTCTTCTTTCTTTTTCAAAGAAGCAATATCCGTTCCATTACGAATGTATGTTGCATGTTTCGTGTGTTTGTTTAATGGCAAAAACCGGGGGAGACGCTGTTATAGAACAAGAACGTGGGGGATGCTGCGAAGAAGACGAACAAGTAGACGATAAATAAAATGGAATAAGCAATTGTAGTGCACGAAACGGATATAAATTGAGGGGACCAGGTGAACGGGAAAATAGCCAATGTTTACCAAAACTGCAATTGCCTCTGTCGGCATTTTTGCGACGATAAACTACTCTTTCTCATTTTAAGTCTACGATTTGTTCGCTCTATCTGGAAACTGGAAGCTCTAATTTTCGTCTCTTTGGCTGGAATTGGTCTCCATTTCGTCTCCTTTCTCGTTGGTTCTTTTTCTGTTTTTTTTTTGCGTGAAACGTTCATCCTTTATGTATTGAGGCAATATTTGAGGGAAACGGATCGACGCCAACGACAGAAATGTAACAACGCTAGTAATGGTTAATGTACACACACACCCGTACACGCGAGATTTTCTTCCATTGGTTCCTTTTTCGTTCTCCACTTAAACCACGAAGAAATGTAACGATCCGTTTAACGTGAAAGTGCTCCGGAGCATTTATTTATTTTTCTTAAAGGCAAAGTCTTTCTTCAAAACGCGCTCTTTTGCCGTTCTTAATTAGAAGGAGCAAGAGGGTAGTACGTTGTGCACATGTAGCGTTCCGGGAACCGTTCGCGCTACATTTAATTTTCGCAAAAAAGTAAAGAAAATGACTTAGCTGAAACGCTAAACGGTTTTAAATTACAAAATGTGCAATACTCTCCTGGCAAAATTTCTCGCAATACGTATTATAAGTATTCGTGGCACGCAGGGGCGAAATGGAATACTAATAATCGTCGTTTCCGTACCCTCTTGAAAACCGAATCGGGCGGCCGGAGGAGGCTCGAATGTAAAAGTTCAATAACACGACTAACACTACGAAACTTTATTATACTTTAAGCCTTTTTTAATTAGTTTTCGAGAGAGGAGGAGCGAGGAAAGCAGCAAAATAAAGGAGCCACGTTTAAACGGAAACTAATTGATCTGCAGGAAAAGTGAGACGCAGGAACTCTTCTTCTTAGACGTTCTTTCTCTCGCACTTTTAGTTCTTTTTTCGCTTTAATTAAATTCATCCAAATATATTGGTAACTTTATTTCTCTTTCTCTCTCTCTTCGTTTCCCTTTTCCACCAGACAAGATATAATATGCAGTGAATGAATTAACTAGATATTATTTTCCAAGCTTCAATTGAATTTTCGAAATGAAACATCCGTCTTTATGTTCGCGTAACCGCAAGATCTAATTGCCAGACAATAAGATTAAAGACGTACAAAGTTTAATTGTTTAATTAAAAAGTAGAAACGATTCGGTTTCGTTCTTTTTCGTTCGTCGTTCTATTTCTAAAATGAGTCGGTTGGAGTATCTCTCGTCGCTCACGTATACGGTCCTCTCTCGTTTTAGTAATAGCAGAATGAAGGCGGATTCTTTTTCTGTGCTTTTGGTCGCTTCGTTTCGATATAGTATATATATAATATTAGGAAGCGTTCCGAGCAATGGAACGATCATAAAGTGCACGAAACATTGAGCGTTTAAGGTCACAAAGAGAGTGAAGGAGTAAAAATGAGCCAGAGAGAAAGAAAGGGAGCAATGAAAGACGTTGAAAGCGCAAACAATAAAAACGACAAAATACTGGCAGATATCGCTAATAAAATATTTAAAGAAAAGTTTTTGGGAAAAAACTATGAGCTCCTATTTCTTTTATTTTATTTCTTATTAATATTTTTTCCTTGTCTCGATGATTTAATAATTCATTCGTCCTCCATTTTCCGTCGATAAAACGTGATTGAGACCGTAAAGTAAAATGAAATGTTAATGATGAGACACTGACAAGGAAGTTCGAAATTCGGTAATATTAAAATCGTAAATGTCCACCATTTGAAGACATCGAAGGCATGGCGGAAGAAACTAACGAAATAAAACGACTAGAAGGCAGAAAGAGCGAAGAAAATGAGAAATAATATTAAATTATAAATCATATTGGAAAACAAACATCGAGAAGTTCTTAGCGTAAAAATGCGAATGTTTGCGATAATTTATTTAATAACATCTTAAGCTTTCCCCATCCGGCAACGATCTTTCTCGTAACTTGCAGCATTTGGACGCGTTCCAAAATGGTTCGTCCGCAAAAATTTCCAATATTTACACAATACCAAAGGCATCAGCTGCACTCTGCTATTATTATGCATAGCGATGATATTTTAAAATGCACGTACGCAAAAACGAGCGACAAAACGTAAGAGAGAACAAGCGAACCCGAAATATTTCAGTCTGTCCTTTAAGGAAATTTCAATTCCTCTTTAACAATGTGTTAATGAATTTTGAGATCATCTTTCCTTAACTTGTTTCTCCTTTACCTTTTATCTCGTTTTTCCATATCATTCCACATCTCTTGATAATAATATTTGCGATATTACCGAGAAATACGAGAGAAAATCGTTTAATTTATGGCGTCTTATTAAAACGGCGAATAAAATTTGCGTGTCCGGTATAAAGGAGATGGAAAAGGAAAACTTCTTCTTCGGCTTAATCGTTTGGGTCATACTTTATTATAATAGTAATACGTAGAGTAGGATTAAATTATACGATTGTGTGAGATGGTGGTTAAGAATAAAAGAAAGGTAAAGAAAGAGATAATATTGTATAAATATGCATGCAATGTGTGTGTACCATATACGAAGATGCGTAGTGGTATTAGGCAAAGAAGATGGCAGAAAAAAAGGAGGACGAAGAGGAGGAGGATGCCAAAAGAGCGAGAGGAAAAAAAAAGGGAGAAGGAATAACAACATGCCTTCTATAAAACATGCAATTTACAATCGATACGTACACGAGACGCGTATTTATACATATAAATATATAAAAATAAAGTGAGTTTATAACCGAAGAAGAAGAAGACGCATACAGAAGCCTGTATTTTCCGGAGTTTATGTGTAGGGGACTCACACCTTCGCGGCCATGTAAGATGAGTTTCGTACTTCTATCTTTCTCTTAGACACGGACAAAAAATTTTTTACCTTCGCGTTTAATACAGTTCTTACTCTAGCTTTCTCTCTCTCTCTCTCTCTCGCACACACACTTTTTCCACATATCCCTTCGAGACTCTCCTTTCTGACTTAAACATTGCCTTACCGTACCCTCGTCTTAGGCGAGGTAAAGAAGAAGCGTATATATAAACTTGTGCTTGGGTCCCAGACAGTATATAGATACAAATTTGTGTGTTTTTCTACTTTATACTACTATTTCTTCATCTTATTGGATTCCGTACGAGATCTGCACACGTGGTCAGAAAAATTGAAACGAGAACGTTGTAAAGAATAAGAAAAATGTTACATTTACACACCGAAAGGAACGAATAAAACGCAAGAGAAGGAAGAAACGTATAATACGTACGAGAGAAACAATTTATAATGAGAGAGTATGGAGATGACCGGAGAAGAACAAAATGAAATGGAAACTGGTTATTTTATGCAAAGATGCCGTGTGTGTGTGTGTGTATTCATCTTTTGCGCTCGTCTCTGTAATAATTGCGCGGCCGATCTTTTTTAGATATTTCCAATCGAATTAAATAATTATACTTAAGGATATTTTTGTTTTATATGCATTATCCTCTCTATCTTTTCCTTTTTTTTGTTCGCTCTTTGTTTTTTGCTTTCCACCACGGCTTCGTTCTCAATGACACGTTTTAAACGAACAATTTTTATTCATGAAATAATAATAAACTGCAAAACTTAATTAGCTTTAATGCAGGGAAAATTTTTAAAGTAAATTCCACGAAGAGCGACCAACGTATAGATAAAACTGTATGGAATGGAATTACAAAACAAGACGCGGACGTAGCCAATGGAGGAAAGGATTTGCCTTTTCTTTCCTTTTTGTTAATTACCATTACTATTTTCAGTTAATTAGACGTATTTTTGCAATATCTTTATTTGTTTATTCAATTTGTACATTTTCTTCTTTACCATTATTTCGCGTCTATTTATAATAATTATTTCAATAAATGTTATTCTTTCTTGCGTTTGGTTTAATAGAAAGGAAAACTAATAATAAGCCAAACACTTCTTTATAAACTCATATCTAATTATATTAATCATTATTTACAAAACGTTTCAATAATAATAATGTTGCTATTATTGGAAGGATTAACACACTGCGTTTAATTGAATTGTTTAATTAGCAAAACGGTAATTGAAAAATTCAATTAATTAGCACTAGTCATATGACTTGCACCAGTGAAAGAATCCTCTGAGGGAAACTGTTCAATTATTGATCACATTCAAATTGTTTATCCTAATGAGTAGAAACCTTATCGTCGATTATAAAGCGACACCAAATTGAGCAATAGAAATCGTTTTCTTTTTCAAATAAATTATAAGTCAAGTTCAAAGCCGTAATTTATATAATTGATGATAATATTTCGTCACACCATTCCAACGTTGCATAGGAATTTATTTATAGCCTGGTGAGATTGCTTAAGGAATAATAAAACCAAATAAAAGGGTGGGACGTTTGCCTGAACAAAGATTTCAGTTTCTTTTCTTCGATAAGAAAGCAAGTAGCATTTAACAGCGAGTCAAATTGCTTTTTCTGTAATGGAAAAAAGAACACAATTATGCAAATAACGCCATTTTCGGATGCGTTTTGTTTCCCATGCGAAACAAGATTACCCAATTCGCACGTATAGATTTAACCACCTTCTTTTAAATAAATACATGAGCGCGACAATATTCGCTCTTTTTTCCTTTAAATTGCAATAGCAGACACATGCGACAACGCCATTTCGTCGAGATACAATTTATCCTAACACTCGCAAAAAGATATATGAAGGGTTTTGCTCCTATTTCTTATTCTTCCGATTTTTTTCTTTTTTCATCGTATTTTTTCTAAGGACAATCTGCCAAGCCCAGGTCATGTTTGTAAATGTAACAATGTCTGCAAAAAAGTATATATGTGTACACGGAAGGAAGTAGAGGAAGAAGCAGAATAAGAACGAAAGGACGACTTTTATTTCCCATGTGTATTATAGACCAGATATTATTTGTATCGTCAGTTTTTGTTTTCTTCTTCAACTTTCTCCATCGCTTTCTTTTTCGTCTTCACGTTTCCTTCTTCCTTTACCTTTTCCCCTGCTTTGATTCTTCTTGAGATTCACCGCGTTTTCTTGTTCGTTAAAAATATTTTTTCCATTTCTCGATTTTTATCGAAATAATTTATTATTTGCTCTTATATTTATTTATTTCTGCCACAATTCTTTTTATATTTATAATATCGAAGTAGAAAAGAAAGACGTTGTTATAATTCTTATCAATGATTAATCGATACGCCTCGAGTTTTAACTTAACTCGCTAGTATTTACGAGTTTCAGACATGATACTAATATAAATTTACTTGGATAGATTTCGTTTTCACTCATTCTATGGTAGAATATTATTACGGTAACCATAATAAAGGGTTTTTATGGTGGAGAATATTCTAATCTTTTGTCAAATAAAGGAAGCACAACTTCTTCTGCGTAGCCACTTGGCTTCTCTCTAGTGGGGTTCTTTCTTCCTACTGATTGCCTTAATAGCCGAGCTAAAAGATGGATAGGAATAATATATATTGTCGTATCATTTGCCTGCCATTACACGAATATAAACAATAATAAATATGTCAACAGTTTGTTGAAGATAAGTTGCCCCCACGGTTTTCTTTTCCTTCACTTTGTTGTTGTTATTGTTATTATAATGTGCTTGAACTTCATATTAATCGCAATCATAATTTAGATAATTGCTGCGTTCAAATGAAGCACGCCTCTTTACGCTTTGATTTATTTTAATCAACGAATCCCTCAATCGTCGTTTAACGATACGAAGAAGGCTACAAGGTTTTATTTAAAAATAAACTTTAACTGGATGGTGGTTATCATAAATTATTCTTGTAGGTGTTTTTCGATTGCGTTTTAAATGGTGAATTAAATAAATTTATATTTATATTGAAGATTAATGAAAATTCTCTGTTCGTTTTATATTATACGAGCAATTGAATTGAATAATCAACCTATAAAATGTGGACAAAAATTTAAACGTGAACGTTTTCATAAATGGACTTTAATGGTATACTAGAGCCATCGCAAGAAAGACGACCACTTTAAGTGGATACGACTGGAAAAATAATGGGAAAGTGAGAGAGCGAACGAGAGAGATTTCTTTTTACCATTCCAAACAAATAAAACTTTACTTCATAATTTACAAACGAAATAAAGTCCGGAACGATGAGATCGCTTCCTATATTGCTTATTTCGGTCTTCTAATACAAATCGTGTTGATTTTAATTCCAGGTTAACAATACCGACCGCAATTCATCTTAAACGGCGGCGAAGATGGAGAAGGAAAAAAAGGATGGATCGAAAATTGATGGGGAGAAACTTTATAAAGAATGAGATCATTCTGTTGACGCGATAGTGTGAGTTAATGTAATAAAGTAGAAAATTGTTGTTTAATCTCATCCTTTACGTATACACTCCTTCGTGGTTCTAATAAGATTTCTCTGTTTTAGCGGCGAGTCCTTGGAAATCAATGCTCGGGATCAAATTAGTTTTTGCCATCATCATCATCCAGCTCGGGTTTCGCTGTTTATATTTTTCATCGAATTAAACTGCGAATTGGAATACGATAGAGAGAACGACGAAAAACGATTAGATCCTTTAATTGTTTGGCAAATTTGATAACGTAATTACATTTAGAAAAACTGCCATGAATATATTAAAGAATCGATTACCATCGTTTTATTACTCTTTCGCTTTTTGTTAAAGAATCGTTCAATTTCCGTGAAATTTAAATTCAGCCAAAAGCACACTCACACGCGCGCGCGCTCGCCTTTATACAGGAAATTTAAAAGTAAAATTTTTGCATTTCAGATGGAAATTGGTTCGTATTGATTTCAGCGAATGCAATAATAAAACCTAGGTAGACTAGTATTAGTGCTGCCACATTACCAATTCGTGCCACATATAGAATGATAATAACTGTATTTCGATCCTGTTCGATAGGTATCTCGAAATAGCAAATACAAAAAAGAAAACGACAAAAGTTTAATTAGATCATAAAAATATCTTTATTTCGATAAACGCTAAATTTATCATGCATTATTAATTAATTAATATATGATTGCAATTGATATGCCATTAAGTCTCAATATAATTAAATTTATGTTATACATTAGAAAAGAGATGGAATTAAAGTTGGAATGGGCATGGGGAGCACGGGAAAAGGCGAATTATCGGAACGTCTTCTTCGCAACATGCCGCTCACTTCGTACTACACGCACGTTTATTTGGATTGTTTTAATTGATTAATTAAATTCAGCAAAAAAGGAAAATTACGAAACAAGGATAAAGGTTGGTTTGGCATAAGGAAGAATCGCAAGGAAACGCATTAAAAAATGTTCGTCCTTTTTTCGAAAGAATCATCTTGATAAGATGTCTGCGTTGTTGCATTTAAAAGGAACGTTTCTCTTCATTTTTTTTCCTCTCTCTTAATAAGTAATGCATGGAAACTGGTTTGAAACTTGTATAATGATATAGGCGGAGTTTGAACGGATGGATAAATTTCAAGATAATTGCGAAACCTCACAATAACATGTTGTACATTATGCATTAAAAATTACTACGCACGGTCCAGCATGCGCGTTCGTTTGAGGAGAAGAAAAGATCGCAGAAAGGGAGATGGAGAATAACCATTTGGCCGCATATAATTCTGTTCGGTTCGATTTTAAATATGTAAGTAAAACTCACGGGAAAATATCAAACTGGCCATTATCATGTGCATAATTTGTGTTTAAAATGCAATTTTATTCCGGTACTTTAGCCTTTTAAATTGGTACGAAATACCCGTAAGAAACGATTCTCTAAGTGCAGTAACTATAATGTTTATTATTGGCAAAACGAGAATGGAAAAAAAAAGAAAGAAATCGCCAGTTGATAATACACAGACGCATAAATACAAACTAGCGAATTTCAAACATACTTTAATACTGAAATTGCAAAATACCAAAAGTCATTCTAGATATAAAAACCATTTTTATTGCAGCAACAACAACAAACAAACAGAACGTAGCAAAATGTGTGAAAGAAACAAAAGGAAACGCGAAGAAACTTATGAAACACATGGGATGGATTTTAATTTTTATAATTTATTAATGAAAATATTAATGGGAATAGATGACAAATATTTATGGGCCATTCCTCTAAATATTTTCCGGTCGATCAATATTATGATATTAACGATTAGAAATGCTCCGGGTTATATCAGCGGATAATAATAATAATAACAGTATAAAGACCTTTCACTTTATTAGTATCTATTTTTATGTGCAGTCATTCACACTAATTCCTTTTTTCCATTTCGATTTAATGGTGGAAGAAGAACGGTGGTGTAGAGAGGCGTAATTAGAATATCATTAGAACGCATGAATAATTTATTATAACGTTTATTATTCTTTTTATTTTTCAGTTAATTACATCAATAATCATAAATCAATATACTCGAACGATAATTATGAATATCTCTTTATCGCGATTGTACATTAAAATGATTTCTTTTTGTAATTGCAATTAATTGATTTATTAAATAATATTTGAACTTGTTTTTTTTTGCTTTAATATGCACATTAAATAATAATTGCGCTGTTATTAATAATTCATAATTTTCGTCATATTCGTTATTTTTAATTAGCAAATGTAACACAATTGGAATTGTTTTCCCTTTAATTATTTAAACAGGATATTCTGGTTTAGAATTTATTTTTAACAAAATTGTTTTCTGTTACAGGATTTCACCACATTTGGCCGCAGTTTTAGTAAGTGTTTGCAGCAGCTAAAGTACGTCCAAACAATTTGTTGGAAACTCTCGATTATTGCCTCACTTTGCTATTTTTTTTTGCCATGTATTATCTTGTACGTTATTAAAAAAATAAAAGTTTCCATTTTTTTCTTATTTCTCCAATCAAATCCTTCTAACATTTACATTGTTGTTCATTAAACATCGTATAAATGCATACGTGTATTATGCATATAATTACATTAAGAGTATTATAACATAAATAAAGTAATTTACTTCGGTCGTACGTTAGATAAAGATATATCTTAATTAAATAATGGCATTCCCTTGCAATTTCTGCAGCGTTCATGTCCTGGTTGCATTTACCCGCACTGTTAAAGGTAATGGTTTATCCGTTCTTTCGCAAAAAGGAGACCGTTGCATTATTATCATCATTTTACCTTCACCATGTGCACACACTGTGTTCATCTGTATCTCTTGTACGTGTAAGCGCTTCAGATGATTTTGGGGTTCGTAAATTGTTTATGTTTATTGAATTACACAGTTACACGTCTAAAACATTAACGTCAACCGGCAAGGAGCGAACGAAGAGGAGGAAGGAAGGACCAAACAGGATGATGATCACGATGCCGTTTCTCTTTCTACATGTTATTAACACAATCGGCATTTCCAATACGAGTATAATGCCCTCGCACGAGGAGATACGAAAAAAACATTCCCTAGCTGCATCTTAACCGAAGAAGAATATGCATAAGAGAGAATAAAAAGTACGTATACGCAGAATATATTTGCATTTTAGCTTCCCTACAAACACGATGCGGCCGGAATGAATTGCATTTTAGGTATCTCTTCTGGCGTTCGCTCCACGTAGGTATAATGCGGAGACAGAAAAAAAAAAGGTGGAAGGAAACCAAAATGAGAATAAAAGGAGTGTTCGCGAGACGTGGTCGCCTTTTAATAAATAAGAAGGCGCACACATACACACGGTTGCGAAAAGGAAAAAAATTGTACACAAAGAAGGAGCGAGGGAAAAAAAGGAGACCAGCAGAAATTACGTTATAAAATTAATATTTTACGAGACCGAAACGTCTCTCTGCGAAACGTACAACCATAATTATATTTGAATAATCACAATGTTATTTTTGGTATCGTTGTTAATTACATCTGCTCAATTCATTTCCAACATTTATTACCCAATTTTATGATCAATATTTCATTATGACGCTAATACGATAATTTGCAATTTACTTATTTTTAAGTAATAAGAAGGGTACAGAATTGCAATTTCAAGAAACTTCTGCAACGTGTTCTCTCTCTCTCTCTCTCTTCTTCTTCTTTTTATTAACTAATTACGTGCATTCTCGTTAATTAGTTTTTAATTATTAAGCCATAGAGAAATCTTTATTAATTGTACGTGTAAATATGTAATTTATTGACCATTGTAAGACGTTCATGTTACTTAAAATGTTGTTTTTATGCGAATTTTCGTGATGGAATTTTAAAGTCTCCCTCATTATGTGGATATTTTGTCGTCTTTTCTTTCCATAAATCATAGACGTTGTTTTGTAAACTTGCCAATATTTACATTAATAACAATTGTTAATGATAATTAAGACTAAAGAGTGAAAGGAATTCGAAATTGGTTGCCACATTTAAATTAAGAATTATATGTTGATTTTACACGTTATTATTTTAAGACTCAATATATTTGTATTATTTTTAAGGTTCAGAGACTTTATTAAAATTCTTGCAAGTTTGTTTTGGTAATCGGTTTAAGAAAAGCGACTTATAAAACGGAATTAATGTGACCCCAAATCCTCTTTTTAGATGGATAAACAAATCGAGGAAATTTTTCACGCTTCTAAGTAATTGTCTTGCAATTTTAAGCAACGGTAGATTGCTGTAAATCTAAAATATGCACACCTGTTATTAGTTTAATCGCCAACAAAGGATTAATTGGTTTAGTGCCTTGTTTGAATTCTTCGTTGGTACAAACGTTATCCTCGTAAGGAATAAAAAGAAAATAAAGTGTAGGCAACCCATTAAGCTTTCTGATTAAGAAATGTCAACTTATTCGTATATCGATGATGATAATCTTTTAATTTATGAATGCATTCCGTTATAATGTCTAATTTATGAGTGAAACAAAGTCACAGATGATTATTTTAAATAATTCGGTGTGGTAACATGCCAAATAAAGAACGATTTTCAAAGATATAGATTTCTAAATGTTCTAAATCCACTTGTGTAATCTTATACACCATAAATCATTTATATCTGATATACTTAAACACTTATGAATACAATTTATTGTACCAACGAATAATTAAAATAAATATAAACAAGGAAAATGGAGAAGTTTGTATAAAAATTAAGCTACTACTGTAATATTTCTATCAATAAATAACAACAAACCTATTTAATGTGGTTTCTACTGACAAATGTGATATTAGACTGAAAAAGATTGAAACTATAAGGAACAATGATTCCTAAATAAATCATCCTTAGCTTTACTTTACCTAAAATGGCCATACGAAAAATCCAAAATGTTAGCATGTCCACAAATTTCTGTTTAAATTAACGTTTTTTATTTTACTAAAGAAACCGTCTACATTTTTGTTCTCGTTCTTTTCTTTTACAGTAAAAGATTGTAGATAAGATTTGAATATTGTTCTTTAATGTGTCATATAAGTATCATTATGGTAACATGATAGACATAAGGAAACACATCATCATTCTTGTTCACGTGTTTTTCATCAAGATAAGATTTATTGTTGAACGTATGTTTAGACGAGTAAACAAAAAGAACGAAAGAAGGTAAACAGAATACAATATGAGAAATCTGCATAAAATTATGAAAAAGGAAAAGGAACCTGCAGCAGAAACATGCATAAAGAATATTCTCACATAGGAATTGATCCTTTTCCTTTACATTCAAAGATATTCACGTAAATTTATCAAAATTTATTGTAGAATTTTAATTTTCACGTCCATTTTCTTAACAAATACGAAGTTCGTGCATTGTATATGCTAAATTTGAAAAATATGGTTACCTGAAGGACATAAATTCATTCGTATCCGCAAATAATGCACCAAAAACGTTTTTTATTTAAAATCTCTTCAGGTGTCTCCTTTATTCTGGAAACCAAAAGCAATAAATTCCCCTATCATTGACATTTAATTTATTTTGAAGTTGATAATGCATATAAACGAGGCAATAACGAATACAGAAAATACTGATTCCAGAAGAAGAAAAACGAGAAAGGAATTAAAATCATCTGGAGGACGATGCAAGTGTTTCCATTGCTTTCGCTCTTTTTCTGAGATATAAGTAATATTTATGTCAGCGAAACGAGAAAAACTTTTTAATTACACAAAGTTAGGACGAATTTTAATGCACTCCAATTATGAAAATCTCGTCAGAAGGCCATAAAAGCTCGGGCACTTAAAATAATTCAAATTAATTTAAATCACGATAAAAATAGTGTTCTTGGCTTCGACATACATTACGGAAAGCGAGACAAAAAAGTGCCATTAAAAATAGAAATGCCGCACGCATGAATAAGGACAGAACGAAAAGAAAAACTGGTTCATCTACAAGCACATCATCCAGGGATAGATTTAGGTCAATCCTCATAATAAATCTAGCGATTGAGTTTACTAATCAAATTGCATTTCATTTTAAAAATCATCTTCTTGCAATGCATTTTCCCATCGAAATTGCATTAAGCTCCGAGAAGAAAGACGATCAAATGTGATTTATTCATAAAAGTAGGAGAATTCAAATAACGGCGCAAATAATTGATTCACGTTGCGGCCTCTGTGTTCCAAAAGCCAAACTGTACGCTTTTTGCTTGTGGAGGGGCAAGCTTCCTTCTTATTGGTAAATTACCGGGAAGCCATCATGGTTTTTTCAATTGTTAATGTTCCAAGAAATGGTAGCGTTCGGCCCACTTTCCGGGCGAGGACCATTCAGCGTCTGAGTTTCCAAATAAATTCGGTCAGCCATTTTGATTTGGGTGTGGCCGGATGAGCGACTATGGCCGCCTAAATTGACGTTTAAGTGGGGGTAGAACGGAGGGGTAGCAGTAGTAAAATGGTGGCGGATAAGCTTCCTATAGTTGCCAAAGCACTTTTATTTTATTGAGAGAGACTGGAGAATTTTAAATAAATTGAATGCATTCGATTCGTTTGGTATTATATTTTCTCTATGAGAAAATTCAACAAAAAAGTGGTTTTTCATTTGGTGGAAAGTTAATTTGGCCATAAAAATTTTCCACGTGAATGGATTAATTATAATTATTGTTTTTTTAATTAATTAAAACTCCCTTAATTGGGAAAAAGACGATTGGATGCTGTGGGCTTACACAAGTCGGTAATCGTTTGTTTGTCTTAGTAGCCAGCAATAATATTCATGGCTGTGATGAAAATGATGAAAAAGGAGGAGGCGAGTGAGAAAAAAGAGTAATAATAAAGATTGATTTCCAGATCTACTAAACGTTGACTCAAAGTGGCACATAAACGGTTACTTTTATGTGTCGTAAAGTTTTAAGAGTCAATGAAACGCAGTTTGAGGCAAAACGACGATTTTACCTAACAGGTTGCCACTAAAAGTTGCGTAGGATAAACTACTACCACTACTAAAAATAATAATAATAAAATTTAAACTATTATAAATTACCTAATTACTTTCCCATAATCGAAATGTTAACAATGTCATAAAAAGTGAAATTCTTTTTAGTGCCACATTGTACGACATAAATTTCCACCCTAATTCAGTTATTTTTAGATTAATTTATTCATTCATATTTATATCGATTACGCACACGAAACGTTGCTCTTTCAGAGGCTGAAATTTCCTTTTCCTTTTTCAGTTACAACAATAGTATCAGAGATGGCAGGTACGTTATGATGAAGCATTTAAACGACAAAAAAATCACACGAAACATTTTCCGAGGTCTTAGACCTTTCCAATGCTACCGAAAATAGATGCGGGATTAAAAACGAGAAAAGGGAAGAGATATATAGGAACTCTCTTATAAACAAGAGAATTTACGAGATACTTTCTGGTGTCGTTCATTTATGTAAGAAATATTTTTAGTATCAGCATGAGCAAAGAACGAGATGAAGCGAAATATGATGATCAAAACGAGTATCGGATGAAAGCTTGCATTAGGAATGGGGAATTTACTTCAGGAGAAGACAAAAAAAGAAACTAGGTAAACATTTCTCATCTTTCTATGCTATAGCAGCACGGAGTAAAAGTGAAAATGGTTTTATAGCGGTAGCCATTAAAATTATTTAAACTATCGACTTCCATTCCAACAAAACTAAAAGCAACAAATAAAAAAGTTCAAGGTTAATGTCATGTTTATCCATTCCACTTTCATCGCACAAGTACGTTGATGTATGTGTACATGTTTTACGGAAGTGAAAATGGAATGGCACAGAAGAAGAAGTCGAAGAGGAAGGAAGACGAGAAGACGAAAGAAAAGAAAGAGGAAGAGAAATATTACGACACTAACGTTTTGTTAGGTCCGATGCCTATAAAATACTGGGCGGCAGTGGTTTTACGGCGTCGACTTCTGACTATAACAGTGTTTTACGACCAACAGGCACCCCGACCTGCCTCAATCGTTTTATTCGCCGCGTTTATTGCGTTTTTACGGCCGTTATAGCGTAATTTGTAAATGTGGGACATTCTACTAATTTTCGGATGGGTTTTGATATTATACTTTACGACTTTACAACGTAACTTAATGCCGTCGACATCCTCATCATCAACGTCATCATCCACGAGCGTTCGAACATGAATGAATTCTATTAGCGGCAAATGCGAGGCGATTGTTGTTCGATACGGTTTTACTTTTGTTCGGAATGGTTTCGTCGATCAAACGAGGAAATGCAGTCGATTAATTCGTTGGGAGCTACTTACCGAAAGTAAGGAATATCCCAGGCCATTTCTATCCATCAAGGCACTGTTAAATCTGTAACAAATAAGAAAACCGGTCATTAAAATAATTGATAGCTATTTATCGTCGCAAAAAAAATCATTTCTCTATCGTACTTAAATTGTAAATTAAAAATGATGATATACAAAATGAAATAAATAAATAAACAGAAAACTTGAAATTCATTGCCTTATTGAATTTTCTATTGTATCGAACGATATTTTTCAACCTTTTGTTTGTTAATTTATTACGGATTTACAAAGCGAAACGAAATTAATTATTCATTTGTATCCGTTTTTAACCTTAATTCAAATTATTATTAAAAATAAATGCATCTACGTAAGTGAATTTCGAAAATAATGTACAATCATGCGAAAATGTATTATTTTTCTTCTTTAATTTAAAACGCCATATTATTGAAGGCTCTGAATTCCTTTAGAAGTCTAAAACACTTTTATGAAATAGAATCATAAAAGGGGACGCCGAGCAAATGAAACTGGAAGAGAATTGCATAACAGTCATGTACCTGAAATTCAGAAGGCCGTTCGACCGGCAAATGAAGTAACCTTCAATCAGAATGATCATTATTTGCCTTCGCTTTATAGATTTCTGGAAAGTAAAAGTAATTTGACGTGTTGTTGCCCAAAAATTGTAGACCGAGATTTATAAGAAAAGGGTTAAAATATGAACAGTAGACAAAGAACCTCCCGAAGGCCTTTGCTTTGTTTAATTCTTTCTCCGACAGAAATAAAGCGGTTTTTACAGTGGTCGTAAAAAGATTTTTTTCAACTGCCACAATAATATAGAACAATAAGGCTGGAAGTATTTTCTTATTGTCATTGTTGCATAATAACAGTTTTCAAAAGTAAATAAAATGCGAGAGAAGCGAGACTTGCACAAAAAAGAAGGAATCTTGCTGTAAATTGCATAATGCCAAGTAACAACTTGTCAAGTTTATAATTTACAACCGTCCGGAACGGAGCTGAAGAGATAATAAATATAAAAACGACGACCAAGGAGCAAGGGAGAGAAAAAAATGTGTAACCAATATTTCCAAGTAGGAAATAAGTGCGATTGAAAGGATTGTGAAATATCCGCCTTGTTAAACCTAAATTTATTGCGTCAACCCTTTTATTTACTTTAAACGGTTTTCTAACGCTGCGAAACGAATCGTCATGAATTGATATCAATTTTGCAATAATTCTCATTCGTCTTTCAGTTTTTGTAGCTGAAATTACAACAAGAATTGAAGCATTTTATTAGAATATATGCATAAGAGTTTAATCGGTTTATTTTATTTTCTTCTTCTTCGACCTTAAGTCCATTAGAGCCCGAATAATAAAATCTGTAATTTCGGTTCAATTCGTTTCTTATTTTGTTCTTTTCCTCACGGCTCCCTTTAAATTTAAACATTAAGCCATTGATTTTGGAATGGAACGAACGAAATGAAAAAATAATATCGATGATCATCAATTATATAATTATAAGAGATTATTGTACAGTTTTATATTTATAAATATACAATTTATTGTTATGCACGAAACGAAATTACTATTGCCAATGCACAGTGCGTCCTCCCTTCCTTTATAACATTATACTCGTACATTCGAAGAACCAAACGCGTTATCATCATTATTATTGTGCCCTCCTATGCCTACAATCTGGTTTCGAAACTATTATATAAAAATTAAATTTAATAATAACGATATTTAGATGGAAAATTATTGTACAATTTCAACATTAATAACAATCATATTTCGTTTATTAGTTAGCAAATTAAATTGCCTCTGCGTTTTATTTGAAGCGAAACAAGAATTAAAAGTCGGATACGCTTTATGCAGTTTTTATTTTTTAATAACTACATGCTCCAGTCGCTTTTCTTGCATTATAACAATAAATAATGTCAATATTACAATCATAATAACAATATATGAAATAGGAATGGTGCACGGTTACTTTTGAATCGATATCGACGTCTATTAATAAATAAAATCATACCAACGAGCAACACGCTCGCTTAAAACGCTTATGGAAATGAGCGCAGATTTGCCAAAAGGAAAAACGTGGATAATTTACTCGGAGCTCGTCTATTAGGCACGCTAATTTGCATTCGCTTTGGTAAAGTCGCAAAAAAAAGCATTATATACGAAAGGACCGTAAAAAAAGAACGGGAGGGACCTTGATACATCTGCATGTAAAAATTATCACGTACTAACTTAATGAATCTAGTTTCCGCGTTGATACCCTTTTATTATCCAACGCAATTTGCAATAATAAATAAAATCCATCTGAATTATTCGTGGCCTTTAATGTCGAAGACCGGCAGCAGAAAAAAATCCCATTCTTTTCTCCTCTTTCTCCCATTTAATTCGTTATAATTTAAGTTGACTTTAATATAGACGAAGAGTTATTAAAACTTTTTCAATTTCGGTATAAATCCCGAACGAAATGACGAGATGTAGTGGATGATTTGATCGTTTTCCATCCCTATCTCACTTGCCATTTTTTTTTCTGTGCTCTTTACCGCAACCGTCTTCTTTAATCCATTCCATCAACCTTTCCGGTTCATTTCTTAATAACGAACACGTGTTTCCAATAAGCACGTTTGCGTTCGATGGCTATGATAATTTGGCATTGCACGATTTCCATTTCCTCGTCCAATAATCGCAATTGTTCGTTAAAAGCAGATAACGTTTATTAAACGTAAAGGATTTTAATTAGTTTACCAAATATGGATAGTTTTTTGCATCTTGTCCTGTCATTTACCGAAGAACTTTACTGTTATCGTGGCAGAGGACAACAAAAAGAGAAACATGAAAAGATGCAGAGGATAAAGCGGAATATTGCATGAAGTTGAAGTTTCTTGGAAATACTTCGAGTTTGCATTATTCAGAAAGCGAAAACTGGCTTCTGCTTTTGGGGTTATTATTTTTCGCACAATTTCGTCACAAGCATTCAAATTGAACTCTTGACCTCCACATTTGACCGTATCACCACAATCAGATATATCACGTTTCTGGGTCAGTGGTGTCCGTCGATTTTATTATACGTATAAAAGAAAAGAAAACGAAATGTTATTAATTTATGGCAAATGAACGCTTATTAATTGATTATTAATATTGCAAAATGAAATGGATCAAGGTTTTCTTTGGTAATTCAATACCAGGCAGCAACGTTTCTGTTGCCTTTTTATTATTAATTTGCGTTTACTACGGCCATGTTCTTTGTTTTATATCGTCTCGCTTGTATCGTATTCAATTTTGTTATTTCCATTCTTCTCTCTACATTTATTTTCTGCAAAAAAGTCACCGGATTTAAAATTATATTAAAGCAACTCGAAAAATAAAGTTGTTTCTCGTTCTTTTCTGTCTTCACTTCGAAACCGGTTCGTACTACAAAGACTTTAAACGAAAATTGTTTCTTTTGTATGTTAGTTAATTAATTAAGACAAACAAAAGCGAAATTGCATAGTAAAAGAGAATTATGTAATTTTAACAAAGAAAGAGGCACCGAGAGAAAGAGAGAGAGAGAGAGAGAGAAAAGGGAAAATTTATACCAATTTCTTAATTGTGTGCGTTTGAGGGAAAACCGTTCTGTTGCCTCTAATTTTTCTTTTAATGTTATGAAACGTAGCTATTTGATCCCACATCACGTCTTCACCCCATAACAGCCACCTGCAGTCTATAATTAACGGGTTTTAATAAGACAGCCTCTCTTACTTAATTAGCGTGCCCAGCGTTTGCCACTTGTTCATCTCGTGCAAAAAGGAGGAGTAGAGAAGGAGGAAAAAATAAAATGGAACAGACCCTCCTCTTCGCTTTATGTCTACAATAACATTTTCCTGTTCGCCTCTCGCTTATTTCGCACGTTTCTCTCTCATATTTTTCATCTAAACATTTTTGTTGTTGTTGTCGTCGTCGTTTTCCTCGCGTATTTTTTTCTTTTCGCATTTGCAAATACACGCGGTGCAAGAGTAAACTGAAACGAGCGTAATAGAATGTTATGCAGAAATTATGTAAAATGCATCGGATATAATTTAAATTGTATTAAAAGAAAAGCATGTTTGTCTCGAACGTAAAAGAAAAGAGAAAATAAAATTATTTATTATTTTATTGTCGAACATTTTACTTTTAATGTGGCACATACGCATTACCATTTTGAAAAGCATCTTGTGTAAGATAAACAAGTCAATTTATGAAATTGCAATTCTAATCTTACTGTCGTCTAATGTTGCACGCACATTAGCAGCGGCAATAAAGAAAACAGGAAAACCGCAACAACGCAGTCCTGCACGTAGGTATATATCGGATAATTAAATTTATGCGAAACGTTTAAAAAGTCCGTCTGTCTCTCCTTTTTTACGTTCAAACGTTGGAAATTCTCCGATAATACGCGATAAATTTCAATTAAACCTTAACAGTACAAACAAGACGCAATAAAAGCGAGAATAAAAAGGAAATCTAGCAACAAGAATGCCGCATTAATTGAAGCGAATAATCGTTAGTTTCGGCGAAGAAGTAAATGGGAAATTTTAAAATTGCTCCCCACAACGTCATCGACAACGAGGTCTTAAGTTAATTACGTCTCAAATAAATCTGTGTAACCCTCTTGCTGAAAGTCCTTTGCACCTCCCTATCTCCATATTAAAATCGTGTTCTGTCGTACGACCCCTCGCGAAATTATTAGTTCTTGCTTCGTAAGAAAATGTTATCCCCTTTTAATAATATGCCATGTTAAGAGAGTCTCTTCGTAGTGGTTTATCCTATTTTCGTTGTGCATCGAATTCCTATAAATTCATTTGTCTTTTTATATAAGAGACAATGAGGACGACATTTGATAATCCAAGCGAATGATGATAATATCACTCGCTGATATTTTCAATGGGCAAAAGCTTTTATCCAATCTTTTGCTTTCTTGCTTTGGGAAAAATATTTTTCGCATAGCATTCGATATGAGAAATTTATGCAACTTTATTTGAAAGGGACTCCCCTCAAAAGTTCCACTATCGCGCTGGTGTAGCAGAGGAATCATTTTTTGCCTTTCGCGCAAACATATTTCTTTCTTACGTAAATGTTTGTTTCTTGTTTGTATTACACGCCTTATTCCTTCCTTCTTATTTTCTACGTCGAAGAATGTTTTTGCTTGAAATAAATGCGAACGATATTATTATTATTTTCGTTCTTATTCAAATAAATAATGACAATTTTATAAACATTTATGTAAAATTATAAATAAAGAAAAATCGGCTACGCCTTTCTCTCTTCTCATTCTTTAAATGTAAATAAAACAATGGTAGCTTTATCAAAGAGGTCATTTGGGCCAAATAAATATGTAAAGTGCTCATTATATGTGTGTTAGAGTAATACAAATCCCACTTTGAATAACCAATTGTAATTTATTACTATTGTATCCAATAATAGTGGTATGAAATAATTGCAAGAAATATTGCTAAATTCTAAACTCTCCAAGTGCTTTGTCGTTATAAATTTTATTTTATTCTCGTAGTTTGTAATATTTTCAAACATTATTGTTTTTTATTTTCCACGTTAAAAAAATCTCTCCTTATTTCGTCCCCTCGTTCATTCTTAGTTAACATTAAATTATTTAAATGTACTAAGCTACAGTTACTGTTTTAAACGAATATGATTTTAAAATATAATATGAACATTTAATTAATAGACATTTTATAAAAGAAACGTACATTGCATTTACGATAATAAAATATTATAAAGAGGAATTTAAACGAAACGTGTGTACATCATCAGAGAAAATATCTTTATATCCATTCCATTTGCATCGGTTACTCTCTTTCACTTTTAAAAATCGTTATCTATCTTTCGCAATATTTTAATTTTATAATTTTGACTCATTTCATTTGAACATATTTAATTATTATTAATAATAGTAACGTTAAGGCGAGCAATTATGATTCAATAAATTATTTCAATTAAATAATATTCTATCCTCTAATAACATTCACATTTAATCAGCCGTGAAATTTATTGGGCAACTAAACATTACTAATTAGCTTAATTAATTATTATAAAATAGCATTTCAAAGATTTTAAAATGTAAATTGATTATTAAAACGGAATACTATTTGCAATTTATTACGCAATTAAATGTGTACTTTAGCGGTGATAATCTCGATGTAAAACTTATCGTGATATTTAACCTAACGCTAATTGGACTATAAAATGATTTCTGTACCGATGATTGCGCGAAGATGCGTCGGTTAATCGACGACGAACGTTTCTTATTGATCAAATCAACGTCCGTTTCTTTTGCTCTTGGTAATAATCCGAACCAGGAAACGCAGTATCGAATCGAATTCAATCTGAATGTGAGTCGTACGTAAACAGCAAGGTTGATTATTGAAAGAGTGCGCTCGGAATATCCAGAGTGAAAAGGGTGATTGACACGGGGAACGACGAACGAAACTGGGGAAATTCTCAAATCTTAAGGATATTGGACGAATACGTGTCTCCCGTTCGTGTGTTTCTTGGGGCTGTCGACGATGATTGCATTCGGTGTTACACCTACATGTGTGTGTCTAGGTAATGCCTGATTGTACAACGCACACACGGGAGGTAAATAGATCTGCGAAGAAGAAAAAGAGCAATAAGGGAATGTTTTTATTGTAAACACAACGTCGACTGCGATATTATTCGGCTCTTTCGTTCTCCTATAGATCCTTCGCCAAATTATGTTTGCCTCGTTCGGCAAAACGTGGGGCTATTTATAAACAAAACAAAAAGGAAAAAGCGACTCGTTCTATTGAATAAACGAGGATTTGCTACGGGATCTAGGTATTACTAGCGCGCGAAGAATAAATATCGGACGGTTAAGCTGAAATTCATATTTAATAAGTCGATCGTTCCGAACTAGATTGGATTCGTGTTTGGAAACCTGCGACACATCTTTTGGCGTCGTTTTAATCTTGTTTTCTCCTTTTTATAACGAGAAACGGTGTAAATGAGTTGCATAAAATCGAATGAGGACGGCAAAGGAAGGAGCCGGCGGGCGAATGGTATAACGAACGATGCCAGACCGTAAAGGAAGTTTGCTCGGAACGCAATCAGTACATATGGATGGAAATCCACGTTCTCCTACGTCATATTATAGTTTGGCCGTTCAATCGAATCGATCGGAAAATGCATATAGCATAAAGTTCTCTCGCCGTCGATTTATTTTGATCATGGTTTCCTACACTTATGGAAGTTTGATATCGAAACTCGTTGATTGGACTGTTACCGTTCCGTAGCTTAGAGGAAAACGAGCGAGAAGAGAGAAAATTTTGCGCGCGCATTTCATCAATACTGCATCCCGGATAGTTTGTGTATGTGTGTCTTGACTATTTCGTTGTCAGCATCTTCCTCGGCCGTCGTCTTCTTTGCCTTCGCCTTCTAGCCGGCGTGTCCGTATAAAAAACTACACCGAAGAAAGAACGGTGACATGCAACTTTCAAGGCCCGCGTTCACCCTCTTGAATACGAAATGTGCATGCAACTTTTATGAATGTTTATTAAGAAAGTACTTGAGGTGTTTGTTCTCTTATTTCGCCTCCTTTTCTGCTCTTCGTTCTTTTCCTATTCACGGCACATACCATTTCTTTCATCGTATTTTAGTTAAATGAAAAGCGTAGGAGACGAAACGAAAGGAAACTCTTTTACATAAGAAGAAGCAAATTGTAAAAACTTTTTTGATTACGCTAGCTACTTCAATATTCTTTTAAATTCACCAAACCAAATTACAGGAAAATAATTGAAACGAGGATGCGGAATCTACTGTTTTCATCTTCTGTTATTTTCCTCTCTTAAAGAATTTCTTTTAAAATGATCTTCTCTACTTTTTTCTGCACGTATCTCTCTCATTCTAGATTATAAAGGATTTAATTTGAGTTATACGAAATGAAAATATCTGAATGCTCTGGATAAGTCATTGTTTACATCGCGAGAGAAGGAAGTTCCAAATTTAAATTTAGCCATCTGAAATTTGACGCTGCTGTTGTCGTCGTCGTCGTTGTTGTTATATTTTTATAAAAAGCAGGAATACGTTTGGAAATTTACTTAAAAGTGCATGTGCTGCTTGTATTATATACACTTTTGCATGTGCACACATACTTGTTAAGTTGAAGGATAATCTTATTAAAATTGTATAAGAAAATTTGATGCAAACGATTTTCATCTAAAATTAAAATGCGGGTTGTTACATGCAAGCAGGAGAAGATAGAAAGAAGAAACGTTGATGATGATGATCTTCTCTTTTGAAATATTGTACAATATTCAGCATCGCCAACAATGGAATTGTATAATAATGTTATTTGCAAATTCTAACAATGCATGCATTCTTTCAAAATAATGAAACTATTTTCGAGACGACATGGGAATAGATTTTCAAAATAGGTATCATTCATTAGAATTCCACATTGATTCTCCTGCGAGATTTATGAATGAAAATTAAAATTGATCATAAATTAGCTTAAGCTTCAATTGCAAATTGCAAATCATTCTCTAAACTTTAAACCGTGACCAAAGTTGCGTTTTCTTTTTGTATTCCGATTTAATATAAGGATGCAATTAAAATATTGTACACAGACGGTAAACATCCTGTCCTGCCTTGTACATTATTTATTAATGTAGTAACATCTACATAAAGCTTTTGTAAGATAATTATAGGTCATATTAATTATTCTTTTGAAATAAAGATTCCGTCAATGTACTTTTTTCCCCCATCGTTCCTCCTTTTTAACGACGATAAATATTAATCTCATTATCATTCGATAAAGAAAACGTCGATTTTATAGTCGATTTACTAACACGTTTGTTTATTATTTGCATTAATGTTATTAACAGGAACATAAAATGGTTAACCTTTTCAAATTCTTTATTGCAATTAATATCCATTAGGCAGTTTATGTCGATTAATTGCAATAGCCATTTTCAATTAACCCGTTTTTTATCGTTCCAACAAAAAGAATTCGCTTTATGATCCAATTAGTTCATACACTTTATTTTCAGTCGATTCCTCTCGAATCTCTTTCACGAGTTCGTTTTCCATTTGCAACTCCGTTCTTTAAATGTTATCATCACTATCATCGTCAACAATATCCTCATATTTGTACCTTTTAAGATCATCATTACAGTTATTATTTACGATGTTTATTATTATGCACGTTTCATATTTATTTCTGTATATGTGCACGTCTTGGACGAACTGGGTCATGGCGAAAACATGATGTAACGCGGCCATAAAACATGATTTTATGGCGCGCCAATGACACGCGTCCGTTAAGCCGTTTTGTTTACAACCTCATTCCGTCTCTCTTCCGCCGTCTTTTTTACGTCGAAGGTCGTTCATTGACAGTGAAAATTCACTAAAACAAATCAATGAATCATTTTCGTTATCACGCTTTTCGTACTTCTTACAATCACTTGCAACTTCTTTAATTGTTAATCGATCGATGTTTTGCTTTCGTGGCGGAATCTAATCGTTTTCTATTTTTCCTTGATGGAATGGAGCTTTCAGCCGAAAATGCGGTGGTTTTGGATAAGAGAAAGATCGAAATGTAAGTGTCTAAGTTTAGTGGTTCGGTATTACGAGGCGTGGCTTAATGGCCATCAAGATGGAGTAACTTCTTAAGTATAAACGTGTACAATATAAGGTAGAAGCGAGCAAAAAGATGGAACCCAAGAAAAAGAAATAGGCGAGTTCCTTTTACTCATCTTCCCATTATCTTATGGTAAATTTTCAATATCCATAATAGGTTAAAAGTTTCTGTTGCTTATATACATCTTTCTACTTTATATTATTATTATCCACTAGGAAATATCGATGGTAAGGAAGAAGTTGAATAACATTCATTATTTTGAAAGCAATATCGTTCTAAACATGATAAGAAGAAGGAGAATGTTAAGGAAGATGATGATGCATGCATGCAACCAAGCGTTTTACATAATAATGTAATTATTTATGATTTGTTATTTGAACGATACTGCTTCCTTACGTTTCAAATATGATTAGATTTATTTGAATAATTTGTAGAAATAAAGAACATAGAGAAAACAAAATCATAAAAAATGACAAAAATTACCGTAATAAATTAATGTAGTTAAGAAAATGGCTTAGAGCCACGAACAACTTTCATAGGTATATGTGTGTCTGGTACTTCATAACGTTTCCTCATCGAAAAGAATTTAAAATGAATTTCTATGCAGAAAATAGAAACGAAGGAAAAATTTAAAGCTTCTCGAACGTTTTGCTCGCGATTTATTATTGGGAGGAGAATAGTTGCGATGAAAAATTTAACCATCGCCATTTGTTAGCCGCAATGCTTTTATCGATAAAAAGGAAAAACATCTGACGCCACGAAGTGGAAGTTGAAAGAATTCATCAACAATTAATCATCGTGCGAACCAGTTTATTATCATAATATTAGCCTCTCATCTTTACAGTATTTTGTTGCAAACAAGTTTATTTTATAAATCAAAACTTACTTTTAACCAGAAAAACGTGCCTGCACACGGAAAATTCTTAATAATTGTTTAATAATTGTTAACAAATCAATGATTGTAAAGTTTTCAAAGCACCTACACCATCCACTTAACTTATAACAACGCACTAAACCATAAAAGAAACATAAACCGTCGACTCAAACTTAAATAACTTTGCCGTGGTACTTCTTTTTTCGAATTTCTTTTTCACTAAAGAAAAGCATATAAAACTCGCTCACGTACAAAAATTAGAATTAAACGAATATAAAATTGCAAACGTCGTTTACTAAGACAAAAGAGTAGTAGTACGGCAAAAAAAATTAATTTAATATTCCATACGCCGAACGAGCGAGCATTCGCATCCGGCACTTTTACTTTCCTCATTACCTAATCGGCAACTAACTACCACTAGTGCCGAATATTTACTTTAAAAAATATCGTTTTAACCCTTACGTATATTTAACAATGGGAATTGTACAATAGAGTTACCCCTTTTTTTCTTAATAGCGAAGCGAAGGTCGGCGCTGTAAATGATTATTAGATCCGAGTACGATTTTCGCAGGAAGAGAGCAACAAAAGATGAAGAAAAACGTAAAAAGTCGCAACGGGCAATTAAGCGAGATTACGTATTCTTGTAGAAAGTGAAACTTCTATTTATTACAGGTACAAAATGAACGGGTCAAGAGACAATACGAAACTTTTTAGGTAGGTACAGGTATTAGATGGAAAGGGTTGAATAGAATTATTTCTTTAAAAAAAAATCGGAATCAAGCAGAAAACCACGACTCAGGGTCAGAATAGTTTTACCAGTGCACAAGGTTAAGTGACTCGAAGAAAAAAGAGTAATCCTACGATGTGATCGAAGAAACACGAAAAAAAGTTGAAATGCGAAGGTTAATCGTTTGTCGAGATTAAAATTAAAGGTATGTAGAGATCGAGTAACGAATTAGTCGCATCTTATCGTTGAAAAAATTGCAGCCCTCGCGCACTTTTAATTAATTTTTTTCTACTCCATCGAGTACGATGCTGGAAATTAAGCATGTAAAAAAAGCAAATCTCGTTTCCAGTGCCTCTTTTTTATTATTATTATCATCGTACAAGGAATGCAACTTTGCAAAATAATAATAATAAAACATGTGCGTGTGTTATGTACCTTTTTGTTTTGATAAGTATCTAAAGAAATTAAGTTCGTCCACATAACGTACCAACAGCGTACGTACATTTAATTGGATGCTTATTTTTTTCGTTTGTTGTCGAATATAAAAAGAAGTTGCCTGTGATAAAGGTAAAAAGATACGAGCAAAAACCACTCGCTTGTAATTGCCGTATCCTTTTGTTCGTTCGCTTTTGAAATGAATCCTCTTTCGCTGCCATTTGTATAAACGCGCAACAAACTTCCAGAATGAATGCAACCAAATTCGCGGTAAAATTTATTGTGCGCGTTTCGGCGAGACGTCTTCGTCTAAACGTCGAAATTATGTCGTGACGTTTTGTAATAACTTAGAAGAACCCGACCAGTTTCGGGCGTAGAGCAGCGAACGTCCCACAGCGGTTGTAGAGTGTAAAGGAACGTCTCGTAACTTTTGCTTCGTACAGGACGCACACGTATAAGAGATAGAATAAAAAAATAGGTAAACGTATGGAAGAAGTCGACATCTATAAGTTGCACACGCGGGAGGAAGGAGCGACGATAACCGGTCGCTCTGGACCCACGGGATTTTTATCTTGACATCACGTGATATTATAAACGTACCTTTCTTCTTCTTCTTGCCGTTGTTCTTCGTGCCGTCCTACCACCAGCAGAATCGTTGGCTACCACCGAAATATTACCCACGTTTCATGCATTATACATACGTTTGCAAAAATGTATACCACAAAATGGGAAAGAAACGGGCCTTTTCAAGATAAATTAACTACGACAACGTGCCCCTAAAATAATTTAATGTCAAAGGACCCTTCTTCTGTTTTCTCTGTTCTATCTCTATCTTGTCTCAGTTTGTTTGGGTATAATTTGCTTTTAAAGAAGCAGTCTTGCCTTCGAGGTCGTCAACCTTACACTAAAGAAGAGTGAAAGACTAAAATTAATTAAATTATTTAATTTTAAAATCGAATTACTTAGAAGGACTGAGCGAGGAAGAATTTAAATGTTCGTTAATTATTAATGCGTTCCTTGCACTCGAATCTCGTTCCGAAGTTTAAAGCGTTTCTTTTACTTTACGAAAAGAACCAATGAGAAAGGAAAAACGGGGGAAAAGTTTAAAATTAAATTATATATTTAATCAAGGGCGGTGGGTAATATACGTGCAAATAATAGAGATTTTGCAGTTTCTCTTTAAAGGCGTTAGAATGCGACGTGACACTACAAATGAAATTTCCTGTTGTACTTGTTTAGTTCTCTCCTTCCTTTTTATATTCATTTTACACATGTAATCTGGTTGGAACAAAAAAGGGAAATCCTAAAGCTGAAAGAAGAAAAAAATAACCAAATGGAAAACATATTTAATATTCTCGACTTTTATTTGCGAAACGAGGATTTATTTTTCGCTCGCGTTCTGCAGTAACAACAATAACAGGAAGGAGAAGATTGAAGTTACTTTTTTTGCGGAAAATTACTTGCCCTTCAGGGAAATAAAACAATAACACGTGTATAAATAAAGGTGAAAATTAAATTTTCTTTGGGGGCTTTAAATTAAATAGAAATGCCCACATAAAAAACATAAAAGAGTTAATTTCGAAAGAAGCCTTTAATCTTGTTAACAAGTTTACGAAATTTTGGTTAATTTGAAACATCTGTCTTTTTCAAAGGGAATCGAATGGCTAAATGAGAAACCGATTATTTACGAAAAGTAAAGAGGAGAAGACAAAATTATCTAAACGCATCTGAACTAAATGCATTATGCAAGTGATTCCAATAAAATTTAAAACGAAAGATTACGACCAAAGTCTTCGAATCGTTTCTAATAAGATAAATCCGATAAACTTTTTTTTTACTCTTTCTTAAACCAAACGATTACGTTTATGCAAAATATCTGCATGTTGCATTTTTCCATTTGGCTTGATTACAACTCCTCCAACTATTCGCATCCTCCACGTTTCATTTCGAAAAACGAAACGCAAAACACATGGCAAATACTTCGTTTCCACTTTACCAAATGGAAACGCTCTTTATACTACAATTTCTTAATTAAAAATTAAATAAAAAATAATTTGAAATTAAATCATTCGGTATAGATTTCCAGATTTGAAGTCGGTTTAATGAACATTAATTAAAATTAAAAGAGAATGCCCACTAAAATTCCCTCTGGTTGGAACATCATATGCAACATCTGGTTAATGGTTACACAAAGGTATCGGAATTTTTTTTAAAGGTATAATCGAACGAAACGATAATTTATCGTCCATCGAGTATAGGAGGAAGTCATCGTATTTGATATTATAATCACGAACTTCCATAGGATTCAATCTCGATCGACAACGAAATTGATGAACATAAACGACGATAATCTTTGACTCGAACGAATCATCGTGGCGGCACTGCGATAAACGTTACGATGCATCGTAATGCATGAACGGATTATTAAATTGAAACTTGATAGGTCAGAGATATTGTACGTACATGAGTGCAATAAATTAAATTCAGCAATATCATCAGTATTATGAGCGCTCTTATTATAAACACGTCTAGCGTTACGACTAATATCCAATAGGTCGCAATGGTGCATTTCGCATGATAATGTTAATAATTCCGTGACGGTGCACGTTAGAAAATGATTAGTCCAGATTGCAAATTGGCTTCGTTCCGACAGTTTAGCGAACGGGAACAATTCGAATTGTGTTCGTGCGAATCGATTCGCTAAACAATTCGTTTGATTCTCGCTAATTGCCCCGATGTCATTGTATTATGGCACATGCGATGGGTTTCATTAAAAAAAAAAAAATCGTTCCGTTTAGAACGGATCGCAAGCGAACGAAATGGCAAAGAATAGAGAGGTGAAATTGCATACAAAAACGTGAGTCAATTTATATTGCCCGATTCGCATGCAACATTGCCTGTATTTGGACGTTGTTGTTCCATTTGAACAACCCACTTGTCTCGAATGCCACTCGACTGTGTAATTGTATATACATGCACATGCATCCTTTGCCAGCTAGAAGTTTTATAACAATTGTGCACAATATAACGTTGTTCTTCTTCTTGCATTGTGCAGAACGTAATCAGTTGTGCAGCATGTCTAATTTGTTCTACTAATTTGCATACACGTTTATAATATTATATCCTTCCTCATTACTTATCATCATCATCATGATTACGGTCTTCGTCGACGTCGTGTTGTGTAAAACAGCAACAAACGAAATGTTTCAAGACGAAACAACGTCATCCGTCTACTAATTATCCGTTCGCCGATGTGTATACGCGAACGCAGAAAATGCACATAATTGTTCGTTTTCGGAATTTACTGCCAATTACGATTCTCGTCTTAACAAGAATATTAATTATAATTAATTATCATAAATAATGATGATAATTAAATTATGAAGATGTTTAACAATAATCATAATGATGACGTTAATAAATGAAGGATAATGCGAATATTGCTCAGGTTTTAGATAATATATGTAAATTGGTTCTTTTTGCAAATGCCATAGGCCCATTATAGCGAATATTATTTCCCTTTGGTTGCATTTTCTCCTTTAAATATGCAAAAATCAATGTCCAATTAAAAGGAATAAAAACGCGTATTTATATTCGCTTTTCGTAATTGGTTCCAATTATTTCGCTTAATTCTTTTCGCGTCTCCTCTCCCTCGAAATCGCTCTAACAATCTCGTCGTCGTCCTCTGTAAATTATGTTTTGTAATTCGTTTCAAGGTTTCTCGTATTTAAGAGATTATCGACTACAAAGAGGATAGAAATAAAAATAATAATCGTTTATATTAAGAAACACATTGCGGTGCACTCTCGAATCCGAACGTTTAATGCAATCGATTTTTCTTTTAGGATTTTTCATTATTTGCATCTAATTTATATTCAAGCTACCTTTATTATCACTATCATCGTCATTTATTCCGCGCTCCCTCTCCTAGTCTATTTATATGGAAATATAGAATGCAAGAACGACGTTTACATAAAAAAATTTGATTAAGAAAATCCCGTATTTTATAAGCGACATTCATTGAATTCTAATACGAAATTGCACGTTTTCCCATCTGCACTTTTCCCACTCAAATAATCATTCCTTTTCCTACGTCGGAATACGTTGCAAAAATTATTCAAACTTGTAAAGAGTGTTCACACGATCTCGCAAATATTGTACAAGAATATTACGGGTTCGTAATGAAACGCTGAGACACGCGAGGTTGTCTGGTGAATTTTCCGAACGTTGCGCCATTTAACCTTATTAATTTTTGCCCGAAACGTCGACCAATTTTATAAGACTCTCGTCGCATAAAGGGGTTGTAATGTACGGCAGAGTGGAAAATGGGAGAAAACGAATGCAAGTGTATTAGTTGAAAATGTCGGCTGCCTTTTCGCTTCTTGTGCAACGGAAACGTATACACATGTACGAAATGGGACGGACGGGATCTGCGGTTAAATTACAACAGACGATTGAGCCAAAAGTTCTTCTATTTTACTTTTACAAGTGGGAGCCGTATAATAATATTGCAGTGGCTCTAGTAATAGTATACGGGAGAGTTACGTAGTACTAGTTGTAGTAACTGAAACTGCAGTAATATTTTCAGTCTGATATATTCTCCCGAATCGTACTTGGCGAATGGTAATATTATTATAAACCGTCTCTTTTTTTACGTATAATACACATGGAATTCCGTGCAGTTTCTTTTTGTTTCTAACGTTTATAGCTTTTCGCCATTTTCTCTCTTCCGTATTGAACAAACAGATGGAGCGAATATTACTTTCAATAATAATATTAAGAACAATTTGTCGCCCGTATAACAAAGAGAAATGTTTAGTATACGTTCAACGATGGAGTGACG
The DNA here is from genome assembly GCA_963695495.1 of Hololepta plana. NCBI lineage: Eukaryota > Metazoa > Arthropoda > Insecta > Coleoptera > Histeridae > Hololepta > Hololepta plana. Next base: position 644,539 of record OY968834.1, on the reverse strand, counting down.
CTAAAAGCAAGAAGCGACGCGGTATAAAGTAGATAAATTTACTTTAAAATAGAAGAGAAGATGATGGAGCAAACGTTAACAATTTGAATTTTTAAACAAATACAATTCTGTTTTAAATTTAAAACTTGTTTAAAACTTCACCTCTCGCGTACCCTCGAAATTATTTATTTTTGTTAATCGTCTCTCTTAAACTTATCTTATTCAAACAAACTATTCTAAACTTGTTCCATTCAAAACACGTTGCGTCACACGAAATTCTCGTGCGAGGAGGATTTTAAGAAAATTAAGCGGTCCAACTTTAATTAATTCCAATAATGAGATAGACCGAAACGTTCGTACGAGCATTGCATTTCGTTAATTACTTTAACACATATGGCTTATTAATGATCTCCATCGAGGCAAATTGATTTTGCCTCGGTTGTAAAACGAAGCAGAAATCATCGACGATTACCATTTCTAATTATAAACAATCAAGAATAATGCACTTGCATTACAACAGCTTGTATAACTTATTTATTATCATCCAGTGCATACGCATACGCGAAAGTATGTGCAAACATTATTTTAAAAGAGGCGAAGAAGAAAAAAAGCAACCATCGTCCGATGGATATTGCTCGTTGGAGTAAAATGCATTGGAACGCATTTAAGCCGTACGCTGTCTATATTACCTTTTATTTTCCTCTCTTCGAAAAAGGAAAATTAACGCTCTCATAACAACTACACACAAAGCCATGCGATACTCATTTTAACGTCGCGCTTCTCTCTTTCCATTTTCTCCTCTCTTTACTCGTCTTGTTTATAATATTATAGATATCATCTGGCATTTCGCCATCTACATTCTATGTTGACATAATCGTTACAATCGGGGCGATTCTCTCGTAAATACTCAGTTTTATTGCTCCGTTGGCCTTTTTTCCCCGCTCTTTGTCGTCGCGAGAATGTGCGGTTAATAAAGAAAGGCGAACTTGGCGGAAAAGGAGAAAAGAGAATGAAATGGCAAAATGAAGAAGACGACGGAGAAGGATCAAAGCTATACGCGTACATTTATGAACGAAGCGGAAAGGGAGAAGGAAAGATGCAAAAAAGAGAAACAAACCGAAAAGGAATAAACGTAAAAGGAGAAACTATATCCTTTATACATTTATCCGTTTCTTACTGTCTCCTCCTTCTTCTTCATTATATATTTTTTTTATTGCGAATAAGAGACGTGCGAAAAAGAAAACGAATATAGAAATACAAACGTAATCTTACACGTATTTCACGTAATTTGGGCTTTTTCTTCTGCGAAATTCCGCCTTTCAAGTTTCGCTTTGACATTCCTGCTTTAAACCGTTTACACGCACACAAGAGCATCAAGATGACGACGATCTCGATGGTAAACTCAAATAGAGAGAATTGCGTGTGAGATATGTACACGCGCGTCGTCTCAATTTAGTTCGACTTTTGTGCAGATTGAAATAAACTTCGTCCTTCGAGACGGCTTGTCTTTGCTCATTTTCATATTGGAATTACATATAAAATCATATTAATTCGATGTCCTAAATTTGATTTGAAAATGACCACACCCTCTATTAACTACACATTATGCTTTACGTACAAATTTACACTGAATTCTGCTTCAACTTTAATAATCGTATTTATGACATACCAAGATTATCATGCAGTACAGATTGAAGTTATCATTGCCGTTCTTCTTAAACCGATAAATCTTCACGTTCGTTATCTCTTACGTCTATTAATAATTAATCCGGTAATAAATGCGTTAAAAAATTTAATCGTGCTCGAGCCTTTAATAATTCCCAAAGAACTAATTTATTCGTGGCGATGAATAAATTAAAATCAAGATTATAATAATACCAACGCCATCTTTTAACATATCCTTCGACTCGTTTCTTTTTAATTCCTCACCATTGGCAATAAAGAAGTTTTACCTTTTTATTTTGTTTATTTATGTTTCTTTTTGCTAGCGAAATTATACGCTCATAAGTTCTTTTTATTTTATGTGGCGGAGGGGAAGATTCCATAATTTAAGTTATGACCGTTGCATTTTATGCAAATAAAATAAGAAATGTTATATATTATTATACTTGCCCCCCATGCAATATAATATTAATGCATTTAATAATGGAAATTAATATAAATAATAATTTGTACGTAATTGTTTAAGATATAATGGGGTAGATAAATGCTGCTTGCATGTGTGTGGTATAAGTAATGAATAACAAAGAAACAAAGTTATAAAAGTGCTTTATAAAAAAGAGGCATAATGTTCTTTAAATAGTTTTTGATGAAAGGTACTTAAGGTAATTAAAAAAAAGCATTTCAGTACGTTAATTCACGCCAAATAAAAAGAATTAATTTATTCCCACTTGCCTTTTTTAATTGTTTTGGTTCTTTTATTTAACAGTACCAATAAACTTGAATCATGATTAATTAAACTTTCATTTGGACCAATTATCCGAAACATTATTCGAACAGAATAACAATACGAGCGGCACGTGTATCATTGCCATAAAAAAATTCGAGTGTTTGATTTTAATTTAATAAAAAAAAAAGTCGAAAAGTTGATTAATCCGAAATGTGGGCGCTCGAGCGTGAAAAACGCAAAGTTAGTTGTCATTTCGTAGCGAATCTCAATTTTGCGAAAACAGAAATAATACATGACGTGCAACGAAAGAAAAACCATCCCCAATCTCATTTCATCAAAACCACGTGTGTGTGTGTGTGTGTTAAAGGGGAGGTTTTGAGGTAGACAGTAGAAGAGATTACCCCACCCGCGGAAATATACCTCTTTGTTTCTTCTAGTACAATTTCTATTTCTATTTTTTTTACTTTATTCTCTTCTCTCATATTGTTGTTTTTGTCAAACGTAACGTTTTCCCCTCTAACTCCCAGCTCATTCCAATTCGAATTCACAGCTGTACGTTCAGTTGATTTTCTTTTCTCGCTCCGTCCAAGCCAAAAGTTATCCTCTTTTATTCGTTCGAACGCTTTCAGAATGTTCCATCCGTCCCGACGGTGTAATCCATGTGTTTCACATTCTCAGCGACGTGCATAACTGGTATAAGATTTCCTTCCGGTTTTCTCATATTGTTCTCAAACAACGCAGTTGAAATATGAGGTCGTCTTCATTTGACGTTCTCTATCTATTGACTAACCAAAATTCCGTGTTCGCCTGTTTTTGTTTCGCCAGTTTTATCAATAGGGACCGAGGAAAATTCAAATTTACTCGTCCATCCCTTTAATGCATCCGCTTAATGGGGTAGTTTCGAGTGCTTTAGCGCCAACAGTCGGGGAAACGCGCAACTATTAAGAGATTCTTACGGTTCTTCTTCGTACCTGTTGCTACTTATAATACAGTGTATAACAACAACGACAGAGACTACTACCCCAACAGAAAACATCGTGTTGATTTTATGCCACCCCTTGTATGTTTCTCTCTCTCTCTCTAAGCCTTTTGACCCTTTTTAATCCTTTGAAAGTTTTGCGTACCAATCTAACGGAATAATCTTCATCAGGAGCTCGATAAATGATGTAGGATTTAACGCAGAAAATATTAATTCTGACTTATTTTGGAAAAAGACGATTTGCTTCATAAACAAGATGATTTAATTTGCACTAATCACATCGAGAAATATTAATTGCAAATTATTGATAGACAAAAAGCAAGGACGATTTAATGTATGCGGCTATATAATTGAATCCATTAAATACGAAATGCGCTTCGAATGCATGATTCCTCGAATGGTGAAGACCGGTCAAGCCGGAAAGGAAGACTCGTAGTGCAAGGATATTTGAAAGGAGAGATGAAGAGAGAGAGAGAGAGAGAGAGAGAGAGCGAAAAAAATATCTTTTACAATATGTTCACAGATGGCAGCTAGAGTTCGACTGGATGCTCTCGAAGATCAATAAGATACATTTGTTCTTGCTGCGAGCGAATAAATGCATATCCTATACAAGAGATTCAACTGTTACCTGTACCAGAGTAAATGCATTCTTTATAGCCAGGTATAAATAGAATCGAGAGCAAAAAAAAGGTTTACGTATTAAAGGAATAAAACGGAATTTCGGGATGAAGAAGCAAAAATTAATTTTTTACATCACAAATTTTTTAATGGGGTAGTTAAAATATTTTTTTAGACAACACACAATACAAGAATGGCCAATTTGCGAATTTTATACTCTCGTTTAAATTTCTCCTTTTCGTCCTCTTGCTCGTCGAACTCTTGTTGTTGTTCATTATTTGTAGAAGGCGCACGGCGAGAAGGAAAAAAAAAGAGTATGGCAAGCACTCGAGCGTCCTTAATTAAAGGGGTTGTACGAGAGTGGAATATCAACAAAAATACCGTGTAAAGTGGACGTATATATTTTTATGTTTAGAACAGAGGAAATTAACAAACAATCCCAACCGTCAGTTTTATTTAGAGGGTTGCACGTATATAAAAAAATTAAAAGTTCGAAAGAGGAGAGAACGAGTGGAAAAAGTAACACATTTCGTTAGATTTAATAAGAATTTAGGATGTCGATAAATAGTATATTGGAAAACCGAGTTAAATTAGATCACAAAACGGAGAAGATGGGGAAGAAGAAGAGCAAGGAAAAAGCGAGAAAGAACTATTATTGCTAGGAAAAATCCCTCTTGTTATTAGGGATCCTAAAAATGTTTGTTCGCGACCTACTTCTTTCTATCTATAGAAACTTAAAATTGGATGGATGAATCTAAAAGGAGTATATTATACTGTTCAGAAACACGAAACTTTCTTATTTACCGAAATGTTCGAACAGAGCTCCTTTTTTCTTTTTTTAAAATTGGATTTACGGAATAGCGTCGACGTTTCTCATCGAAATTGTAATGAGTGATTAAAGAGCGAGGAAAGAAAAAACAACAACTTTTTTTCTTATTTGAAAACGTACAATTTTTGTCAAGTAAAAGTTAGTTAATTATAGCCGGGTTTATCAGAGAAGAATCTATTATTATCTTGATAGATGAAAGCTATTTTAATATTCAAATTATTAGGACCCGACATCACATCGATCAATGTTTATTCGATTTGAAAAGTCGAATAAAATTAAATGAAACTAATTGAATATTAATGAATGAAGAACAATTTCACTGCAAAATTATCATTCATTTGTAGATAAGACACGATTATAGCATATTTGTTTAAAAGATCAAACTAAAATACGGTTCAAATTTGATAACGCTAGGATATGTGATAAATTAATATAAAATGTACGCTAATATAGAAGTAGAATTTGCTACAAGTTTTTGTTCCTAATGGACAATAAAATGAAATCGTCTTAAATCCAGTTTAATAAGTGTATTAAACTATATTTTTTTTAAAGTAGCATGAAATTTGCATAAGGGAAATTAGTTATAAGTAATTTGTCTTAATAGTTAAATAAAGAATGGTGGAGGATATATTAAAGTTATTAAAGTTAAATAGATTTAATAAAACTATTTAATGAAACGTACAAAACAAAATCAGATTGGACGAGGCAAGAGGAGCGAATATGATCCGAGTATAAAAGTATTAAAAAAAAAGAGCGAGGCGTTATAGTTCTTTTGTAACAATATTCCAGATACACATCAAAAAGCTGGTTTATATGTGACTTGGTAAAGTTTAATTAAATAAGAAAAGAGAAAATCGGAAAACCTGGGAGAAATGAGAAGAAGTCGAAGAATAAAAGAGTCGAAATAAGTATCTGTATCCTGAAAAGTACGATAAGAAAAATACCTACATAAAGAAATGTAAATAAAAGCTTTTCAGTTCTTTGGGGCCGTCTAATTCGGTTACAGCGATTGTTTTCATTTTCTAAAATTGCAATTATTCAGTTTTCTTCCAACTTTAACAATAATCATTCGTAATGAACAACAACAATATCAAGAAAAATTATTTTGATTGACTGAATGCAAAATATTTTTAAACAAACAAATAAATAAAGAATTCTATTTTATTCACCTTTACTGCGAGCTATAAGACGGTTGCAATGGCTTTTCTTCATTTATACCAATCTTATACGAAGCAAAACTAAAATTCAATGCGAAATAACAATAACAAAAACAAGAATCGAGTAACAGTAACAGAGAAATCGATTTTATCGCATTTGGCGAATAGAACCGTCGAACGTGTTCTGGATTTATTTACATAAACTATATTTATTATCAAAAGCGAAGAGGAAAATCCAGTCTCTGGAAGAAAACCCTAAACAATCCCTTGTTAATTTTCCAAGTTGAATTTACTTGGAAATTTTATTTTAAATTATTTAAAACCAAATAAAATCCGAAGATAAGTTGTAAAACTGAGCAAAAAAAAATTTTTTTGTATGAGAGAAATTCGAAAGTAAGAGAGAAGAATAGGATTCCATGTCTGAAATACACCAATGGCATTTCGACAAAAAAAAAGTCTTTTTCTAACGCTTTCGAAAATTTCGATAGAATAGCAAAAGGGAAGAAAAAATTTACCTATGAAATGAAATATTTGACGAGCACTATTGTGCAAAAGGGAAAGAAGAGGGTTTGCCATTCAATGGTGAATGGAATCTGTGTACGGCCATTACTAAAGAGGCGGTCGTACCCAAAAAAGGTAGAAAATTTCTTTTATTTTTCTACTACCTGTGTTGCATTTATTTTACAAGACACAAAAACAGGAATTGCATTTCCTTTAACTAATATTCTACATATAAATTAGCAATTAATGTTAATTAACGATCTTTCAAATTATATTTTATTTATTAATTGATGTTAATCAGCGTAATTGGAAACAGATTCGGAAGTAAAAGAGAAATATAATGATGATAAATGAAAAATTTCAGTGAGGAGAGAAGGACGAAATTAAAAGACCTAAAACCGCATTAGAATAAACGTCTCCTTAAAAAATCACGTGAAAAAATACTATTAAACCAAAGAATTGTACAAAGAGAACGAAATTAATTTTATTAGAAAAGTCAATTGGATGTGAACAGGATTTTAACGACGGTTCTAACTTATTTGTTTATAAAGACGCGCAGCAGACAAAGGCAATCGCGTTTGCCAACAAAGTTAGTTTGTGGAATTAAACGTCTAAATTTAAGTATTAAATTTCGGCTGCGGAATGTTATTTGAAGTACGCGTCCTTTGTACACGCAGGATTTTAGTTTAAATTTTATTAAGTAAGGCTGTCTGAATTTGGCGATAAAATAATTCTATTAATTTGAGACTAACATCTATTAGATCTTGCCTCAATCTCTAAATCATATTGCGCGAGAATACTTTCTAAACATTTGTTTTTCGAACTCCTTATTGCAATCTATATTTATAAAAGGTAGGATTTCAAATGAATAACGTAAATAACAAGAAAACACCGTCCCTCTTACCGTCGTTATTCTTGTTAACATAACGGAATACATGAAAGTACGAAAGAGAGAGACAAATAAACTGAATTTACATTTAAATTTGATACTGTTGCATTTACCAGCGATAGTAATAATCTATTATAAATATTTGTTTGTTATTTATTTAAAAACAAATAACATTGTACGGATTTGAAACGTGAACTTTAGTAATAATAATAAATGTCTTGAACGTATTGTATTTTTATTCCGGTTAATAGGAATCGGCTTTACAATTAGTAAAGAATGCAGCGCGGTTTAATCACACACATAAATTATTGTAAATTAAATGTTAGCCATCTGAGTAAAAGTTAAAAATAATTAAAATGAAACGTGGCGGAGATATAAAGTGCTTCTTAAATTCTTTTTGAAATAACGTTATTGAAAAAGGCTTTTTTAAAATTAAAAGTTCAATGGTTCAATCGATGACTAGATCTTCGGATCTATCGGAAATCTCTCGTGATTGTAATTCGAATAAAATAAATTGCGATTATAATTTATCTGTTTGCTTATTGATTGAAACTTTAACAACTTCATTAGTTTAACATAAAAGGATCATAAAATTTATTAATTCGTGTAACTTCAAGTTTGAAATTATATTTTGAATGGTAATAGTAATAATAACTTATTTTACGATTATATCATGTATGCAATACATTATCATAATAATATTAATGCAGATTGGAATTAAAAACCATTTTAATTCGATCGTTAAATCTAATTTATCCACTTTTTTTTCTGCCAACAATAAATATCGTAAAACATCCCTTTATTAGAGGTTACAATTATCTGCGAGCAAAAACGATTGCTGGTAAATTTTAGAGAAATTAAACGAACGAAAAGAATAGAACAAGTTTCACGGTTTTATTATTTTCATCGCCTTTTCTTCTTTTGCGACTTTTTAACAAAATGGTGTCTGGTCTTGATTTCGTTCGCGTTGAAATTAGCGCGATATCTTTATATTGCACCGCTTCAAAAAGTTTCTTTGAACACTTGAAACCGTCACTGATATAATTATATACCTATGTATGTGAAAAGTTTTATTCCTCTCATTTGTATTCATTAGAACGTAAACTATATGAATAGAAATGAATGATAAAGTTTTAGTTTCTATTATCATAAGAAATACGTTCGAAACGGTCTCTTTTCTTCATCGAACTCACAAGAATGAAGATGAAGGTAGAAATCAAACGGAAACGGAAAAACGAAACGTGTACGGCGAAAGATATATGTTTATTTCCATTAAAATAATGAAAGTTCAATAATATAATAACAAAGTCGAATTCTCGAATTCGTGTTGATCGCATAAAAGCATCTTCCCTCATTTTTGCCCTCCTCGGTTATATATAATAATATAATAATACACGTATGTCTATCTTACTATAGCAATTTACTTTGGCTGATACGTGATCCGCAAGGCACATAACACGAAGCTAAAAGTCTTCTGGACATTCTGAAGATAGTAAACGTACGAAAAACGTGCATGTTCCTTTTTTTCTCCTCTCCGGTACACGTTGGTAGACCGCCGGTTGGATTACGTATATATGAGAAGAGGATAAATATAAATGTGTCTGCGTGTGTGTGCAGCCCTTTTACCTATAGGTAAGCGCAAGTACTAGGAGGAAGAAGAGAGAGTAAATAGGAAAATGTCCCTAGTCCCTGTCGCATGTACGGTTATGGATTGATGTCGTCCATACAGGTACCGGCGACATTACATTCGTCGAAGAGCAACCTGTGTAGGTTCTCTGCAATTTTACTCCTTTTCCTTTCCTCCGTCCGCAGAAATACAGAATATGTGGGAATATCAGTGGAATAAAGCTAGTTGCAGCTACGGAGTCATTTGGTCGCCAATTCTCTGGAGACCTATCGGTTATTTTCCTTTGGCTGGAAAAGTTGTACGTATAAATTTCGTCCGCTCTTCTCCTTTCTACCATCTTTTATTTCTCTATTTACTTTACTCCATCTCTTTATAGAAGATTTTATATCAGCTTTCGGTGTATTAGTTTTTCTCCTTTTATTTTTCGATCTACTTTATAAAATACATTTCCAATAAAAAAATATTCAGAAATGGAATTATACACTTTCGAAAAAGTGAATACATATGAGAATCGATTCCGATTCGCGTCATTATTAAAATGTTAATTAATGCTCAGTGGAGAGACGAATAAAAGAAGAAGAGGTTGAATTAATGCGTATTTAGATTTCACGAATTTGCATTTAAAGTGGGTAGAAATAAGTATGGCGAAAAGATATTATTCCTTCCATCCCTCCACACGTTTTGTCTCCTGGCGCTTGATTTTTTTACAATTTACTGTTATTCATTCGACATTCATTCAATATCGTTGACGAATTTTTTTTCGTCGTGCTGAAATCGCGAAAAAAAGAATGAAAAAAATCGACGCTAAAAGCTGGTTATGGGGCTTTTGCTTGTCTAATTGGATAAATTACACGCGTTATTTATTTAATTTCATATTGCCTTTTCCAAGGGAATTAAATATGTATATGCAGAGATACGTATAAATGCACAAATACGAATGTATTTCTCTCGTCTGAATAAAATAATCATAAAATCGTTCCCAATTAAATGTTATTGTTTAACATGTACATGTAAAAATATAATGATAATAAAAATTTTAAGAGACGGATGAGAAAAAGGCGAAAAGGGAATTGATTGCGACATGTTGTTGAGTTTGATTAACAGAAATTATGATGTATAATTATTAAAGTTAAATATTTCTTGCCTAATTGTAATTAATATAAAGCCTCGCGTTGTTGAAGATGTTGCATCTGTATATGCGGATAATATAATCTTCGTATATCGAAAAATTATTCAAGCACAGATTTACCATATTTAGTCAAGAAGAGGTAGCATCATCAAAGGAGACGAAAATAAGAAATAAGAGAAAGAAATATCTTAATTCGATCTTAATACTTTTTCGTTTTGTTCGAATGAAGGAGTCGAAACCTGCACACTCATTATTGGATTCTTAATAACAATAATATTTAAGAGAAAAGAAGTGGTTCCCATTATTTCGAATGAAACGGAATTAAATGAAAGAAACGGCGAAAAGGCGAAGGAATAAGAAGATGGTAGAAGTAAGAAAGAAATTATTGAACGATTTTAATTGAATTTATGTAACAGTAAAATCGAAACAGCAGGCAATTTACTTTCATTTTGTCGAAACCAAAAAGAGATTAAACTGTAAAGTGAACGAGAGAGACGTATTTCGCTTTAGATGTAAGAGATACATTTATTTATTTCAGTTTTCTGTTCTTTTTTTTTTCGGTTCGTACGCTTCTTAAATGTTGTCCAACTTTTATTTTGCTACATTTTATAATAATCACACGTTTTCTTTGGGTACCTTCGGTTCTGTACACACATCCGTCGATTATGATGATTATTATTTTTTCGTCTTTCAGCTCGGTTCCTTTACCTTATTATATCATTATATTTTTTCTTTCGTTCTTAATCCATTGTATTTTAATGCGTTTCGTTAATAAACTTATCGTGTATGTGAAATTTTAAAGTCGACTTACCGGTTGTTAAATGCCAACGAAACTTATTAAATTAAATCAAGATCCTACCTTTTTTTCCTGCGTGTGCGTTATCACGACAGGACCGTCATGGCGGATCGAATATCCTTATGTTAGAGCCTATTAGCGCCATCTGAAAATAGAAGAGTTTATTAGAGTTATCTTATCAACGGTCCAATTATAATTTGCAAGATAATTCGCAGCCGAAGGTAGGAGGAAAATTATACGAAAATTGGCCGGTTTCTTTCACAATAGACACTATTTGGTGTAGCTTTTGCAAAAGCTCATTGCCAAGCAAGAATATTTAATTTTGCCAGCAGTAGCCAATTTTGATTAGATTGTTGTAATAATAAATGTAATTATTGGTAACATCTGCTATTCGTATTGATCAGAAAACGGTTCCTTCGCGCTGGAAACTTTGCTATAATTGATAAAGGACGATCTAATTAAAGGAAACTGTGCCAAATTCTCCGTTAGGGCGACTCGGAATTACGTTTCATCTGCCGTAAATAAAGGGCAACTCCGGAATAGGGACAGTTGAGGTTCTATTTTTTGCCAACAGACTATACGATATATGCGGCGCGAGATAAAACTTTTTCCTCGGCGTTTAATAAAGAAAAAGAAAAATCTCATCGATGTCTCTCATACATTTTTATCTCTCATTCTTATTATTCTCCTTTCTTATAAATATATATTGTTATTGTTTCCACTTTTATTTCTCTCCTCGTGTTTCGCCTTTCATTTTGGTGCTCATCCATTCCTTAACATTTTATAAATAAGATTATTATCTTAATAACACGGCAAGTTTATTTGCATTCAACCTGTCCGTTGGGCCATTCGGTAGTCGTGTGGAAAATACAGAAGAACGGCAACAACAACAACAACAACAAAAAAGCTAACGAAAGAAACGAAAATTTGCAGTCGGCCCGCCGTCCTACGTTATACAGAGGCAATGGGGCGGTTCGATGGTAATGACTGCGACATCGAAGAAGTAAAACGAAAAGGGAAACTATATAGCGGTAAGAGCACGGCGAAAGAGATGAAGGAGCCATGCGCGATGGACTTTCAGGAATGCAACTCCGCTCGCAGAATACGACGTCCATGCCGCAATGAAGACCGTCGCGTTTCATGCAATCCGCCCGGACTCGCTATCTTCGCTTGGAAACTAAACCACTAAAAACTTAACACCATTACGGTCGTTATTAGTTAAAACCTAGTTGGAGATATGATTTGGCGGAATTTATTTTACTTCTTAACTATAGCTAGTTGTTCTAAGTTTGATTGTAAATTCGGAGCAAGTCGCAAAACAAATGTAGTTGGCGAATTAAGTTAATTAAAAGTTCGATTGATAATTCGCATGGGAACTGAAGCGTTTGCAGAACTAGCGCGAATGCGAATTAAAATCAATACCATAGACAATTGCATAAAAACCGGCGGACAGTATCGATTTTTAGATAGCGTTCTGTTCGACTGCACTGCATTCTGCATTTATGTTGTTGTTGTTGCTGCAATAGGGCAACAAGATAGTCTAATGGATGTAAAATGCATTTAATCATACTAACAACAACAGCGAACGGGTAGCAAGAGAGCGAATTTAATTTGTTTATTCATTGATAAGATTCGTAATTGAATTTAACGCTTCCATACCTTTGGAATAAAATTTATCGAAGCATGATGCAATTGGAAAATTGAATGACCTAAAAGCAGAACAAATTGCGGCTGGCTAATAATAATAATCGCCGTCGATATTGGATTAAATCAATGCGATGGCAAGATGCAAGAGACAAGGCGACTGCTTCTATTTAAAATGCAAATTTGCGTCATACCGTCGCAGTGCTTAAACGATTACGTTAAAAGAGAAGCTTTTTGGAGAGTTTTATAGTTCGATTTCGTTAAAAGGAAATCTTCTATGAGAACGTATCAACTAGAATCTTCGCTATTCGAGCTTCATCAAATTTTCTGCATCACTTATGGAATTCCATTTTCCTCTATTTTCTTTTTTGCATCGTTCATTTATAAAAGGCAACTTTCTAATCCTTTTATCCTTTTCGATTCTGTCTTTTCTAAGTGACACCCGTCGTTGTCTCGCAATCCATTTCCCTGCTATTTTCCTTTCTCATGCATTTGCTTTATCACAACCTGTGTGGCACTTTTCCCTTTGTATTTTTTTCTACTCTTATACAATTTTTCAAATTAATTCTATTGTATTTCTGTTACGTAAACTTTCACTTTTACGAATACAATACTGAAATGGATACAGGTATTTTGAAAGAGAATCCATTGTCTTGTAAATTTAAACGTTTCTGCTTTACTCTTCCCTAATAGAAAGATGCTGTTAATTTGGTTAAAGTTTACGTGAAGTTTAACGAAATAATTAAACGGCAACAAAAACTTTAGTCCAGTAATGAAAAATACAAAGCTCTTGTCACGTATCATAAATTGCACAAAAATATTACATTTTGTGAAATCCTTCCTTTTTTTGGCAAACGCATTTATTATTATAACAGTATGTATAATTCTGCATTCGACAAAAAGTCATCCTACATAATAATAAAACGCAAGAAAAAACAGAAACGTTACAAATTAAAAACTGTAAGAGGAAACAGAGTATAATAATACACGTTGTACCTTGATATAAGTGCTTTAATTCTTTTTTACTCTTGAAAAATACATGTATGCAGTTGCATTTTAAATATATACGAGGTTATCATGAAAGGATTTTTTTAACGAATAAAATTCTGCATTTTCGAGAAATAATAAAGGCAATTCGTCAACTAATTCCAACTGGACGGATATGAAATCTTCTTACATAAATCTTCTACGGTTTAACTACTCGCGATGCTTAAAGAGGCGAAATTACACGTTCGTTGTTGATGGAAAAGGAAAAGAGCAACCCTATTGTAAATTCTAACCACGGATTCGCATATTCAACGAACGCACATTAAACTTTTTTATAATGCTAATATATAATAATGACATTCAACATGCAACAAACATTAATTTTTTCTTTATCCTCTCTCGACAAAGGAAATTTCTTCCTTTGAAGACAAGCAAATGGACGCTAATCGTTATTAAGGAAGGAAAATTACGCAGAAATGTTTTTCATTCAACAATTTTATTTGTTAGTTTCTTTTAACAAGGTTAAATTAAATTTGATTATTTAAATGAAATCGTACGTAACGAAAAAAAATTAATTGCATCTCAATATGAATGTAAGCGATATTATAAGAAACAATGGCAAAGTTTATATTGCATTAAAAATCGAAGACAATAGAAAATGGGTTAAACGCTGATAAGTAGCATTGTGAATTCGTATAATATCAATTAATAATTTCTGACTACGATTGATTTATTGTCATGTAAATAATTTTTTTCGCGTTCGTTTGGCCCCAATCAATAACAATTTTATACGACTGTAACGAATTTTCTTATTAAAAGATAAGAGAATAATAAATTGCTTTTGATATTGTTTTATCATAATAAAAATAACTGAGAGCACACAAAGAAATTAGTAACAATAATTCGTAGGTGGTTTTCCTTTTTCTTTTTTAATGGTAAATAATACACCTACTTAATAATGTCGTTTCAACAAAACGCATTCGTACCTTTACTATTTGTAGTAATCTGTTGTTTTTCATTTTCGATTTTCAGACGGAATGGAACGATTGGACGGAATCGAGGTTGAGGAATAGGTAATGAAGAAGATGGAAAGATGAAAGTTCCACGTGTGTACGTGTGCTTGTGCGACAAAATTACCTCCAAAAGGTACAATCCTACTTTTATATTTCCTTATATGTACCGTATAAAAATGTATGTTCACCCACATGTCCAATATATCTTGCCCTTATTGACCGGAAAAACATTCCTACTATCTTTTATAGTTTTATTTATTCACATTTTTTTTATCTTTCATCTGCAACAAATACATTCGTGCATGCATGCAATACGTTCGATTCGTGTCGCAAATTTCTTTCTTCTTCTATATTTTTCGTCTCCTCTATCTCATTTATTTATATTTGTTTCGATTAGAATTTTAAAAGAACAGGAAAAGCTGACGCATTAATGACCGTTCTCTTCTAACATTTCTACATGGCGTTTTATTTCCATTGGGCACTCGTGTTGTTATTCGTTCTTTCCGTTTTGCAATTCGTTAGCAGTCGTATTAGTTGTGCAGTTAACTAACGAACGATATCATGCAGACGTGGATTATTATTGTTCATTTACATTAAGTTTCAAGTGGTTTTTGTTTCGTTTTCTCTCACATGATTTTATTTTTCCTCGTTCTTTACTCGCATATCTCTTTAAGCAATTTTATTTATATTTTGCAAGCTCTACTCCTATAATTTTGCTCATTTGCTTTTGTTGTTGCGTTGGTTTTACTCGTTTTACGAATCGTATAGTACCTATTTGCATTAATAATGTTTACTTTTGATATTTTACAAAGTTAAAACAGAAAATTGTAATGGACTCTTTATGCATCGAATAATGTGGGGGTCTTATATTTACGATATTCGCAATATACATATTTGTCTATATTAGCGCAATAATAATAATAATAATAATAATACGCTTTTTTTGTATATAGATATATTTAATTAAAATTATTTTTGTTTTCTCCTATAGAAAATCGTCAAAGGTATAAAATTGTTATTATTATGCGAGGAAAAATATGATTGTAAACGAAACAAAACTTGGATAAAATGCATAAAATTTTGCACGATAACTACGATAATAATAATAACGTAGTATAAAAATAATACGGATTGTAATTTGAAAATTGTATTCGATAATTATGTATAATTTTACATACATGTAAGTGAATGTGTATTTTTGTTATAATAAAAATTCCGCTGAGGGTATAAATAAAATTGAAGAGAACGAGAGAGGGCAAGACCGACAGGAATTGGCTTGGGAAAATAACATTTTTTCATTCCTCTCTCAATAATTCCATTTTTTTTTTAAATATATACGTTCGTTATGTGCATTGTAATTTTTGCATTTTATATTTATGAATAAATGGGAATGAGGAGACGCGTAGATTGTTAAGATAAAACCAGAACTAATTGAAATCGAGTATAATAATGTTTAATATTAATAACCAGTTTCGTTTTGTTAATGGCAAACCATTTATCGAAACGAAATATATTTAATTGCAGCCAGAAGAGCAGAAATGCAAAGCAGAAATTGATTTTGTTATTTGCATAAGCCAAAGTAAATTGCTTTTCGCGTAAACCTCTTGCAAAATGGAATCAATAATAATGGTATTGTGAAAAAGGGTTAAACGACTACGCTTTCTCTCTAACGGTAACTGTCTATTGTACAAGAGTACCTTCTCTCCCTTATATACTTTTTCTTTTCGGTTAATCTTCCAATAGAGCAACATTTTCGTTTCCTCTATCCCATATTCTCGACGGATCTTATCAACAAAATATAAGGAAAAAGGTAGTCGTAGAGAAATGATGTAATTTATCATTCCAGAAGGCCATCTCGTTCTTGTTTTCCTTTTACATCTTATATAAAAGGAATGTAGGGTAAAGATGAATAGGGGAAGAGGACGGAAAACGAAGAAAAAAAAATGTCATAGATAATTTAAATTCCGTTCTCCATTTTTTCTTGCCCTTTTCATCTCCTGTCGAGCTCGACACGAACTTTTTCTTCATTAAATATTCCGCGACTTTCCTTTAGATAGATGGAAAGCAAAAAGGAGAATTGTCTTCTCTCTTTCGCACACATTCTCTCCGATGTGGCTATGAAAAACAGAAGAAAATTGTTGGCAATATAGTTTTGAATGATCTTAAGACATGCCACCATGTGATATTGCCAGTAGCTAGTGGCACTGGCTTCAATATACATCTACGTACATTCTAACATGCATGATGTAATCAAGTAACTCGTTCCATACAAGAAAACTTACTGCATTTTCCAACCCATTAACTTTCCCCTTTTCCTACAATATATACCTATAATATGTATAAAACTTTCCTCTTTTTCGCTTCTCATTCCATCTCCTATTTCGTCGTCATGTGTTGGTTTCTTAGATAAAATTCGAGTAAAGCGAAATATATCTTTCTCGTTCTTCTGCTACCATTATTATTGCTATTTAGCCCTTTGTTTCGTTATTCTTCGTTTTCTTTGACGTACTCACGTAACTTCACATGTTGATAGTGTAATAAATTTCTGTTCTTTTCTTCGAGATTGTGTATCACGATAATGCAATGATAAAATATTCATATAACGAGAGAGAGAGAGAGACGAATAAGATACGTACGATTTTCTTTTCTGCTGTTACGTTTCTCTGATCATTTCACTTTATTATGAAATTTCGTTTGCTAAACTTTTATGCATGTGTAAAAATGTAATTGATTCGGATTAAGCGTTTGGCAGAAAACTGAAATGAAATCTATTTGGTTTTCCTTCGATTGAATTCAAATCGTTCGCGATGGAAAACAACTCGTACATCATGAACGTAATGATAATACTAATTTCTGAAACGTAAAATAATCGTCTCGATGGCAGACGCATTATTATTTCCCATTCGTTCATTCTCTTTCCGATTCAACGTACTCGCTACACATAAATAATTTATTTTGCTTCTGTCCCGTCGTCTCTCATTTTAATTCTTTCCTTTTCGATTATCATTGGCGTCCAATACCTCATCGACTTCTTTGTTCGACGCATATCAATTGCAAATGTGAACTCAAAGGAATCGAAATGAAATAAGCACCTGCTTTTTCCGAGAGAAAAATTATTTAATTCTCATATATAAACGTACATCGAAATGCGATTTAATTGTTTTTAATTAAACAAGTTAATTAAAATTTATTTATTTTCGTGCTCGTACGTTATATTCGCGATGTGAGTGAAAGAATATAATTGAATAAGCGAGAGAGAGAGAGAGCGGAGGTAGAGAGAAAGATTTAATTAACCAATTCCCTTGACTAATAAGCTTTCCCATGCGCTTTGTATTTTTTTCTTCATATTGGTGAACAAAAAACCAATACCCATAACCAAATATAGCAATCATATTATTACTTTGTATTTATTCAAAAGGAATTGATTTCTTAATTTAGTTGAGGCCAAATGGCATTTATTTTTTTCCATTCGTTGTTGTACAAAGTAGAAAAGAAAGAGGCGTGAAATCGATTCTCCTATAACCAAATGGTATTAAGTAACGTTAAATAAAAGACTATTAATTACGTTAATTAGTGTTCGGTTATAAATCTAATTTAATTCACGTTATACACATAATCCCATACTAAAACGAAAATAAGGCAGAAGAGAACGAAATGGGAAAAAATGACTTTATGTTTTCATAAAACAATTCTCATTTTGGGTTTCTTCTTTCTCGCGTTACTTTCTTTTCGTTCTTGCACATTCTTCTCTCGCTTGTTCTCTGTATTAATTCAATCTCGAGTTCAATCTCGGGGAAAAATAATTTAATTTGTTAAAGTAGCACACTTGGCTGCTTGTTGTTGTTCAAGTGTGATAAAATAAAAGAGTTTCGAAATAAAATTGTGCACGAAACGGTTTTAAGTCCAACGACAAGCAAAAAGAAAATGCAAAATGAAGACGGTCTCGAAGAATACGAACTATTCGTTCGGCATTTCTTTCGGTAAACGTCTTTTTTATAAACGCACAAACAACATCATCGATGCATTTATCAAACAAGAAATATTAAAAAAACTACTGGCTTACCTTTAATTCAAAATGATTTATAACACTGAACAAAATCTAATGCAGATGTTATACTGTTCAGTAACCATACGTGAACTGCACTAGAAATCTTCAATAACGATGCTTTTATAATGTTCTATAATTCCCAATCGATTCAATCTTATCGAAATTAATTTCGATATGTTACTCTCTTATCTGAGATTTACCGTTAAAATAAAATTAAAAAAAATCAAATAAAGTCCATTGTGTTTGAATTGTACCAATTAAATTGTCGCACACGTACCTCCATCAACAATAAATATGCAATTTTGATTGTTTCTCTCGAATGCGATAACGAATGATTGTCATTAAAAATAACCTTATACGATTAAATATCGTTTCTTGTTCGATGTGTTCTAGGCCAAATTTGTTTGATTCTATTTCTTGTTTAGTTTAATAGTTTAAATTTTAATTAAAAGCTTAAACGTTTAATAACAAGTTCAACCAGTGATCAAATTGTCTGAAACATTATGAAATCTTGTAATACTGAAATTTGTAATAATTTTCCGTTTGAAAATAAATTTTCTACGTCTGCCGTTGTTTCTATTCATCCTCCTTTCTCAACGATCTTCTGCGACGTTATTATGGAAAATATTATTCATTAATAAACGCATACATAATGTAATTCTTTTGTCCTGTTCGAAAAAAAAAGGGTTTAATGAACTTATAATTGCTTTGCTCGTCAACGACAATAAATAATCTCAGCGAGTTGGGATGAGGAACGACGTTGAAAGCGATGCATTTATTCAAATGGGATAGAATTAAACGAATTCGTATTACGTTAGAATAATGAATAAAATTACAACAGTAAACGCCATGCAGTGACAATAACACGAACCAAACCGTTTGAAATGTTGAAAAGGAGGATTTTTATTGCGGTTCTTGCGGTCGTGATGAAAAGGAAACACAGATATTCTGGTGACTTTCGAAGAATCCGATAGAACGTGTTGGTTAACCTGGCCGGGGATACCAATGATGGCCACCGATTTCACCTTTTTCTTCTCTTTGTATCTGATGATGATTTAAGAGCTTGAATCTTTGTCCACCATGTTCTTCAATATCCAATCACAGTAAAGGTAGGTGTTCAGTTTGTACATCTTATTTGCCTATAGTTTAACACTTTAAGAATAAAATCGAACAATAAAGTTGCTCGTGCAGATGATGGGAAATAGGTAGGGAAAATGCTGCAATCAATATGATGGAGGATCATTTTCGAATAAAGAAAGCAGCGAGAAAAGAAAATGTCATGGAAGGAAGAAGGAAAATATTTAACTATAGCAAAAGAAGAAGGTGTCACGGGAATTCAAGAAGTTTCACTTAAACTTTATTAGCATCATAAATTTAATGGGAGGTCGATTAAGGAACCGTAAAGCCAAGTGTGACTACCGTTCTACAATCACTTAATAATTGATTTACACATTGTTTATTTTATTTATTCTTCTTTATTACCTACACTCTTTCCTTTACTTCTCTCTTTCTCTCTCTCGCACATTATTTATATGTATGCACGACGCTCGTCCTTCTTCTTTCCCGCTTCGCATCCTTCTTCTTCCGCTTTTATATTGACATATTTAGTTATAAAACTCCAACAACAACAATAATAACAATAAACGGTAATAATAACAGCGATAAATCATCGGAATGTTTATAAATACATCACGAAGTTACTTTCAATAATAAGGACAACTTTCTTACATTACGACCGAGAAGGTCGCAATTTTTTTAAATTGCAATTAGCTCTTTCTAAAGAGCGATAAATAAGGCTTATTTAATTGTTGAGATTACAAGTCCCATTCATTATTCAAATTAAAACATTACGAAATGGAATCGGTGGTAGATTACGTAGTTGGACTGTGACCCTTAATTGGGTCGGCAATGACACAATGGAATAGCAATGCGGTCGGTCAGTTTCAAACGTAACATAATGACGGTAATTAAGAACGCCATTAAAGTGGCCCATAAATAATTATTTAATTAATTATTAGCGGTTCGTTGATGTCATCTAATACACCTCGCTCCATCTATTTACATTACGCCGTAATATACCTTGAAATGGTACCAACACCGTCATCCACGTGTTATAGCGGAATTAATCCGGGAGAATTACTCCGGAGGATACGATATTAAAAATGGATGCAATTAATTTAACGATTTATTTATTAAACGAAGAAAATTAAATGCAAACTATTCCATTCGACCTTTATGATTTTATTTATTAGAGGACAATTCTTGATTCGAACTAGTTCCACGAGGTATAATTTCTAATTAACTCCAATACAATGACATTGTTATTAGACGATGCCACTTACACCGTGTACACGTCGGACGCTTTAGCATTTTATTATGATTGTTTCGGGCACATTCTTAACATCGAATCGATAATAAAATAGCATTTATCGTCATAATTAATTAGTTTTTACATTTCAATTACAGTTAAACAATCGAAGGCAATTTAATCGCGAAGAGATCAATGCGTTAACCGATACATTTCCAAAATCGATAATTGCCCGTTTTCGAAGATTAATTTCGGAGTTAGAAAAACAAATCGATGCATGATGGGAAATAACTTTTAAATTGGTACATTCGCAGGGTCAGTGACGAGGCGCCGAACGTGGTCGAAAGCTGAACTACCGCCCGGCTGGAAGAAGAATGCAGCAGCAGCCTCAATTCGACACCATAACAGGGAATAAGAGTTGGAACGACGCGAAATAAGAGAGACGGGGAGCACTTAATGGCGCGAAGTTGAATGGTTAAAGCTCTCACGAATGAAAAAAAAACACTTTTTCCGTTATGTAATAATTATTTCTCGCAAAAAAATAATTTAATTAATTAATAAAAGATATTTTTTGGAAATATGATTTCGTTTTGGTAGAATTCTAATAATCATATTTCCTCCTCATTCCATTGAGCTAAATTGAGAAGTTAATGAAAGTCTTCTTAATTGAAAATTTAAGCGAAAATAAGAGATTAGATCGCCATAAGCAACCATAGGAAAATATCCGCTCATAAAATTGATTTGATGTTTTAAATGATTTAATTTCTGAATGGTTAAGAAAATTCGTAGAAACGAAAGGAATTTTCCACGGATATCATCGTATTAGGAAACCAGAAATAAAATATCGTTGAAAACTTCTCTTTTCGTAATATTGCCAGCTATAGTGTGTTTTAACATAAAACGCATTGATGCTATTTATAATTTTCAAATGGACGGAGGAACTAATGAAACGTACATTCTCGGTTTGAGTGCGTTTTGCACAAAATGGGAGTGCAGCATTAAATGGAACGGTTGTAAAGAAAACGACTAAGAAGTGTATTTTGCAAGGAAGTGAGGAATGGAAATTGAAAGAGTTGAAATATCAAGTTGGGAATAAAACACTATGAGAGTTTTAATATTAACCTTAACAATTTTGCCTTATATAAAATTTTAATGCGGCACTCGACATTTACGAACATTTTATTCTACATATTTATTTACATTTTATTTCCGCGCGCAGCTTATTTAATTAGACGTTCTCTAAATAAAATCCTCTCTCTTCCCGCGCACCGTTTATTCACGTGTGTTACACATATTTCAACATGAAAGAATAAAAGAGAACTGAAAATGAAGGCGTGAAAAGACAGAGGTTTTGCAAAAAATGAAACAAATATTTTTCTGTTAAAGTCCGTATACATCAATTTAAAGCAGATGTTACAAATTAATCATCACGAATTAGTCGTTATTAATGTTAATTAAGAATTTGCGAAGAGGTTCCATGACACTTACTTCCTTTCCCGTTCCTTTTTTCATCTTCAATGTCAACAATGAGGATTGTTTGGATGGACAACGATCACAATTGCCCGTTTAAATCACCGTGACGAATGATTTAAATGGTTTTTCAAAATAGAGTCCGTTGTATAGGCGGCGGCAGAAATAAGAAAGAAGAACGACGACGAGAAAATAAAAGGAGCAAAGCGAAGAACGAGCAATAATAATGGCAATAAATGCACCGTTAGGATCTATAACGTGGTAATAATAATATCTTGCGTCTGGTGTAATAAACCCTTTGGCAGGACAATGGGCAAAAACAAATCGACGAAGAGTTTCAACGTTACGTACCGTTATGTAATGTTACGCATAATTCTTTCGTTCTTGCTTTCGCCTCGTTATTGTTGTTGTTGCTGATGTCGTTATAGCAAAAACATGAACTTAAACCCATAAAATAGGTAATATAACATGTGCTTGAAAAGAATGCCGTTAGTTAATGTTCCTCAAAAAGGAACGAGTGGATTCTTTTTTCTCTCTTCTTCACGACGAAATCGAGTAAAGCGTAATCTCGGCATTTCAGTTAACTGAGCACTATCATAATGTTAGAAACATTAGAAAATTGGGCTCGTTGAATTTTTTGTCGAAAAGTTTATATTAGTCTCGGTTTAAATCGAGTGCGAGCGAGATGTGATTTAAAAAAGGAATTTCTCAAAATCGAAAATAAATTTATGTGACTGTTAACTTCGCGAGTGTCACATTTTATTTTCTTCGAGAATTATCGAACAATAATTCTAACTGCGTTCGCAAATTGATGGTTAACGAGATGAAGGCGTTGTGCGAAATTGCGAGAGGATCGCTTTTAGGTATGAAACTCGTTCGTCGTTAATTATTAAGCGAATCGCTGTAATCAAACGTTACCAATCGCAGATGCGTTCTTGAGATGGTAACGGTGATTGCGGCTGAAAATGCAATCAGAAATAATAATAAAAGTAACGAATAAATTCCGTTAAATTGGAAATGAGGCCGTTTCAATAATATTTTTTAAGCGTTAATTGGAAGTCTCATTAAGAGAGAATGAATGGCAAATTAAAAACAGCAAATGGACGTCGATCATAATGAATATTATGTTTCGCTTATTTGCATATAAGTATCCAAAATGTCCAATCGCGCTTTAATTAAGAAAAGGCTAAAATTGAAAAGGGAATCCACAAGAACGTCTGCAGATCCAGAAACAATAAAATACTTACTTGTATCCAATTAAGGAAAATACGAAAATCAATTCAAGAATCGCACTCTTCCGAATACCTCATACGAGTTTTAATTGGTAGAAACGAGGTTCTTTTATGTTAGCATTTAAAATGTATCTTCTGTGTTAATAAACAAGCTAAAGATCTGGCGTGCATTTCAGTTCTTGCAAATATACATATTAACCGGATAGATAGAAACGTCTGAAATATTTCTGCGGCCATTTATCGCCAATCCTCATCGTGTATGTTAATTAACCGCGTTTATATTTTTACATAATTGCTAAATAAAAAAGAAAAAGTCATTCTTTTATTGGTAACGACTATTGGCAAGTTTGCTTTTTCTTGCGCCCCGTTCCGTTCCGTTTCTTATTATTTATTTATGTAAATTCTTATGCGTGCCTCTTTCTCTCTTTCCTCACGAATGTAATCGTTCCCTCGACCAAGGAAAACGCGAGAAAGACAGATAAAAGTTTACAATGTTACTCGCACAAAATGATCTAAATATTGGAAATAAAACTTAACAAAAAGGGCATGCAAAATATGGATATTATGCGAATGTTTTATACATTCAGTTTCGAAAAGTAGAAATAAATAAATAACCATAATGATTGCTAGAGTGGAGTATAGTAATAATATCTGGCGATAATGGCGACTTTGCCGGATCATTGCCCCTCCTTGTTAGTACATTCACTCCGTGCAAATCTTTTATTATTATTATTTTCGCTCTTTTTTTGCTGAATAAAATACAATAAACATAAAACCAGAAAACCAGAGTGACAGAGGAAAATGGCCGTACGAGGGAGAATATAATTTAACCGTGTGCATTTCGCTTTTGCGTGACCAAAATCAATTCCGTTCGTACTTATCGATACATTAAACTTATACCCGGTGCGCATTAAAATATATTTCAAATCAACAATTAAATGTTATCAACTGTAAATGAAGAGAAACAGTATTATGGCAAAAAATAAATGAATAAACTAATTTTATATGCGAATCCAATAATATCGATTGCATTCCATTTGACTGCTGGTTTAAATAATAACGCAAATATCAGTACAAATTCGCTGGCAAGAAAAATACGCGCATCATTTAGTATTAAAATGCAGGTTTATTTTCCCGAATTCGACACAAACTATAAACGTTTAAAGAGATATTTTTATTAATAAAATAAGTCATTCGGAAATGTGGGTCATACGATTTTTAAAACGAGAATTTACGTTTTAACAACATGCGAGCCTCATTATTCGCTTGAAATATTTCATTATAAATAATTGTCAGTATTAATTCGCTCGCATGGTCACATTGGTTATAAATAAATGTATTCAAGACAGAAAGAAAGCCATAAGAAACCGTTTTAACTTTAATATAACCTTAATCCTTGCATCGTTTCGTTGAAATTTGCAACGTATTCTTCATCGGAGTTAAACTACAACAAACTGATAATAGATGTAAGAATGCACCCCTTCATTTCCTATGTAAATGTATTCTTTAAAAAAAGGTTGCTATGTATCCATAAAATCGCATTACGAACAAAGTTGCAAAAAGCAAAAATGAAAAAAAAGTTTGGAATCTAATCATGACCGTCATTTCTCTTAGTACATCAACGACGAAGTTTATGAATGCGAATCAACATATTTTAAAGGCCACAATATCGCCGGTTTGCGCGAACCCTTCGCATTACAATCGTTTTCACACTTCAAAGCTCTTCAATCCAATTATTCGCGCCGATTTTTTTTTTGCAGCCGAAAAACAAAGACGAAAAGCATGGGACGTTAAAAGTTGGCAATTTTCTTCCTCAAGTTCGCCCTTGCGTTCGCATTTTCGCTGTCGAACTTAAAGTTAATTTGAGCAACAAATTTAATTGCTTTTGTTGCGGTATCGCTCATCTTCTAATCCCGTTTCCTTGTTCGCTGCGCTTAAATCAGTAAACGCTGTCACATTCTTATCGTCGTTTAAATCGAAAGAGTTAGATTATGGGCATTGTTAGACTGTGAAATAGTTGGAGAATGTCGACGATTTTGTTAAGACGATAGCATGCGCAGATTTTCAGTCGATAGGGTACAAGATTTTTCCCTTGACGGTGAACTTTTTGGAAACTCCGATAACATAAGGGAGCATTCATTCTGAATAAGGGGAGAAAAATGGAACGTTCAATGCCGCAGATTAGTGCTTTGGTGAAATGTTACCATCCAGTTCGGCGCCGTTTAACACGGTTAAAATCTAACCTATATAAGAGCGATTTAATCCAAACCACGTGCTTTTGCCATTCATCGTTTTACGTATGCCATCCACCAATCTATAAGTTTCTCGTCTTGCATATCCCAATAATAAAATTAATTCTGCGAGAGTAACATATTATTCGGCCGAATAAACAATAGATGCTGATGTATTATTATTGTTGTTTGTGTGTTTTGCAAAATGAGACAACTTGCAGACAAACAAGAATTTTATAGGTTTTATGTCAACAGAACAATAACGGATTTTATTAGATTAATTGTACAAATAGGAATGTGTGTTTAACAGCGAAAATGAAAACGTCCTATTTAGGATTACTCAATGTAAATAACGATGATGATAATAAGTTTATGGACACTTGAACGTAATAATGTGAAATATAATTTTGCTGAACGACGTTAACAACAATCCCATCGTATAGGATTGCAAGAAAACGCGCGACAATCAAATTTGCGAATGGAGAAAACGAACGAACGACCATACGTATGATGAATATTAATCACAAGGGTTATTACCCAACATCCTAGCAAGCAACTTCAATTAGAACGTAATTAATTACTCGAGTGGTTTTTTCAACTTTTCCCTTTTTTCCCCCATCATTATTCTTTCATCCACTTCAATTCGCCAGTTCTTCCTTTATCATCGTCGTATAACCCCTTCTAGCATTACATATAGACGCAAGTTTGTTTCTTTTATACAACACGTTCAAATTAAATTCATCCCGTGTAGTGGATGTGTACCATAATAAACGAAGAAATGAAACGCGTACGCACACCCACAAAATGACGGATGTAGTGTAAATAAAGATGAAGAAGAGGAAGTAAAAGAGGGCAAAAATTTGATGGAGATTTGAAAAATTTACTCTGCAAATATCGTATTAAACTATTGCGCCATTTGTATTCCGTCGCCGTTTCACTTTGGTGACTGAAACCGTCGTTGTGCGGATAGAATGTGTCTCTTTTAATGCCACGTGTATAGGTGTAACCCATATGTACACACACACACACACACATACGGGTAGACGGATACATTTTCTTATTGCAAGACTCTAAGTAGAAGGGAAAAAAACGAAGAAAAATAAAAACATAAGCAGAGGCAAAAAGAAACTGCCCTTATTTTATACATTTACGTGCCCGGTTCTAAATTGTTCAATTAGGACTCGAGTAACTTTAAATGAGATCTAGCTTAAGTAGAAAAATATATTTACACCCGAGCGTATGTGAAGAAACCTTAAGAACTTTTCCAGCTCGCCTTTTTTTTTCTCTCTTTCGTTGCCTCTCACATGCGATGTACGTTTCGTGTATTTTAAGTTAAATCTAGACACGTAACGTCGATATAATAACAAGATAAAAACTATCAACGTGTATTAAGGTTAAATGAAATGTACCGTCTTCATCTTCTACTATTACAGCTGCTCGGAGGTGGAGGCAAAAGGGAAATATAAACTCATTGGATTATGAAAGAATATAAAGAACGAAGGAAAAAGCAAAATTAAGGCGTCTTAACTGATTTCAGTTCGATTCCTATTATTTATCCAAATATTATCTGGATAGATGCGAGGATAACGGATTAGATCGTAAACTCCAACGAAAACGATATTATTCCGATGGAAAGTGCCCAAGACCAAAAGTATTCTAGTCGCGAGTACGGACATAAAACGAGTATTTGTTTTGTTACCACTATTACCACGTGCGGTTGGAGGTGTATCAAAGATTTTTCAGCGTAACATACATGGCGAAGGCGTAGAAGAGATGTTTACGGTTTGGTACACCTAGAAATAGGCGATGCTGCGATGAAGCAGGAAAAAAAAACATTCGACGATTTAGTTCCCTCTGTTTATTTATACTCTCATTTTTTCGTCCTTTTTACTGGCGAAAAGAAGGAAGCGACTTATTACAGGTGCACGTAAAAATGGAAGGAAGACGGGATCGTATAACCTGAAGCGAGGAGCGAAATTATTTCGGTTTTCCTCATCATCGTCTTTTTCTTCCGTTTTCGTGCCTTTTTGGCCGCATGGATACAAAATGAGAGCAAGTGCAAAAAGAAATCGACGTAGACAACGCTGATGATGATGACGACGGCGACGACGACGTCGAGTAAAAAGCCAACACAAAAGCACTAGAGCCACGATGTCTAACAAAAGGCGATGTAAAAGCGAGAAGAGTAAGAGGAAACCCCTTTTTCCATCTTCTTGTTTTTTGTTTGTTTTAAGTATAATAATAGTAAAACGCAAACAACGAGCGATGCAAGAAGCATTTTGTTTGTTCGAAGTAAATGAAGACATTCGCAGGCAAACTGTACAGTTTGCAAAAATTTTCCAAACTCATAAATGCATCCAAAGTACGTCCAATATCAAATTGAACTGTAACCGATGTTCGTACGTTATAATAAACGATCGAAAACAGGACGAGGAAGAAGATGGAGAAGAAGGAAAACTTCCATCTTGTCGAAACTGTTTTTTCGCCAATTTTACTATCTATTCTCTTTCCTATTAAGTTTACGAGACTTTGCAAATACTTGTTTGCACTTTATTGGAAATTATTTTTAACACCCACCTTTCTTTGTCTTCTTTAACACAAAAAAAAAACAAGGAATGTTTAGTAACGTAAACACTTACCAAAGAAGAAGGGAAGTTGTAAATTATAATTATTCCCTACCCCTATTTCCTTTCAGGAAAATTAATTCATAAATTAAAGAGCAAGAAAAAGGCATCAGAAGGCCCAAAAAAATGGACGAATTTATTAGGTTCAAAGAGAAGACGAAACATTAAAGTCGCCGCAAATTATTCTCTAATTTCATTCGAGTAATTTGAGACTTTTAATATTCAATTTGATACACTCGATTTTTTGTTGCTATTTTTTTGCACAGCTTCCAATGTGGGAAAGTTGCTTGCTTACAAAAATCAAAGATCGATATTTATTGCACGCATATCAATCATATTTCGATTGATTAATTTTGTGCGAAATGTCACTTGAATTCTCGGAAATTTAAGGCGAACATCGGTGAACAAGGCTAATGTCGTAAATAACAACATTTTCTGCAATTGCAAAGCGACAGAAGGCGTGACTTTTATGCGCCAAGTCATTTAGTTACCGTTGCACTTACGAATTTCCTGCGATGCCGAACCAAAATGAAATACTAAAAATAAATAAATCGATGATAAATCATTATCCGAAATTTATAGCGGAACATCACCCGTTTTCAATTGCAAAGAAGATAATAACATTTGCGCAAAAGTAGGTTAATAACAAATTTCAATTAGATAGCGAGCGAGAAGTCGGAAACAATTCCAGTGGATTATTACCTTAATCAATTTAATTATTAAAGCCATTCGTTTATTATCCATAATATGCCTAAACGAAAGCCATTTGAACGTTAAAAGTTGCTCAAAACGATAGGATTTTTGCTTCTGCCATTTATTGCAACTAAAAACTCTGGTCCTAATTTACGTTCGATTCGACTTTATATTTGAAAGAATTAGATGAAGTTTGTGTGTGTGTGTTCATTTTCTTGGCTTTAACCGACACGGCATTGATGAGATGGAGTGAATTGATTGGATTGTTTACTCAGGTGCAGCGGCAATGGCGAGAACATTCGAGAAAGTTTGATTAAAGTAAAGCTAGGAAAAACATAACGTCGACGAGATAGAGAAAGAACGGAGGAACACTCGCGGCTTTAAAATCGGAATCGCTCTATTCCGGACCGATCTCTATAAATTTTTCGTTTCCTGTTTTATCGAACTTATTTTTTAATACAGTTTCGCCTTATCTTGAAGTAAAAAGGGTGGAAAAACGAAATTAAACGGAACGGAGGAAAGAAGGAAAAAGGAAGGAACCCAAGTTGCATTTCTTGCTTTTCGCCATTTTTACTGTAGCTGTGTTATACCCGAGCAAGCACCCTCTTATACGTGTATGGATCTGGAAGGAATAAAACGTAAACGAACGTACATACACAAGGAGTCCACACGAGCATAACATGCAACTTTAATAAAAGAAATAACAAGGACGAGGAAATGTTGATGAAGAGGAATGGAAGAGGAAAAATTAGAAACGTACGAGAAAGAGCGAGTCTGTGTGTGCTTTTATGGTACAATACTTTTCCAACAAATAAGACATGTAGTAAACAATGAAAATTTTATTTACTTTTGGAATTTTACTTGTATTAGTTCACGAACTAATTTCGTAAAAATATTCTTTCGACTACAATTTCAACTAAACTATACCATAAAGATAACAACACACACGAGCAGTCCGCACTTTACTTATTGGATAAAGGCAAAGGATATTTCGTCTTATGATAATAAAGAAAAGGTCACCAACTTGAAAGTCCAGAAATTAATTAAGGAAAAACGGGAAGAGGCAAATCTAAAACGAGGATCAACGACGAACACTCGTTTAGTAATAGTAGCAAGTACGAAGTTGGAAAAATTAAGTGGACGTGCTAACTTATCCAATTACAAGTGAGGCAAAGACGAACGTTTAACAAATCCAGTTTCATTTGCTGTTATTACTACGTTTATTATTGTTTAAAATAAATTATTAGTTGAAATTAACCATAATAGGAGCAGCAAATTAATAATTTATTTTACCGTTACTTAATCACGTTGCATATAAAATTAATTAGGATTAATAAAATTGAAAATAAATACGATTCTCGTCATTTTGCTCTTGCCATTTCGCGAACGTAACGTTTAATTTATACTGCACATATGCTAAAGACGAGGATTTTTGTTATTCGCCATATTCCTCTTTAAATTCTTAATAATTCGTTTATGGGAATTAAGGAATTATGAAGACCACCCAATTAGTTAACCAGAAGACGAAGAAGAATACGAAGAAGAAGGAATGTCTCGCATATTTCTTAATGCAATTTATAATATTTTTTTCCTCTTTCTTTCTTGTGTTGAATACATTTTATTAGGCTGCCTCATTTCTCACAATTTCTTTCCACGTTTTGTCTTATTATTATTAAACCGATATTCGTTAATATTATGCGGAGGAGAAAAAAAGCATAAAATTTTTTATATCCGATAATGGCAATTTGTTTAACTAATGCCATAAAGCGATCCGATCCCTACCACTGTTCGGCAGACACGTATTTTACTTGTATTTCATAAAATATTTATAAAATAATATCAATATTTTACAAAAGGTACGAAATTATTATCCGCTCGTTTCGTTTCTTGTTCTCTCATCTTAAATAAAATATAATTCTCTTTCAGTCCGTTTACAATGTAAACCAACGGCGAACCGTCGGACCGGATGGCAAATTGAATATGGAGGCAAAAGAATAACGAAGGAAGAGAATATAATAGATGCGAAGGAAAAGGGCGACCCGAAGATAGAGAAAGACGTCGAGTGCCACACCCATGGGAAGACGAATTCTAGGATCGTCGGCCATCATGACGTGTCTCGCTCTTCCTGTGCTCATCGACGTTCGTCTCGACTGATATCACTCTTGGACTCGGAGAATTGGTTTAGATGTACACGGTTTAAATGGCAATGTACCACGTGGAAACGCAGGACGAGTTTGGAACACGTACAATAAACGTTCGAGAGCAGTTTGCCTGTTTTGGCAAGTGAATTGGCTTATTACAAAAGGCAAGACGACCTCGTTAAAGAGTTGCGATTCTATTTTATAGAACAGTATGTTCTTCATACTGTCGCCGTTGATGACGCCTTCCACTGTTGCAACCGAGAGAAAAGTAATTTACGTTTATGTGTACGTATATATGATTATTTGCATGCATGTGTAAAGTTGTTCTGTGACATTTTAGAATGTTGTCGTTCACCTTAACCGTCCTCGTCTTGTTTCCATCGCGTTTCCATTCGATGCAGGGCTCGAATTCGTGCGCGAACAAAGCGATTCCTCGTTAATTATAAACGAACGTTTTGTTCTAATAACAGAGGCGAAGACAATCGAGAGAAACGTAAAACGCTTCGAACGTTTGTACGTTAAAATGAATACATTTGCATATTTGCATATAATTTTAATCAACAAGTAATGAAATTTAACAATACACACTGTGGAAGCCGGTGTGTGTGTGTAGGTATTTTAATCAAGTGTATGTAAGTTAATTAGAACTTTCTATTGTTGATATGCGGCAATAGAAAAGATAAACTTTCATAGTCAAGCATTAATTAAACGGAATTATTTAAATTAAACCGAATAATTAGTTTTTCTTTGCATACAATTTTGATACGAAAAAAAAACGTCCACCATCGTCATGCTGAAGTATGAATTATGAAACTATTACAATATTAATAGAGAAAAAGGGATGAATAATTTACTTAATATAAATGAAATTTATTATTTTATTTTAGAGAAAAAACGGGGAAGAGGTTAGCGCAGAGAGAACGCAATAAAAACGGTAACTGTTATGAATTTTCATGTAAGAAGAAATGTTAAAGATAGATATAAAATTCAAAAAGTTTTCACAGTATTATTGCTAACCATAAAGCGAAGAAATATCTCTCCAATGTTTTCCCTTTGGCCGCCCCTTCTTGCTACGTTTATGAATAGTACGAATTAAAATAGTATTAAAAAAGGTACGTTCGACAAATAAAATATATAATTTTCTTCCTTTTCATTCTATTAAACGGAAAATAAGTTCAATACTCAATACGAGCCGCCGTGTTGGTTTAATAAATTAGAATTAATTCCGTGCCCTTCGACAATTATTGACAGCTTTTTAATAAGCTAACGCCATTATTATAAATCAATAGCAAACTTGAAAGCACTTTAATCAAATACGTTCGTAGCGGATTTTAAATGTAATTCGATGAAAGTTTTCCAAACAGGCGTGGAAATTGCAATTACATTCAGACGTTCATAAATTTTGATTAATAAATTAATTAAAAATTTTTGTACAAATCTAAATGATTGATGCGCAAAGATCAAAATGTTTTTGGCAATAAATTTCGGGATGTAAAATTTTTTACGTTTTGAATTGATTGGATATAATATATCGGATAATAAAAATTATTGTTTTCTTCGTATGGACATGAGCTTTATACGAACGAAGCAAAACTTCTATATTGCTAATAACGTTAAAATTTCCTAATATATCCATCGTACATGTTCCGTTTTCATAAATTTGGTTCGAAGCATCCGAAGGCCAAATATTTGTAAATTTCGAGCAACAACATTAAACGTTTGAATAGGACGTTACCGTTATAGGATTGTAAAGTATCGAAGGTCGTTCATTGTATTAATTTGTTGCTAAAATTAATGTCGACATTGTCCTTTACGAAAATACCAAAGAAAACCTAAATTTTTTGTTACGTTCCTCCGACATGATTTATAAATCGTTTTCGATTCTATTCGAATAATGTCCAACAGCAAAGCTTCACCATCATGGAGATGCATTTAAACAACCTAAATTTATACTGCAATTTTTATTTATCATTTTCCCTCTCGTCGGATTATTATTGCTTTATTGTTACTTATTACTGGTGACACTATGGTGGTGTTAGTTTTATTGCCGCTACTTGGTATTTACCGATAATTATACGTTAAGTTTACTGTTGTTAATTGTAATTTATGACTCTTGATTGTCTTCGTTTATGTTGTTTGGTTTTCGCTCGCTTTAATTCGTATCATTTGAAACAATAATTTATTGCGCGGCTTAACGCTCCCTATTATTTTCCTAATGAATTAGCCGGGAAATAGTCGTTTTTCCTTCGTATTCGCATTTTGCATGCTAAAGAAATGATATGAAACTTTAACGATACCAATTTATTATATTTTTCATTCGCAACATGTACGTGTTTCGAAAGGCAACTGCGAATTAAGTTCAAGGAAATTAATTAAAATAAATTACATCGGAGACGATCGACTACATGGGTCCACATTCGGAATAGATTCGCATAAAAATAAATATGATGATGATGATGAGAAAAGAAAATTAAAGAATTTAACTTTCGACGAGTTCTTTTTCCCAAACAGACATAACATGTAATCTTGTTAATAAATTCAATTAGTTGGATTTATTTGTTTAGGAGAAATTTTATAATCGCAAATACGAAACAAAAATGTAACTAGAAATAGGGATGCACTGTGGTAATTATGTCTTTATGCTGCTGAACAAACTGGATGGCATTAATTTGAATTGGCGAACGAAAGAAAATTATCTTGTTTTGCAGATGGTGTATGTATGGATATAAATAAATGTGTGTGTGTGTATGTGGGAAACGCTATTTAGTTAAATTACTTTTTTCCCTACATCATCATCCACTTGGATTTAATCTGGTTTTTCTTGTCGAGCACCATTGAATTTAAATTGCATTTTACCAGATGAAATGCAATGGAGATCTTAAATGCATTTCTTATGCATTCGTTCAACAGCAACAACAAAAAAACTTAAATGATGATGATGATGAAGAAGAAGAAATGGTTTCCTTTTGATACAACCATCTATAAATAATATTAATTTTAATGCGAAATGATAAAACGGAATGAAATTTGCAAGTTTTTATGCAAAAAAAAAGAGAGAAGAGAAGCCGATGATGATTGACCTCGTTCAATTTGAAGCTGAGATTGCTCTCGTACACGGAAAAATTTTGTAACGGCGTTACTCTCTTACGTATAATCAACCTACGCCCTCTTTTTCCTTCGCCTTTATGCGGAGACATATTATGGAAAGTTCATGTAAATTTAACAATCTGACCAGACCCGAAGGACCTATAAAAGAATCTTCTTTTTCTCTTATACACGAAACGCACGAACTCCTCAACAAGACGACGGAGCGTATTAAAATTAAATGCAATATCATTTTAAGCGCGGTGGATGCATCACGTTCCGTACAAAAAAAAACTCATTTCAATGCACGTCGTCCTTAATTCGCGTACGTGGGATTCGTTAATCGATACATTCCTTAAGGTAACTGTAACTGAAAGAGTTTTCGCCGTACCAACTACTTGTTACATGCCATTTAGACTACGATTATTATTGGAAAATCGAATTGCGAAAAGAAACTAAACTCTATTTAACGCTTCGATCGATTTCGCACCGTCGACCGGTTGAAAATTATTGGGCTAGTGATTGGTTGTGTGGCCTTACCTTTCTATTTCCTCGTACTATTCCATTCCGTCCCTTTTCGTTCTTTATTCCCCTCCACGGATTTCCAATGAATGATAAATATATGGCCCGGGAGGAAATAACGACGGCGACGTTGACACTAGACACAAGGACGTCCGACGCCGACGGCACCGCGACGTCACTCAAACACTCCGCGCATTTAAAACCGCACCACACACACGGAAGTAAGGACGGCGAAAACGTACGCGACACCTGAAACAAATAATTTAATTATGATTTCAAACGGGACACGGATTTTTTTTTTTAATAATCAACGGGCAAACGTCCACGCAGAACTTCTTGCCATTTCGTTGCCCTCTTCCGACCAACCGTCGTTCGTTCGTTATTTTTGCTCAATCGCAATTCTCCTATTCTATTATTAAGCGTTATGCTAATGCAGTTTCAGCATTAATGTAATCGTTTAACATTTTATTCCTTTTTCTTTTGTACAAACGCAATTACCATTATTAAATTACAATTAATCCCGACCCGAACGAATAATAAAAGCGATTTCACGTGTAACGAGTGAGTTAACGTCGATAGCTCTCTGGAAAATAATAATGATGACGATAATCAAAAACTTTCTATCGTTCTAATCCGGCACGAGTAACATCAATTGCCAACGATAAAACTCTTTCGGAGTCAGATCAATTTTAATTCGTTTAATTCTTAAATGGACTACGATATGAATTTTAATTAAACTAATTAATATTCCGCATCGGGAATTCGCTTAATTAATTAATCCGGGATGGAGTGAAGAACCGGAGTAGACGGAAGTGAATTTAATCTCGTTTCCTTAACAGTTGTCCTTTTCTATTTTCCTACATCTAAATTTATGTCCTTTCGTATAAAATAAAAGGATAAACGTTCGTTCTTCTCCTTTTTTCATCTTTCCGTTCGTGTTTCTCTTCCATTTGGAATCATTCAATTATAAAAAAGCGGAGCGAGTAAAGATTTTTGAGTGAGAGAAAGAGAGAAATATGTTCGTATATAAAAATAAGATCCAATTTTTATCGAGAAATAGGAAAATTGACTTGCGATCAATAATATCAAATTGGAAAGAGGACAAAGGCATAAAATAGAGAACACCGAACGAGAAACGGGAAAACAAGAAGAAACAATACGGAAAGACGACGGATAATGATGAGGAGGATGTTGGCTAAAAGGAGGACAAAGCAAATAAAATGAAGGAAAATAACGAAGTCGTCTTATATAAAAATCATCGAACCGACGAATAAACTCTTTTAACTTTTCGCTTAGCGAAGAATTGTGCATTTCCTCTTTTATTTTTCCTTCTCGTGGAGCTTTGATTAGTTGGTTCACGAAATTAATTGTACGACGACGAAATGAAAAAAAAAAAGAGGGAGCGAAAACCGATTAAAACTTTTAGGAATTCTCGATTAAAATAAGATGCTGATGGAAGTTAATGCGTCTCCTGCCTTCGATTGCGATAAAAGCGAGTAATTAAAAGTGGCGAAAGAATTCGGTAATAGAACGAATTCGGGCAATGAAATTATGAGACGAGTCAATTAAATTCGTGCGGATTTTCGTTTGGATTCCTTTTGTCGTTAATCTTCTCTTTTTTGGGCGAGCAACGGCGAGCGAAAGAAAGATAAACCCTGGCATCTTATTTGCCAATAGCTTCATAAATTCGTTAACATATTTGACATATTCATTTGGATGGACGTAGAAGATGGAAGGACAGAGAAAATGAAGAAGAGCGAGAGACGTGTTTTAAATGAAACTGGAGTCGTCTTGTATACGATGCACACGTGTAATATTCACAAACATTCTCTCGTGTTTGTGGATAAATGTTTATAAAGGTATAAACGAACGTCACACACACACACATAGACACACACAAATATTTCCCAAACATACAAACAAGCGTCTTGTGTTTAATCAAGACGGCGAAATGATGATGTTCGTGTATATATAGAGTGAATTTAAATTCCGAGTCCACATTTTAAGGATTTAAGTTAATAAGACAGGCTGCATTTTGCATATCAAGTTTATGCAGCTGTATATGTTAAACTCGTCTCTGCTGCACGGCTAAAAGTGGTATAGTAATATTACTAGTAGAAATTACATTTTCAAAGCCGAGCCAAAAAGC